>CM021103.1:356975875-357319755 GCA_007115665.2 Sequoiadendron giganteum
TTGGGGGTCAGGGATAAATGAAACTGACCCTTCCTATAGCATAGCAGCTAGCTTCCTCCTCTTCCTCAAAAGGAAAGGAGAAGCTTGCTCCTTCTCGGGCTGCCTCGTCCACTCCCCTTTCTTGGGAGGAGTATTGATGAGTAAGCCTAGTCTTTATTCATTGAGTTTGATGGTACCTTCTTGGCATAGACCCAAGATTAGGATATCAGATCTTCCTACTAAACCACCTAAACCTTGGTACTACTTGTACGGCAAGAAAAAAGCCCCCCATGGGGAATCCTCTATATCCCATCCTTCACAGCCTCCTACCACTTCTACTCCCAAAGTAGTGAACAATAAAAGGCCTACTACCAAGGCATTAGAGTTGATTCCCCCCATTGATTCTAAACCTACTCCTCCTTCTCCCATTCAAGAGACTATCCCTCCACTGGAAATAGTTGTGGAGGGCACTCCCATGGCTTAGTAGGAGCCTTCAATTCCTTCACATCCTCCAACCTCTAGTTTGAAGATTCATAGAAACCACCTTGCAAGTGACCACAAGTGCCAACAAAAGGCTATCTTGGCTGAGCAGACCACCTTACAAAGAAAGGAAGAGGAGATGGTTGCCCCTATATCATGACCTCTTGTTGCATCTTCCTCTCTCCTCCCTTCTTATTTTTTTCAAACCAACTCTATATCGCTTCCTCTACGAGTGCAAATGTGCCTGACCCCAAAAAGGTGAAGGTGTTCATCACTCCTTCAGTGGAGTTGCCTTTGTTGAAATCCATTCTAGATATCCTACCTTTCTCAAAGCCCTTAGATATGAATAACACCTTGGTCATATCTGATGTGGTTCTTTCCTCTTCTTCCTCTGCTCTCATTGCCTTGTGTATGGGGATTTCACCTCCCCTGATGAAGAAAAAGGTAGAGAATGGTCCTTCCAGCAATAGAGGATGTAGAAGGAGCCCACCTTCTCCAAAAGGTGGCCATGTGCTGGCATATTTCATCCTAGTGATGGAACTATTCTTGGATTCTCCTAAGTTCATCATTGCTCCCAAATCACTCGTTGAGCCTAGCAGTGAACCTCAGGTGCAACCTCCTCCATCCATTGAGGTGCAACCTTGCACTCCTTTTAAGTGCATGTTTAACTCAGTGGATGAAAAACTAACCTTGTCAGCGATCTCCATGAAGTCATTGACCTTAGCTCCACAAGAGTTTAGTGGAGGATACCTTGCGTGCCCTTCCTCCTTAGCCCTTGTTGTGGGAGGGTTAGAAGCTCCCCCCCTTAACAGTCCATCACTGCAGGCTCATCCTCCTTTCGCCTATGATGATCTAGAGTGGGAAGCAGATGACCTCTTGGTCAATCAGTGTTAGGGGGAGGCCTCTTCTTTATCTTTTAATTAGATGTGTGTGTGTGTGTGTGTGTGTGTTGTGATGTGTTCCACCATAATCATGCTATGTTTTCCTTGATGACCCTCATCACCCCTATTGGTGCTTGGATATAGGCATGGTGTTTGTGTTGTAAACCTTTTTTTCTTTGTATCATTATTCTTCCATGTTTGTGATTGACTTTTGGTAAATTGGGGATGATGAAAAGCATTGGGGAAATTTAGGCTTCCCTTCCATGTTGACCCAATTTTTTATTTTTACTTTGTCTTATTGTGCATTCTTCACATGGCCTGATATAGTAGGGGGCTGATAACAGTTCATTTATATACTATTATTATACTTATATATATTTATGAGCAATTCTAACCCTGAAATATCAGGCTACCCCTTTGCCCTTTTTTCATGTTCTCTTTTCTTTTTCACTTTTCCTTTATCTTTCTCTCTTCTTTGCTTGAGTTGTCCCTCTCATGTGTGACAATTCCACCTCTACATCACTTTGATCTTCAAAAAACACATTCGTTGCCAACATCACATTAATTCTCAAGAATCTTCACACCCTTCTTCATAAGAATTGAATTCTCAACTTGAAACCCTAATGAAACATGTTTCCTTCATCATGGGTTCGTAAAGAAAGAACTTTAGAACCTTTCTCGAAGTGGGAATGAATTTTATCTTCCCCTCGCGTGGGGGTATGTTCTTCCTTTCAAATTCCTTGATGATGAATTGATTTGAGAAAGAAAACACTAGCTTTCAAACAACACATCCCTTGAGTGGACCCCTTGTTTTCTTGAAGGGTTCCCGAGGGACCCTCTTTGAAAGTTTCTCCTTCAAATAAAATCATTTGCATCTAGCTTGGGGAAAGCCTAAATAGACCTCACTTTTCAAATAGTGTGTCCCTTGAGTGGTGGACCCCTCCTCCTTTTGAAGGGTTCCCAAGGGACCCCTTTGAAAATTTTCCAACTTGTTGATTGTTTGTGTGACTTTCTGCTTACTTGCCTGAACGACTGCTTCTTGAAATGTTCTATTTGCAGCAAAGGCTTGAGTCCTCTCATTTTCTCCCCATTGTCTAGTGAGATCTTGGTGGAGGTGTTAAGCTTTCTACTCCTATCCTCTATGATTTGGTTGGGTAGCATAACACTGTTTTGTAGTGCTTTTGTGTTCCTTCCTTCATTTCCTAATTTATCATACTTTTCTCCATTATCGTTATCTTGGTTGTCCATGGAGCTGGAAACACCAAAATGAGGGTTTGACTAAGGCAGACCCCTATACAACCCCCCAAAAATTTTCCTCTCTCTTATGTGCAGGTGGAAGCATTCTTGAAGCTCGTTGGCGAATGGGCACTTTTGTGAGATCTTTCTTGCCATTCTCACTCTTTTGTATTTAGTTTATCATATTCGTGCATATTTTCCTTACGTCATAGTGTTATTTTGGCCTTTCAAAAGTAGCTAGCTAGGTTTTTAGTTTGTTTTCCTATGTTTGACCTTGTCTCTTCAGTCCTCTAGTCGTACAAATTCTAGTGCACTGGAGAGACGTCGGCGCTCACATTGTTGTCCCAGATCTGCACTTTCTTCCTCAGGTAGAGAGCTCCCTAAGACATAGTGTTGACACTGAAAAATGACTTTCCTAGCCCCATCTCATGTTTCCTAACACTCCCTTAAGCTGAGGTAAGTTAGGGCATCCTTCTGCTCTCAACCCTCCCTGACCTAGGGCCTTAACATGGTTGGTCCCCCTCACAACCACACACCCAAATATTCTTAAGTGCTCAACACTCCATTTATTTTTTGTCCATGCCTCTTGTGGAATCCTATCATGGACAACCTTTGTGGGGCACCTATTCAATATATAAACTATTGTTGCTACAACTTCTCCCCAAAATATGTGTGACAACCCTTTTTCTTTCAGCATACTAGTTGCCATGTCTTGAATGGTTCTATTATTCCTCTCGGCCACTCAATTTTACTGTGGACTATACCTAGTTGTGAATTGTTTTTGAATGCCCTCATTCCTACAAAATTTCAAGAATTATTTGGATATGTACTCTCCCTCTCTATCTATTCTAAGAGCTTTGATATGGTGACCACTCTCCTTTTCAACTACTGCCTTAAACTGATTTATTTTTCTCAAAGGATTTTGATTTATTTTTCAAAAAATAGACCTATAAATTTCTGATGTAATCATCTATGAAAGTCATGAAATAAGTATTTCCTCCTAATGCGGGGGTTTTCATGGGTCCGCACAAATATGAATTCACTAATTCAAGATGTTATTTTTCTCTCCTAGAATACTTGAATTGAAATGGCTCGGGGAAGTCACTTGTGAATCCAATAGATGGAAAATAACAAAAGGGGTCTTGGTAATTGCTCGAGGAAGCAAATTAGGCACCTTGTATATAGTAGAAAGTGATGTTGAAGTAGGATTTTTTCATTCCACACCAACCCCTTCGTTGAGTGAGATCTTGGCTACAAGGAAAAGGTTTTTGGACCAATTAGATGCTGAAGTTGATTCGGTAGTTGAAGAATTTCTCAACATGTTGGAATCTAATGAAATGTCTGTGCAAGATAGTGCAATTGATGATGAGTTCAATAGCTACAAGGTTATGTGCAGGGATATTCATATTTTTCGTGGGGTTGGTGCAATTGAAATTGAGTTAGCTGGAAGATTGAAGGAATTTGCATACGAAGAGACATGATTGGATCAGTATGAAATTAGAAAGTTTGTTGATGAGCAACATAGTCTAGAGCAGAATGTTACTAGAACATTGTCATCTAGATTTATCTCAAATAATGGTGCTCAAAAGATCACACTACCAACTGTGTTTGTGCCAACTTTCAATTTTTCTTTTGGGTTAACTACAACTGAGAAGGATAAAAATGCTCCAGTGCAGGGTTCTAGGAGAGTGCTCAAACCAAGGAAACATAGACAAAAGCCTCATTAGAAAGGAAGATTAATGAAACATGGTGTTAGAAGAAACTATCACTAACTCATTTGACCCCAATTTCTGACGAAAGCTATATAATCAGATGTATCATCCGGCACTTGTGCGAATTTTCATTTTTTAAATTTTTATCCCCAACATTTCTTCGAAATTTTGATGAACCATTTTTTTCGTCTACATTTCGATGAAGATCTTTTGCCAAAATTTTGATGGACCTGCAAAGTTAAATTGTGGTGGACATAAATTGAAATGAGCTCGACTATTTATTACGACAGTGTTTTGGTCAACGGTTTTCTTGGGGAAAATCAGAAGAAACTCAAGAAGATATCGCCAGGTTGAGGGTAGTCATTGTCTTTTTCCACAGAATTCATTTGTGAAGTCAGATTTGTACTTCCAGGTTTGAAAATCATATTTTAAAGCAGCATCTCATCAAATTTCATTTTTAGTCTTGTGCATTTTTAGAATTTCATTTCCAGATTTTATAAGGGAATCATTTATAACTGATGGAAAATTCTTGATGGATTTGGACAAAGATTATATTTGCAAGGTTTCAATTTTAACCCTAATGATCAATTTTCAATAGATTTGGGAGCCATAGCTAGATAATATCAAAGATGTTGGTTGTTTTTTACTTATAACCAAGTTTATCTTCTAGACACATAGCATATAAAATCTCAGATCATACTACCTTACAATACCATCAATCTATATTCTAACCCAATACTACTTATCAAATCCTTATATGAACATAGTCATCTATAACCTCACTCAAGCTGCATTTTGAGAATTTCATTTCCAGATTTTGTTGTGCAAGTTCAATATTGTGATTTTAGGAGTCTAACAGTTGGAAATCATAGTAAAATGAAAATTTAATCATTTTTGGAATTAGCATTTTAAAGTGTTTTTTGGGGTCATTAACTTCAGACTATCTTCTCTTTTGCAGGGGTGGTTGCATGCCGAATTTTTTTGGTGTAAAATATCATAATTATTATATATTGTTACCTATGTATGATTAAAAATTATTGGAGTGTGAGTTTGATATTTTTTGAAGATCTAAATATTCAAGCTTGGTAAAGAAAAATCATGTCGAATAATATTAGTCCAGAACAAAATGAAGAGTCACTTAATAGATTGTGGGCTAGATTGAAAAGAAAGGGTGATGGGAAATGTTATTTTCCTTGCAATAATTGCAAGGGCTTAAAAATGAGAAGACTTTTAATCACAACAGTTGAGAAACATTATAGGAAACATGGTCACGTTGAAGGGGGGCATGGCTATCGTCCATTGGTAATTTGTTTATAATATGTGTTTATATTGATTGAATTTGTAAATGTTTATATTATTTTAACATTTGATATATATATATAAAATCACTTGATCATGATCATGGTTTATTTGTGTCTGTCATTATTATAAAGGTGGGGTGCCCTAGGGCACATGATATGGATTATCATGGCCTGGAGAATGTGGTTTTGCAAGTAGAGGAACATGGAGTTGTGAATATCGAAGATGAAGTTAATGATCCTATGGAAGAAGATGATCATGCGCTAGAAAACACAATTGAAGATGATGGTACAAATACATTGATCCATGACACATGTAGTGGCATAGCTGATCATGTTGATCGAGATGAATTTGATGATGTTCATGATTTACCTGTACTTGAGAAGGCATACAAGCACCTTTATGAAGGCTCCCAAACAACTCTTCTCTCTACTTTATTGTTGCTGGTGAACTTGAAGGTTATGAATGGTTTATCCAACATAGCAATCTCACGGATGTTAAGGTATGTCATATATGTCATCTTTTTTCATCCATTTTAATTGTTGTTAGTTCATCGCTAGTAAATAAAAGATGAAGTATGTACCATTAATATTCTTTATATTAATAAATTATTTTTTGTTGTAGATTGATTGGTGAATTTTTGTTACCACCATCAAATATTTTACCTCACTCATACCGAGATTTATCTAGCATTATGAAAGATATTGGAATGGAGTATCAAGTAATAGATACATGTCCCAATGATCATATTATATATCATAAACAACATGAATTTGCAACAGAAAGCCCAGAATGTCATATCAGTAGATATCAAATAGATCAACTAACAAAAGAGGTACCTCGCAAGGTTCTTCATTATATTCCCATTATTCCACGTATGCAACAATTATTTAGGTGCGAAAGCTTAGCGCAATTTATGGATTACCATGCACAAAATAGAAGTGGAGATGGAATTCTTCGAATGCCTATAGATGGTTATGCATTTAGGGACATGGAGGAAAAATGGCCACACTTTAAAGAAGAACCTCGTAATCTCAGGCTTTCATTGGCAGTGGATGGTGTCAATCCATTTGGAGAGATGAGATCTATTTACTTGGTGTGGCCTATTTTTGTTATCAACAATAACATTCCTCCATGGATGTCAATAAAGAGGCAGCACATAATGTTGGCAATGATTGTTCTAGGTATTTGTTTACATCAATTTTCTTTAATATAGTAGCATCTCATTTGTCTTATTTGTTGCAAAATGACTTATATGTTTTTTCATTTAATAGTAATGTACATGAATTTATATATATTGCAGTAAAATGGTTATAATAATTATGTAATGTTTATGTTTATTCAACTAGGTAAGTACCAAGTTAAAGATATGAATGTATATATTGAGCCTCTTATCGACGAGTTACTAAAGTTATGGAATGGCATGACTATGTATGATGTATCTAGACCAATAGGACAAAGACAATTTGAATTCCATGCAATGCTTGTATGGACAATTCATGATGCCCTAGGGCTAACACATTTTTCTGGTATGTTATAACGTTCGACTACATGACTTTAACGATATTTAATTTTATGAAGTAGATATCATGCATGTTTTTTAAATAATCTATTCATTATATATAATTATAAAAAATTGACATATTTAATCCAATTATATATGATAATTTGCAGATCTTCAAACAAAGGTAAAATTTGCATGTCCAATTTGTGGTCCAAAGATGAATCTCATCATTCAACAAGTTTAGGAAAGTAGGTGTTTGATGAGTATAGGCACTTCCTCCATAGAAATCATAAGTATCGAACTATTGAAAAAAATCTTTTCAATGGGAAAGAAGAGACTACATCAAAACCATGAAGAATGACACCTTGCCTATGGAAGTTGGAATATAATAGAATTAATCATCAAGGTTATACATCAGATCAAGTTGTTTATCTATCATTTATGATATTTTTTGAATTTATATTTTTATATCGTGTCATGTTTACTCATGCTGTAATTGACAATGATTGTCATTGTTAATTTGTTTAACTTATATGCTTCATGAAGGTCATCAAGGCATTAATGGTCAGCTTCCACAGGGACTGAAAAGTTATCCTAGACAATTTAGTAGGTTTACCTACTATGAGTAGCTACAAATTGTGCATTTGTTTGATACAATGCATATCAGAAAGAATATGACAGAAATGTTATGAAAAATATTGGATGGAAGGCATGACAAAGAAAAAATTGTCAAAATTTGTAGTGACATTCAGGAAGCCAATCATGCAATGAAAAATGTCATTCAATTAAATAGTGATGGAGACCAAATTAATATAAGTGCCCTTCCTTGGTTATTAATGGAGTAGCAAAGCAATGCTATAAAAGAAGTCATACGAAAAATTCGATTTCCCATAGGATTTGCTAAGAACATAAACAATATCATAACAAAGAAAGGTGAATTTGTGTAAGGAATGAAAATGCATGATTGGAATACCTTCATTAAGGTAATTATTCTAGTATATTATATATATATTTGTATACTGCATGTACTTTTCAGTGTATTATGTTTACTACTTTTGGGAAAATAATGAAAAGATCATTTTATAATTGTTGCAGTACATTCTACCTCTATCTCTCCCAGACAACTTCGACAACAATGTCAAGCAAGTTATATATGATCTTGGAAAATACATGAGGTAAGTAGCGATATTTGTTCAATTCTTTGTATATTTAACTTATATCTCGTTAATATATTTGTGCCTTGAATCACTTGTAGATGGCTATCATCTAAAGCAATCCATAAAGAAGATATAAATTATTGGAAGAGAAAAATTCCTCGTCTAATGTGTGAAATGAAAAAGTGTCTACCTTTGAAATTTTTCAATGCACAAGAACACTACCTCATACACCAAGTTGAGGAGATTGAATTGTGTGGACCTGTACACACAAGGTCAATGTGGATGGTTGAGAGGCACTTGAAATTTTTGAAGGTTTTGGTTAGACAAA
This sequence comes from Sequoiadendron giganteum, assembly GCA_007115665.2. Taxonomy (NCBI): domain Eukaryota; kingdom Viridiplantae; phylum Streptophyta; class Pinopsida; order Cupressales; family Cupressaceae; genus Sequoiadendron; species Sequoiadendron giganteum. Next base: position 356,984,452 of record CM021103.1, read on the forward strand.
GAGCACATCCCGAGGGTTCTATGGTGGAGGGATACATGGTATACCAGAGCATGGTGTACATTACTGAATATCTTCCTAAGTTTGCAGCAAAGATCCATGTAGATCACATTTGGGATCCCATCTCCATTAACAAATTCGTAGGGGAGTACCTGATGGGGAAAGGTGGATTGACGAAAGTGACAGGTAATTATAAGATGATCATGGAGATTAATTAGAATACATTTTACATTAGGTTTTTATGTATATTGTACTTATTTAATTATTAATCTTTAATATTCATCAATTATAAATTAAGGTCATATACCATGGTAATTAACTAATTATACGTCATTTGTGAATTTCAAATTTTTTTGATACAGTTGGTCGAGAGTGGGATGCACTACATTTGTACATCACAAACAATCTTGATTGGATGACGGTATGGATTGAACGATGTCAACAATCTAGTCACGCATTAACATGGGAAGGTGTGGCTTCATTAGTTAAAGAAGCTCATCGTAATGGAGATTCCAATGTTACACCAAGGGAAATTGATTTAGCATATAGTTTAAGAAATAAATAGGTATGTATAAATATATTAATCACCCATATTCTTCTATTATTTTCAATTATATTGATGTATATATATGTTGAGATTTTTTTCTTTGCATACATTTGGCCAAGAATAAATATGTTTATCAACTAATGATATTGCAATAAGTTTTACATGTTTAACATATTGCAGGTGAAACACCACAAGGCTATGTGGTGCAATGGTCATAAATTTTGAATCAAAAAGTTGGATGATATGAAGAAAACCTATGATTCTAGGATAACTGCAGTCTTCTAGGTGACTAATGTTTCATCTAGAAGCGACATACATCCAAAAGTCTCAGAAAATCAATACTATGGGATTTTGGATGATATACTTGAGTGTGACTTTAAGTCCTTCAAATTAGTTATGTTCGTCGTCCTATGGTACAGGCTACGATTGAATGAAAATGATCCCGAGAGAACTATTATTGAACATGATAATGAATTTACCATGGTTAATACAAGGTATTTTGAGCGAGCTAGAAATGAGTCCTATGTTCTTCCAAGCCAATGTGAGAAGGTATTTTACTCAAGGGTTCCAGGTAAAGCAGGTTGGTCATATGTTGTTAGACATGATCCAAGAGGAAGGCCAGTAAAGTATAATGTGGTGGAAGAAGAAGATACTAAAGAAATAGAAGATGATGTAGATGATGATCAGGATCAACAGTTAGTTGATGATGTGCCTGACAAAGATGTTGAAGAGGAGGAATTAGATCATGATGATGTAGGAGTTAATGTTCATGAAGATGATATCTATGTGGATGATGACATTATTGAAACTGATATCAATGACGATGATGATGATATGACCAATCCTTACAATGTTGAATCTGGATCGGATGATACAGACAAAGAGTTGGATGAAGAAGAAAATCAATGACATTGAAATGTATGAGTTATATGATTGTATTATCTATTTGATATTAATTTCTTGATAGAATTATATTTGACTTATGTGGTTACATAATTAATTTATGATGTTTTTAATTTTAATTATATTTGAATTATATTAGAATATGTTCAGTTAACAGATGTAAAAAATAAAATGGATAAACCAAAAGATGAAAGCGTGAGACCACTGCCTTGTTGGATGTATGGAGTCTAATGAAGATCTATAAAAGTGTAATATATGATGGCAATAATTCAAAGTTTTTGGCACACAGATGTAGTTTATAACTTGTATAAAGGTGCAAGTAAATGACTGACAAACTCTACTTGAGATAGAACGACAATCCTAGTTATGTGATTCTTCTTATTGATCCAATTAATACTCTTTAGTTACTGTGATTTAATAGAAGGGTTTAATCTCTACTTGAAACAACTAAATAATCACATCACACAAATACAGCAAATGTGTATCGCTAAAATGAATATATATAAATGCTTGATATATCAATTTAAACAATAGAAAAGCATCAATAGTATCAACTACTTGGAGCATGAGATGATTACACAATGACATTTCACCACTTAAGATAGTCATTTAATTTGCAATTTGGCAGCAAGCTCTAAGCTAAGACAAATAGACATAGAACCTTACAAACACATACGATTTAGGCCAGTGCCATATACTATTGGGGAGTCGAATTCACAAATATTTAGATTTCCATAACAGGTTCAAACACATAACATATAAGATCTCTGACAATATTGCATTACAACAGTGTCAATTTCTATCCTAACTCAATACTTCTTATCAAATCCCTTTACAAACATATCCATCTATGACTCCATCCAAGCATTTTAATTTACTGGTGCAGGAGCACCCATAGGTTGCCATAGGTTGTTTAGGAGGTTGTCTTGGACAAATTTGTCTAGGAGAACTAAGCAACCTAATTTAGTTCATTTGCGTGTGAGCCTTAGTGGCATTTTTGTTGTGAATTGATAAGATGAAGGTCATGTTGACCATAGAGTGGGTGTCATAGGGTTTTAGCTCAATATGAGGTTTAGGACTTTTAGGACTTTTGAAAATTTCCTGAAATGATTGCTCAATTGAAGCTACAAGTGACCAAGAAGAGCCCAAGGAAGAGGATAACTGATTTGGTGACCCTATTTATGGGATGCCTTGGCATTGGAGTCAGGTTGGAAGAATTTTCTATTGTTTAAGTTTTTGAATTCAAGAGAAAGCAAGTGTGATTGTGTGTGAAATTTCTGGTTTTTGCATTGAAGTGATGTTTTAATGGATTGATTTTGGTGATGTAATTGGTGTAGGATGTAGAGTAGTTGTTCTTTAAGAATTGTGTGGTATTAGATAGTTGGTTTGTTTCGTTTCAAGCATAGTTTGTAAGTAGTTTGTTTTCTATACTATTGCTGGTCTGAACCAGGCAGTTTTTAAAGAATGGAGTGTTAGTTCACTTTCCCACCGTACAAATTGTATGACCCTTTGGGATTAGTGAATATACTCCATGGATGTACATATAGTATATTTTAGTGCCTTTGAAAGTACAAGAGTTACTGTTAAAGTCTTGTCCTAGGCGAGCCAAGGAAGAGTCCGGCTAGGAAGACCATAGTGCAGAGCACTTGATTTGCAGGGGTGTCAATTTCCTAAAAAATTACCTTTTAAGAAGGAAGGTATGAGTCCTACCAAGACATGGTAAGGATAAAGAAACTCTATCAATCCATCTAGTGAGGGAAGAGCTTAAAAAGTTGCAGAGAAGCTAGGAAAGGGCTTAAAAGGCCTAGTTTTGCTCATTTTTCAGGTTAGGGCTTTGTATGGTCAGTTGAGACCCAAGACCCCAAAAATCCTTGAGAGGTGGGCATATGAACCAGGAATCCCAAGAAAATATTGGGGTGTTCTTTGGAAAGACTTTGGAAAAAAATCTGATTTCTCAGAGGAGACCTAATAGGGCTAGTAGCCTTCTAGGCCAAATAGAGGGGTTTGGTGAAAGCGACCTGTAGATGGAGCTAGGTGGACCCATAATACCCTTAGTAGGATGGGTTGAATACTTTAGAAGCACCTCCACACCTCTTTAAAACTAATTCAAGAATTTGGAGGGTAGTAGCCTTTAGGGTGGATTAAGGGCTAAGGCTAGTGCTACAAGATTGCACCAAGTTTTGACTTGGTAGGAGGAGCTTAATTGATAGTTGGGTTGGCAAGGAGAACTAGGGGATCCTAAGAAGGAAAAGGTCCTATAGGTTACAAGGTGGAGTAAGACACCCTAGAGGTCTTCCAAGCAAGACCTAGAGCATGAATCAGTGATTGATTCATCCAACCTCCCTATCATTTACTGTTTGAATTGGAGCAAAAATGGAAATCATACACACCATAACAGTGAGATGAACGCCATAACCCTTGATTATATTATTCAAAATTGTGATATGTTTATATAAAGGAGAGACATGAGCTCTAAATATATCATTATAACTCAAATGCTAGTATTGTCATGAAACATCAAACCTTCATGCTGTTGGAACTATGAAATTTTGACAAATTCATTATTTCTTCATATTATTAGTATCCCAAAAAAGATTCATAACGCAGACATAAAAATCCTCACATGGCATTTTTTAACAAAATCCGATTTAAAATTGTGCCATAACGCCCCATAAATTTCATTTGACATTAAAATATTATGAAAATATCGGCATAAGTTGATGCAAGTCTTATCGATGATAATATACATATCCCTAATGTATTGGCAAGACATCAGAAGGGTCACACCGATCAAGTTATACACAGAGAGAATGCGGGTTTGTATATCATATCGGCAAAACAAAAAGTATCGACATGACGATGTAAGGTCACATCGAGCTAAATTACCTTTTGCCGATTGGAGTAAAGTAAAGTCTATCAGAGAGACTTAGGTCATCGGAGAGAGATTTTAAAACACTGCCCGAAGCGTTATTAGTCTTGCCGATAAAGCAAGGGGAGGACTCACTCGGTGAGACAAATGATAACAGGGAGAATTTAGAAAGTCTTATCGACCCCTCGGGTTACACCGACAGAACTGAGCATATGAAGATAAAGGGTGTCAAGAAGACAATGAGCATGGTCTCGCTGAAGAAAAAGCATATCGGTGAGACATGTCACCACGGGGAGATCTAAGAGACATCACGGTGAGTATCGTTTTGTTGGCAAAACAAAATACTTGGTCATGGTGACATAAGTCAATAAAGTGAGCATCTCGGTGAGATGAAAAGCTTTTAGAGTAGGGTGAAGAACTGTTGGCCCGATTCATTAAGTCTAGGCGATAGTTGTTTCGGTGAAGGTCATGGCGATAAAAAATTAGAAAGAAAGAAACTACTGGGGAGACTTGTGATGTTGGGGAAACTACAAGATGTCTTAGTGGATGGGTGAATATTGAATAGGCGAATTGGCCAGAGGTTTGAAATGTCTTACCAATGTGATCTTATCGGTGAGACATCAGACAAGTCATACCGATAAAGTTATACACTAGGAGAATGCGGGTTTTTATTACTTATCGGCAAGACAAAAGGTATCGGCGTGATGGTGTGAGGTCATATCAAGCTAAGTTACCTTTTGCAGATTGGAGACAAGTAAATTTTATCAGAGAGACTTTTGTCATCGGAGAGAGATTTCAAAACACTGGTCAAAGCGCTATTGGTCTTGCCGATAAAGCAAAAGGATGACTCAATTGGTAAGACAAACAATGCCGAGAAGAGTTCATAAAAGTCTTACCGACCCCTCAGGTTACACCAATAGAATTGAGCATGCAGAGATAAAGGTTATCGATAAGATGATGCTCATTGTCTTGCTAAAGAAGAGGCGTATCGATGAGACATGTCACCGCGGGGAGATCTAAGAGACATCACAACGAGTATTATTCTATCGACAGAACAAATTGCTTGGTCTCAGTGACATAAGTCGATAAAGTAAACATCTTGGTGAGATAAAGTACTTTCAGAGTAAGGCAAAGAACCATTGGCCGGATTCATTAAGTTTGAGCGATAGTTGTTTTGGTGAAAGTCATGAAAATATAAAAAGCAAAAGGAAAGAAACTATCAGGGAGACTTGTGATGTCAGGGAAATTGTAAGATGTCTTGGCGGATGGGTGAACATTTAATAGGTGGATCAGCCAGAGATTTTAAATGTCTTGTTGATATGAGCCCTGATGTGATAGTGAGAATTTCAAAAAAAAAACTTGCAACATTCATGTCTCGCTAAAGACATTAATGGCACCATGAAGCATAGGAGATTTTGCATATTAGGGTATGATGAATTGAAATCATTGTCTCACAAAATTCAAAGTGAAGGAGAGCAAGGAATCCAGTAGAGAAATTAAGGCATTCACCTGGCTTGAGTTTGCAATAAAGTTACAGTAAGTTTCTCGTCCTCTCAGAATTCATAAAAATTTGAATTATGGAAGGCACTAGTTCAGGAAAACTAAAGGGAAGAAAACTCGGGGAGGGAAGCCAATCAAAAGGAAAAAAGAAAAAGACTAAGTTGCAACCAGAAGGTACTGAAAGGAAGCTAAATCAAAAACTCATAGACTAGTTACCTGAAACTGGACCTAAAGCTAGGTGTTCTGCACAGCTCAAAGCGGAAGTTGACAAATTGGACAACAAATGCAAATTTATATGTGATATTTGGACTCCGATTAGAGGCTATGAGTTATTCAATTTCCATTACCATGGGAGAAATCGCTTTGAGCCAGTATGCAATCCATGGAGGCTCAATTTAGGGAAATTAGTGTGCCCTAATGTTTTTATTAACGTCGAACTGGTAAAATTGTTGGTCGAACACTATGATTCAAAAAACAAAGCTATATGTGATTTGTTAGGGAATCCATTGATACATGTATCTGAGAATGGAATTGCTGAGGTTTTCGGAATGGAGGGAATATGCAGTGAGAAAGTAGTGAGTGAAGAGCTCGATAGTGAGTTCAGAAGGATGGACACCATTTATAAAGGGTGGAGGTTACCTCTGCATAGAATTAGGTGTCATGGAAAACCTAATCCAATGGAAGACAGTGAGGGGCCACCCTTTCATGTAGACCTCTTCGAACCTTACCTAAAATATACTTACTACTCAGTGGGATAGGTATTAGGGATGGAGGTACCTGAGCATATGGTTGTTGTGCCCATGGTGATTGCTGCAGACATTCAATATCATAATTACAGATCATTTGACTATGTTGCACATGTTTTTAAGGAGTTGGATGTAGGTTTGATGGCGATAAAGAGTGGTGCTTCTGTTCTCTGTCTCAGAAATTACTCACTGCTGATGCACTTAGTGTTGTATTTTGGACAAGAGTTAGGTTTATGGCCCCAGGAGCTGAGGATTTCACAATCCAACAAGGAAGGTAGGCCATTTCCTATTCAATTATGGACTATTGTTTGGGACAATAGGTTTGCCAATTCAAATTTCTTGCATTTTAAAGAATTCTTTGTGAAACCCTTTTATAGATTTTTTAACCATCCTTGTGATTATTCTTTATCTGAACAAGTAAAAAGGTTTCTTATGCCTAGAGATTACAATGGACCAATTAACCACAACTGGGGGGATTGGTATTGCTTAGAGAATGCCACAATGATTAGGGTTTAGGATACACCTTTCATTCTGCCCAGAACTGTCCCGGATAGAATTGCATACCTAGAAATTGTTAGGAAAATGCATTACTCCAGTGTTATGAACTTAAGTTCTTATGGGAAATGGGATTTTATGCCTAGTAAATTGTGTTTTAGTGATTTCACTGTATTAGCCAAGGAAGTTATGATCTGATTCTGGACAAATTATTGCACTACAACATGAGAAGAGCACCAGTGAGAAAGAACTTTGATTCAGAAGGGTATATCCACTCTGCCAGACAAAAAATAAATCTCCGAGGGTACCATCATGTGCCCTTTAAATCTGATGACATAATCAGAAACTTGGAGGTAGAGGAAGCTGAAATTGTGATTGAAAAACATAATCAGGAGTTGGTGGATGCTGAGTTGTTATCCTCCATTAAGGGGATTTCAGAAATAGACAGGCCACAAAACTCATCTGGGAAAGTTTCAAGAATGAAGACTCAGGACTATGCCTATGTTTCTAGAGAAAAAGATGTTGAGGAAACCATGGATGTAGATACAAGACATGAAGACTATAGGTCTTTCATATCAGATGATGAATTTATAAAGACCTCAGAGTTTAAGACATTTTTATATAAGCAAAAAGGGAAAGAGATGAGGGGACAGGTTGACAATGTCACTCCACGGAATGAGGATCAACTGTTAAAAAGCTTAAAGGATGAAGTAGACAAAGAGATGATTGGTATGACCCCTAAAAAGGGGAGGGAGCTGCTTGAAAAGGCAGGTGTTATGATTTTTCCAAGTTTGGATATGAATTATGCATTAGTTTTTGATGGTTTCTTAAAAGATAACAATGCTACCCACAAGCTCAATATAGAGAAGGTGACAGAGGTATACATAAGATCAAGATACAATCCTAATGATGAAACAATGATGATTTGGGCCTTGTATCCTCCTCACAAGAAATCAATTGTTATTGATATTGAAAAGGCATTCGGACATGTCATGACCCTCAAGGCTGGGGAGGTTGATCTTGTAGCAACTGGTGATATTGGGATAAATATAGCCAAGTTGAATAAAGCCCAAATCCAAGCATTGATAAGGGAAAGGGAGATGTACAAAACCAATAATGAGAGGATGTTGAGAGAGAATGAACGCTTGAAAGACTTGGTAGGTGGTGTAACAAAACCAACAAGGATGCTCACTCAAGGTGAGAGTTCACAAAAAAAAAGACCGTTGGGAAGGGTCAGCTGCATACTCTCAAGGGAGAATGGATGCATTTGCTGCAATAATAAAAAAAAGGCAGGTTGTTTTAACCACTAGGTTAAATAGACTATGGGGAAAACATTCACAGTACGTAGATGCAATAAAGGAACACAGGAGAGTGAATAGCAGAATTCAAGAAAGAATTGAGGAATTGGAGCAAAAGGACACTCCTAGTAATGAAGATATTGAAAATGCCAATTGTATTATGGATAGGCACTGGGAGTTCTTTGAGGAGTTACAAGGGGATATGCAGGGATTGACAGAGGCTGCCGAAGATAGATTGACCAAGTTATGTGATGATGAAGGGAAAACAAAGGAAGCAACTACATGGAAAAGTGAGTGCGAAACAATACTCCAAGGGATGCTAGAGACAACCACTGCGAAAGATGTGATATTGGATGTAGCATGTGAGAAAAATGAGAAAATGATAATGATGGAGATTGTGATCCGCAATGTGTTGGGAGATTCCGACACTCATGAGCACGAGGATTATACATAGAATATGTTTGCAGTCAATTTGTGGCTTAAAATAAATTAGTTAATAGTGGATTTGTTAAACCTTTTATGCTTTAAACCTTTTTGAAAAGGCACGTGATTTTGCAAACTAATGTATAAGTATCCATTGCTGGATAAATGTAAAGGGGTAGAAGATAGAATTAGAATAGGATAGACTGTTGTAAGCATTAAATTTTCAGAAATGATGACATTCAAGGAGACTATGCTGCATGTGTGAATTTTGAAGGAGATGATGAAAGACTGTTGATTTAGTGGCTTCATTCTGGTATCAATTGTTTGTTGGATTCTTGCGATTATTTGATTGTCTCCAATCTGATGTTTCTTGGTTGTTTAAATTGAAGTATCAAGTATATATTCTATTTATCAGTACACATTTGTTGTTTCTATGTGATTTGGTTTATTGGATTCTTTAAAGAAGAATTAAAATTCCTTTCAATAAATTACAGTAATCTGGGAATGCCATTTGGATCAGTAAGAAGAATCAGATAATTAGATTTGATATTCTGCCTCAAGTAGGGTTTATCAATTACACTCTTGCATGTTTATACCAGTTGTAAACTCATAGTTATATGTCAAACAATTAGAGGACCTGCTAGATAGAAACCATTCACTAAATGCTTTCATTTGACTCCGTTTTACCCAATAAGGCACTGGTCTCCCTTATTTACATTACATTAGTTTTATTCATTTTATTTAACATCTCTTAATTGAACATACTAATTCATACCTTGATATTGCATATACAATTTATACCAAAGTAGGATCATAGCTTTCCACTGTTAAATTGCCATTTGTGGATAGTTAGATCAAGTAGGAAACATAAATTGAACATATTAATTTAGTATAAGAGTCAACCAATCATAAGGAAAACATAATATGAAGATGAATTTTCTCAAATCTTGTGGTTGTAGATGCCCTTTTGAAATCTATGCAAAATGTGGGAGGATAGACAAAGCTCATGAACTATTTGACACAATGCCTCGAATAATTGTAATCTCATGGAATACACTCTAATTAGAAAAGTCTCATCACTACCCTCATAACAATCTATCAATTTGTTTTAGTGTCTATTGTGTTATACCCAATTTGGGACATGGGGTATAACAAAATAGACACTAAAATAAATTGAGAGATTACAATTCTTTGAAACATTTTGTCAAATAGTTCACAAGCTTTTTCTATCCTTCCACATTCTGTATAAGTTTTAAAAGGGAATCTACAACCACAACATTTGAAAAAATTCTTCATATTATGCTTTGATGGATGTCTATACCTTGTTCCAAATCTCCCATATTAAGGAAACCAATAAGGATTTTGGTGAAGGTTGTGGAATTTTTCTTTGCATCTACCAATTGCATTTGTTTGAAAGTTTCTAAAACCTTTTCAAAAAATCCATTATGTGTATATTCTAAAATCATTATAGTACACAATTTCATATTTATTTGGCTTTGCATCTACCAATTGTATTTTCTTGAATTTCTCTACAATATTTTCAATGTAGATCTCTTTTGTGGATATCTTATAGTCCTTGTAGTCCACATCACTTTGTTTTTTGAAGAAACTATTACCATATATTTCTTATTTATATTCTTATTTTGCATACATGTTTATAAGTTTGATATTACAATTAATAATATTAATTTTGGCAAGACATTAAAAGATTTTGTTGATTTTAAAAATATATGCATCCCAATGTAAAAATTCCAACAATGGAAGCAATGATTGTAACACATAATTTTTTATGTAGTATCCAATTCAAAGGATCATGTTACAATTTAGGGTTATGATTGGGTATTTAATTAGGGTTAGGATTTAGTGTTCGGGTTAGTGTTAGGTTTAGAGTTAGGGTTAGGGTTAGGAAAAATAATGTTAGGATTAGGGTTAGATTAGGGTTTATGTTTTATGGTTAGGGTTAGATTTAGAGTTTTGGTTATGGTTGGGATTAGATATGAAATTAGGGTTAGGGTTTAGGATTACAATTAGGGTTATATTATTAGTTTTAGGGTTATTGTTATGATTAAGGGTTGTTTTTATATTTGGCTTAGAGTTGGGGTTAGGATTAGGGCCAGGGATAGGGCTAGGGTTAAGTTTAGGGATAGGTTTAGGGTTATTAGAGTGAATGCAACTAATTAATAAAATAAAAAATATTTAGGGCTAGGTAATTAGGGTTAGGGTTGGGGTTAGAGTTTTGGTTGTGGTTAGGGTTATAAAGATAGGATAAAGGTGAGGGTTAGGGTCAAGGTTAAGGTTTTGAGAAAAAGGGTTAGGTTATGATTTGGATTACCCTAAACTCTAACCATAACCATAAACCTAATCCCAAACCTAACCCTAAAGAAAACACATAACCTAACCCTAATTGTAGTGTTTGAGGCTAGGCTCAAACACTATATAACCTAACCCTATATAACCTAGCACTAGAAAAAATTATTCTCCCAAACAATCCCCTCTACTTCTATGCATGCCTACTAGAGATGCAACATTCAACATTGGTGCTTCAACCATTCATTCAAAGCTAAGAATTTGAAAGCAGTGTTCATTTGTAATATAATTATTATTTTGAGTGTGTTTGTGTGTAGATATAAGTTCTCTTGACTTTTCCAATATATTTTGTATGCTCTATTAGCCATGACTTCATGATTAATTTTCCACTTTCGACACTACTTCTTACTAACTTTGCAAATGGCAGCTTACTTCTACTTAAAACTTGTGGTAATTTTATTAATCTCTTGCTACCTCTAGTGTTGAATTGGACTAGTTATGTCATGTAGGATTTGTTCCTCAATTTTTTTTACTTTTTTCAAAAAAAATTTATGATGGTTATACTTGTATTACCATGAATGGACCATAATTTAAGGATTTTGGGTGTTTTCATTCAATTTTTCATGTTTTCCCCTTAGCTCCTACTTTATGTGTGTTTTTTTATGGAAGCCTTTGGATATCTTTTGGCTAATAGTATTTCATGGAACCTTATTAAAGGTGCTACTTTTCGTAACTCTATAGCCCAACTATTCAATGGTCATTTTTCTAATGACTCCTTTCTCACTCTCTTGGAGGGAAAATGTGACATTATTTAGGATATCCAATGCCTAGATATTTTCTAGAAATCTTTAAGGTTAAATATATAGTGGCATAAAACTCAATTTTATAGGAAATCATTCTTAGCCAAGCCCAATTTGTTCAATTCCTATGGATAGAAGAGGATTGATCATAAGGAAGTGTTGAGATTCCTAAGCATCTCTTTTAACTTTTAGGTTTCTCCTTCCTCTTTAAGGAAACATATCATTTCTAGAGCTGAGAAAAATTATCATATTAAATTATGAAGCCCCTTTCTTTGGCAAGGAGATTCCATGTGTGTTCAAAAATTCTTGTTGCACACATTTCCATTACTCATGTTGCTAAGAACCTTGAAAATCCTCATATTTGAAGATTGAAATAATCCAAAGGCATATTTTATGGCCTCCCTTTAACCAAGGAAAATGGTTTCACAAAGTATCCTAGGAGTTTTATTATTTCCCTCATGACTATAATAGGCTTGGCTTACTTTATATTCACTACTCCAAATGGCCCCATAATAGACTTTGCTTGCTTTATATTCACTACTCTAAATGGCGCCATAATTTTAAATGTAATTAACATAGTCTAAAACCTAACTAAAGCAGGTTGTAGCTCATCAAATTGGACAAGTGAAAGGTCAATACCAGCGCTGAGGAAGAATTTGGAGGAGTGAAAACAAGGTCAATACCAGCATCGACAAAGAGTTTGGAGCTAAAACAAGGTCAATACTAGCGCCGAGGATGAGGTTGAGGGCACTCAGGGAACATCGACGACCAAGGGACAATGAGTAATATAAGTTTGGCACCCCTATTCTCTTTAACCTGCAATTTTAATGCCTAGTTTCCAAAGATCTTCTCATACATTGGCCCCCCCATTCTCATAAAATGGTATAAGATAAGACAAAAAAAGTAAAATAGCTTAGTCTTTCACATTTTTATAGTGATTACTAGAGGCACATAGACCAATTCTTCATAATAGAAGAATTTGATCATACTTTTCCAATGATGGCACTATGAGAAAACCTTAGGTTAAATGAATAATTCCTAGCTAAGTTCTTGAAATCATGTCCAACCGTATAAGAGAAGACCACTGCTATGTGTACCTGGATAACATGGAGAAAGGCTCTTTGGGCTCTTTCATCAATCTACGTATTGTTAAATTTTAACACCTAAAAGTGAGAATGAAGAATCTTTCCTAGAATGCTGGCCAATTATGCTTCTCAACACCTAGTATACAAAATCCTTGTCAATATCATTACCATCACAATTAAACCTATTGTTTGAGATATAGTCATAGAGGTAAACAAATTGGCTTTCTTGATAGTAGATACATTCTAGATAATTCAATCCTTGCATCGAAGATTGTTGAATGGGCCCAACAAACTACTCATGATGCCCTTACTATTAAGTTAAAATTTTGACAAGGCATATGATTGCATCAAATGTCCTTTCATTTATAAAAGGATCAAATGGATTTATTTTCAACCCTAAATTATTATCACACATTCAAAATTACAAAATACTAGTTAATGAAGAACCTTCATTTGAAGGTGATGTCGTCATGACCTTTGAATGAAGAACCTTCATTCAAAAATGATGCCATGTCAAGACTTTCAAATGAAGGTATTTTTTATTTTAAATATTTCATGTCCAAAATGCTTTATAAAAGGAACCTTGGCATGAAGGACCTTCAAATGAAGACCTTAATTCAAAACAATGAGACATAAGTCATTTTAATACCCACTCCAAAAAGGTAATGGCCAAATATATCTCACCCAAGGTTTTACATGGAACATTAGGATTTTTATGAAAGCCAAGGTAAAACCCAACCTTAGGTTCCTCCCAAACAATGTAACAAGCCAAGAAAAGGGAAAAACATAAATGGAATTTAAAAAACAAGATTTGAAACTCTATCAAATCCATCGAGTTACAGTTCCAAGATAGTGGGTGGATTGGTGGATGTCATTTCTATTTAGCCCTCAAACCCTTACACAAGCACAACAGGGCAGTCAGTCCCTGTATTTGATTGTTTAATCCCACAAAACAATGATTGAGAACTTCAAAACAAATGCAAATGAAAGGGAACACATATATTTATCTACACCAATGATCTCAGAGCATTTCAAGCTTGTATGGATCCATACAACACAAAAGAACTTCAGAAAAATTGTTAAAACACAGAAAATTGCTTCAAGAATGTGGTATCTGATATGAAATTTTGGTATCAACTCCTCCAACAATTGAAATGGGATGGGAATACAATATGATAGAAGTGGGATACAAAATTCATCATTTGAAGCATCAAACCAATATGCAAAGATGAAAGAAAGTGCTAACCCCTTAAACTGAAAAAGTTTCTTTTAACTTTAAGTTTGTTGGGTAGCCAATTCTTTTAAGTTATCAAATCCTACCATCATACATAATCAAAATTTTGTTGTTTCAAATGACTATAAGCACTAACTTTCACTATTTGAAGATGTTGAAACCTTGTCATAGATAATTAGAACATTGATCTGACCACTCATCCTACCTTAAAACATACCAAAATTCTCCTAGAAATTAGACATAGGAAGATTTAAGATGACTTAAACATTTTTTATTGCCAAAGCATAAACTTATGATGACTTTACCAGGCCTAGTACACACTCCCTCCCCATTAACCACTTAGACATATGGAAATTAAATGTAAATTTGTTGCTATTTTTAGTCATGTAGGTGTCCAATAAACCACTTGGTGGTGTTTCCCTTCAAGTTTATTTACTTGAATGAAGAGAAAAAGTCCTTTGATTACAATTAGAGAATACATTTGATGCCTTGGTTGTGTAATTGGTGGACCATAGTCACATTTAACACTTGTTACAAAGTTTGGGAGTTAAAACGTTAAGTAGATTTGATTTGTGATGGACACATTTGGACGGTAGTAACAATAACTTGCAATCTATCAAGACTTGATTACCTTATAACCTGTCAAATCCTAGCGATGAAATGATAGATTAATCATAATGTTACCTTCAGATGACATCACCATGAAAGAACTTCATCCAACATCCTTATGAGTGCAAGTACCACCAAATAGGCATTTGGCAGATTTGTCTTCCTCGAGCGAGGGAAATTCAAGAAGAGAAGAGGAAAGCGAGACATGTAGTAGGTCTAAAAGAGGGAGATCAACTAGAGGTCAAAATATTAGAAGAAAATTATGTAAATGCATGGAATTTTTTCTTGCTGAAGGGGGGTCATGTTCTTATGATGATGAGAGCATAGGTGACATCGAGGTGCCCTTGAGGTACAAACATCTACAAAAACAATGGGTACCCAAGGAACTTCCTCCAATAAACATTGATCTTTGTGTCAACGAGAGGATATATCGCATGGCACCATCGTCATTACATGGTTTGGGCCTATTTTGCATGGATGACATAAAGGTCTATTATGAAAAAGTTACTGAGTTGATGGAGTATGTTGGACCCTATTATAGTTACAAAGATTGGATGCAGCTAGTTCGATATACATGAAGTATGTGTAGGTATGCACTATCAGCAAATTATATACAACTAAAAGATAAGGATCAAAATAAAGGACTGGCTAGGTACATTAACGGGAGGCCAAAAGCATCAGGGAATATTTTAAGGTTTATAAATATACATGACCTGGGTCAACAAATAAGCAACCCAATTGTATATTCGAGGCGCGAGAGGGAAACCATGTATTCGTATGTGCGATAAAATCAATAACTGCAGGGGAAGAGTTGCTAATCGATTACAATTTGAATCACTTAGATACAAACACAATTACTATGGGGGTGGTATGTACTATATACCATTTTACCCAACCTCCAATTAATGACTCCAATAGTCCATTTTATTATTATTATTTTTTTCGTAATTCTATTGGTTTCATTTCGGTAATATTTTTTATATTTAATTTTTGTCATAGTGGGACATTGATCATACAAGGAAGGCTCCAACCCAGAGCATAGATCACGATCCATCTTCAGGAGCTTCTATCCGATAGGTTTACCTCATTGTAATTGTACAAATTAGATATGAGAAAAATGTTTTATTATTATGTTTTTTTCATGAGTTTATTGGGTTAATTTTGATAATATTTTTAATATTCGTGTTGCAGTTGGCTGATCGGGGAAAGGCACCAGCAGTACAGGAGAGCATCCATATGGAGGTGCAGTCACTATTATGTGATGATGACATCACATTTCCCACAAACCCTGTGGATATGATGAGGAAGGCCCAAAAAAATGCAATCAAGAAATCCTTCAGTTGGTATTCGTAGTGCCTCAAACAGATGAGATAAGAGAAAGGGTTAAAATATTGTCTGAGAGAGCACAAAACTTTGAAGTAAGCTATCATGAGATCTTTAATTATAACATAAGTTCATTCATGGTTTTATATTTTGTACTCTTTATGTCATGAACTAAAATATGTGTTGTTTTTACAGGATTATTTGCATCCTCATCATGCTACTGGCCATGATCAAGGTACTACAAGTGTTTCCTGGGAAGTAGGGGATTGTACAAGTGTCAATCCTAACCTTCCTGCACATACAACACATCATCTAACCCCATCATCCATGCCTATATTGTCAACTAAAATTTCAGCAACACATACCATGCAGGCATTCAGTAGTCCACCCTCTAGCAGCGAACACATGCCACTACATGTATCAGTACCTGTGGATGCAAAGGCCACTACTACTGGTGATGTTTTAGCAGCATTTCTTAGATCTTCTTGTATTACTAGTATGGGAACATTTTTGGTCACATTTGTGGTGACTGAGGATTTCCTCCCCATAAAGATAGAGAAGCTCCCAGGTACTTCAAATTTTTTTAATTATTATTATTATTATTATTATTAATTATTATTATTTGCCTACCTTATAATTTCCTGTTTATAGCTACTATATATCCGACTGTATGCTTATCATGCTTTATGCTACTACATAGCTATATACTACTCCTAGTGTGTACCCCAGCTTTACTGCATGTTGCATTCTCCTTTTGTTGAACCAATCCTCATTTTGAACAAACCTTGCAAAGGCATTCATGTCATTGTTTATTATGCCCGCCTGATATACATCCCATGCATTGCCTAGGAAGTAGCTCCTTGCCTTGGTCTGGTGCTACGAGCTACTAGTGCCTTCCTCCCAGGTTCAACCTCCACTTCTTTCCCATCTCCCCCTGCCCCGTTTTCTTCAAAGATGTATTTCAGGAAGCTCACCATACCTTCTACGGGCAGTTCCGAGATAGCATTTGCCACCCCTTCAGTTTTGATCAGTGTAACAAAACCCCCAAGCTTCTCCACCAGTACTTCTCTGGCACCCAGAACATCTATTAATAGGCTTAAGACTACCTCATATATTCTGCCATTGCACCAATGGTTCCCCTCCTACAGGATCCCCTAGGTTATTTGCTCTATTACTTCGATCACTTGCAGGGAACCAACTGACAAAATTATTTTGCACTGGGCTCTCAATGTCTCATTCAAGCAGATATAGTGCACGCTGAACTTAGACACCATTGTCCTTCTGAAGTTTGAGTCTAGAGCAGTGTTGATGGGGAGTACTATCTCTCAAGAGCGCATTTTCTCTTTCTAAGACCTACTCTTTGGTCTTACTAGGGTATTCTTCTCTAACCTACTTAGAGGTCACTCCTAAGACCCCTATCTCCTTATAGAACTCTCCACCAACTTCAAACACTCACCTTTGCTCTCACACCCCTACTAAGCACCTTTGGGATCAACTTTTCCACAACATTCACCAAGCCATTATTGGGACTAGGAATAGGTCTTCCAACTATTCCTTGGTTTATCTTACTTCACTCTGATCCATCTTGTTGGATTCCTTCTTCATTTGTCCATCGAATTCATGTAAACCTTGTTTTTAGGCCTTGTAGCCTTTTTGCTCAATTAGGCCTCCTAAAACCAGTGCTCTTTGAATAACCCCAAGACTTCCTTAACAAACCCCCAAACTCTTTAGAGATTCTCTCTATAGACCTCCTAGGCTCCAAGATTTCCTAGGTTTTAGACCTTCTTGGTGTCCGTACATAGGTCTATCACCAAACCCCTATTTTCAAGGGTTTCTAGGGCATGTGACACATTCTAGTTTCTTTAACTTAATTGAGTGCTTTAATGGCCTCCTCTTCACTTATCCTTTCATACACATGTCCAAGTCACATACCCCTACACCTCTACACCATTTATTGGCACAAACCAATCCGTTAAGCAAGCCCTCTTGCTTTTGTTCTGTTCAAGCACCTAGCCAGAATGCCCCTGCACTCACCTAGAGCTTGATGGAATTAATAGCTCTCCTACAAAAAAAGACTCCATAGACCATATTTACACTATATACAAGGTCCCCTACTTGATTCCAATAGGCCATGGAAGTTCAACCATGAGAATTCAAGTGGGGTGCATCTTTTACAAAACTAGCCCTAAACCGGGTAGTGAAACAGATGAACACAAAGAATTTACAAACTATTAACTAGTCATGCCAAACAACTAAACCAATGCCAAAAAAAGTAGTTACATGTCACAAATTAAAGATTCAATGCATTAGTTCAATCCTTTCAATCCATTAATTGATTGGATCAAGGCCCTATTTCAACCACACAGTCAAAAAAGCTTGTTCTTTTCAAGACACAATCCATACAATAGTACTTCCAACTCTTCCCCCTATCAGGTTAGGGTTTTGTCTGACCTTATATATCCCATCCCCACATGTTGGGACCCTTAGGTCAGGCTTAGAACAACATAAATGCTTCCTAGTGTTTAGGAGATGTTGTCATGACAGCTTAGCAAGATATCCTAAGCATACACAAAACCCAAGACTCTACACAAACTTGCAACACAGACACCAAATCAACCTTGGGACTTTATAAAATAGTCCTTATTACCTTGGTGGTTAGCTAGAACCACCTACCAGCCAAAATTTGCTAAGACCTTTCAAAAGACCTTAAGGTGCTCCTGCACCAAGTGCCTTAACACCTTCTATCCCTCAACTTCCTATAAATGCTTGCGCTTGTCCCGTGAGTTTGGCACAACTTCCTAATGCTTTGGCTAAACACTGCTCGAGTCTTATCTATTATCCCATCCGATTGTCCCAACTCACTACTTTTTAGAGATTTCAGAGATCTTTCATCCGCCCAAACTGTTGGTGATTAGAAGTGTTGGCAGTCCTGACAATTGCTCCATACAGTTGTCAACTTTTACTACCTGTCCTTGATTTACTCCATAGTTTTCCAAGACGTCCGCAGCCTTGGTTTTGTGATATGCTTGCCAATACTGCTTGGTTCTGGTGGATTAACTTGGTATCGCTTTGTTTCGTATTTCTGCATTTTTTTTGCCTCCCTCCCTGCTCTCACCCATTTATTTTTTCATTGAAATTTTTAGAGGTTTCATGTGTTACAATGCATCATTGCATTCATTTTGTATTTTTAATTTTTTTTAATTATTATTATATATAATCCAATTGAAATTTACTTATTGATCACTCTTTATAGACTAATGATCCCATGATCATTTTGCAAGAAATGATTTTTTTATAAACATCTAAGTGATATTACATTGGAGCTCTTCGGGCCCACCATACGTACATGGTGGAATGCCCAAAATCAAAATACAAAAGATGAGATCATTAAACATTTAGTTGTGTTGTTCAATGATAAAACATTCAACCAAACCAAGGTCCTTAAGAAAGTTGGTACCTATCTAAAGTATGTGAGGGACCAATATAGGTCACATTTAGAGAAGAATAGAAAATATGAGCATCCCCCATGATTCCGGAAAGGGAGTGGAAGGACTTGGTGTCGGATGGAAAGGAGAAGGCTGAAAAGAAGAAAGGAAAGATACCACCGGGCCAAGGAAGGTATGTGATACTATCAACAATTTAATTATATACTGATTACTCTTTCTTTTTACATAATCTAATGTATTTCAAAATTTTCATAGGCTGTTCGACACATCGAAGGCAACAAAGGAAAGACTAGAAAAACATGGGCAACACAAACTTGGCTCTGGTGGTTATATGAAAATAGCCACATGATTTGTAAGTATCAATAAATGAAATATTGCATCCAAATAATAAATTACAAACAATTTTGGTTTTATCACACCATAGAAGCAAAATTCATGATTGCATGCAAAAATGTAGGGCTTTGATTTCAATAGAGTGCCCACAGAAGAGGACCTAAAGATTGCCTTCGACCAAGGCTATGGAACCCTATCTGAATAGCTAAGAGTCTCAACTGGGCAAACACAATCTTCCACTGCATCTAACATGCAGGTAAATAAACTCAATAAAGTTTATTTCAAATTGAATACTTGTGCAATCTATTCAATATTAATTTCCACCATAATAATGTGCCTATTTGTTTTACATAGATAAGAAATGATAATACTGCACATGACATTGCAATGCAACCTGGTGAGGGTGGAGCACAACCTGCTGATGAAGTCCATGGTGTGCATCTTGGTACTGGATGTATTCATGTGCTATACAAAATGCAGTATGGATTAATACAATTAAACATATTTAATTGCATTTGGTGTATTAATCAATGTAACCTTTCGTGTTTCAACTTTAGAGCATGTAGAGCATGATCAACATGTTGAGCATGATCAGGCTAGACAAGATAAAGAACATGATGTGGCTCCATCAGGTAAAGAGGACCACTCTAATATTCTTTTAAACATATTTAATTTCAATTAGTGTATTAATTAATGTAATCTTTTGTGTTTCAACTCCAGATCAGGATTTAGAGGGTGCTCAACATGTTGAGCATGAGGCTATAAGACAATATCTAGGACATGATGTGGCCCAATCAAGTAAAGAGCACCACTCTAATGTTCTTTTAATTAATGAAATACGTGAAACAATAATAATAAAACATATCAATTTAATATTTATTTGCTATTGTAGCAGACCCCCCCTTGCAATCGCGTCCACATTGTGAGTACACGACTAGGCATACATTAAGATCACAAGCAGAGCTTAGAATAACTCAAGGGGGGACAAATGATTTTGAAAATGATACTCCACTTCAACTTTTTTTTAGCTGCAAAAAAGAAACAAAAAAAAAAGTGATTGTAATCATATTATGACAGCCATATTTTTGATAATATGTAAAAACTAAAAAAATGAAATATGTTAATGAATGAATGTGAATATGTTAATGAATAAATATTATATGTTAATGAATGAATGTTATATGTTATTAATCGATGAATGAATGAATGTGAATATGTTAATAAATGAATGTTATATGTTATTAATGCAGGATGAATGAATGAATGATTAATGTTATATGATCGGGTATGGGGAATTGAGAATGATGTGAGTGGGGGGGGGAAGGGCCAAATGAGCTTCCACCTTCACGTGGTTGGCCCTATTAAGTAGAGAATATTAAAATATTCTCAAAACAAAGAGAAGCTCAATAAGGTAAGTAATGCACTTTTCAATATAAGAAATGCATCATTTGAAGCATCAAACCAATCTGCAAAGATGAAAGAAAGTGATAACTTTTCACTATGAACATTGTGTTGTGTGTGGATTTGGTTTCAAAGCTCTATTTTTTATTTTTATTTTAGTGGTCTCATTAATTTCACTTTTCCTGCCCACTTGGTGATTAGTAGGTAGGTTGGAAGTGCTTCATATCCATACGAAGAATATGAAGCTCTCTAATGATGTACGTATTGTAGAACCTAAATTTCTTTTTGTACTTCTAGATCTAATGTCAAGCAGTGCTTGGATTTTGAGAGCATTTATTAATCTTTGTTTTTATTGGTGACAGTATATATTAATCTTTAGGATTCTTGGTATAGGTTGATCTCAAAAGGATTGGTAAGGATACTCATGGATATGTTGGAGCAGATCTTGTAGCTTTGTGCACTGAGGCTGCACTTCAGTGTATTGGGGAAAAATGGATGTCATTGACTTAGAAGATGAGACAATAGATGCTGAGATTCTACATTCAATGGTCATGAGTAATTAGCACTTCTGGACTGCATTGGGCTCTAGCAACCCATCTGTTGTCCGTGAAACTATGAGTTTTACCAAACCATTTCTAGACGTTCAATTTTTCTCATATTGATTAAGTAGGGATTGCATTTTTAAACTATTGATCTATTGTGCCCCTAAATTTTCAATTCCTAAGTTTGTTTGTTTCTGATGATTTTCATAATGGTAAATTTTCTTATGAATATTGGGAAAACATTGACAGGTTGTCAAGTTCCAAATGTCACTTGGGAAGATATTGGAGGGTTGGAAAATATCAAGAGGGAGCTTCAAGAGGTATATTGAGATACGTGGTTCACTATATCTCTGCCTTACTTTTCTTTCAATGCAGAAAACCTGCTTTTGAAGGAGATATGAACTAACAAAATTCATATGTTTCGTGTACACTATTTAATATCCAGTGGAGCATTCTGAGAAATTTGAAAAATTTGGAATGTCTCCTTCAAAAGAAGTGCTATTTTATGGACCACCGGGTTGTGAAAAGACATTTCCAATGAATGTCAAGCAAATTTCATTATTGTGAAGGGCCCTAAATTGTTATCAATGTGGTTTCGAGAGAGTGAGGCTAATGTGACATTTTTTATAAGGCCAGAGGGTCAGCTCCTTCTGTCCTATTTTATGATGAGCTCAATTCTATTGCTACACAGGTGTGTTGCTTTTTTATAAGTGAAAGTTTAAGGTTGACTATAAATGACTAGGAATTTTGTTTGACCTTTTTGAAGTAGGCTCTAACTTGTGATGCATAATTGGTTTGCATGTTTCTAGTGTGGTATTAGTGTTGGGGATGTTAGTGGTGTTGCAGATAGAGTCCTTAATCAACTATTGATGGAGATGGCTTGTATGACAGCCAAGAAAATAATTATCATTATTGCTGCTACAAATAGGCCTGATATCATCAATCCTGCATTGTTAAGGCCTGACCGACTTGACTACTTTTATATATCACCCAGAGTCACCCCGATAAGTATTTCGATCCATTTGTATCTTCATCGACAAGAGATCATGTATCGCTAGGATATTCTATAGTTTCCCCGACATGGTGAGTCTCCCCGATGATTATTCTTTCGATCTCAACTATGTCGCCAAGATTCCTACTGATGTAATCTTATCGACGTCACATAGCTGGTCAGGTAGACATTCAGAACTTACTCTGATGGTATATGTCTTGCCGATATGCTTCCCTCATGCTTCTTCGATGAGACAATATGTGTATCTTGCCGATGAAACATCATCACTGAGACCAAAATCCAGTCCTCTTGATATATCTTCTCAGGCAATTTTGATCACTGTAATAGTCTTGATCTTTCACTGATATGCCTACATTTCAAAGAATAGTTTTTTTTTTTTTTTAAATTGCAATGTTTCGTCAAATTTGCGACGAACCGCAAAAAGTGTCCGATGAATTTGCAATGTATCCAACGAATTTTCTCCATAATGACTTGCCTATTTTGTTGCACATTTGACAAAATTCTGTCACTATTTCAATCTAAAGTATGTCACCAAGACTCCTGCTGATGTATTCTTAACGGTGTCACATAGCTGGCTGAGTAGACATTCAGAACTTACTCCGATGGTATATGTCTTGCCGATATGCTTCCCTCATGCTTCGACGATGAAACAAGATGTGTATCTTACCGATGAAACATCATCACTGAGACCAAAATTCAATCCTCTCGATATATCTTCTCAGGTAATTTTGATTGCTATAATAGTCTTGAGCTTTCACCGATATGCCTACATTTCAACGAATAGTTTTTTTTTTTAAATTGCAATGTTTCGTCGAATTTGTGACGAACCACAAAAAGCGTCCGACGAATTTTTTCCGTAATGACTTGCCTATTTCATTGCACGTTCAATGAAATTCTATCACTATTTCAATCTAAATTATGTCACCAAGACTCTTGTCGATGTATTATTAACGGCATCACATAGTTGGTCGGGTAGACATTCAGAACTTACTCTAATGATATATGTCTTGCTGATATGATTCCCTTGTGCTTCGTCGATGAGACAAGATGTGTATCTCACCGATGAAACTTTATCACAGAGACTAAAATCTAATCCTCCCGATATATCTTCTCAGGCAATTTTGATCACTATAACAATCTTGATCTCTCAGCGATATTGGCAATACGTCAAACTTTTGTCGTAATGGCAACAAACTTATGTTGTTAATCTGATGGTTTGGCAAAGGTATGCCTCTCGTGCTCCGAGTACTATTTTTCATGTGATCGACGAAGTGGGCATCATGGTTCCGATGTTTTACAGTTCGTCGAGATATAGAGAAAAATTGAGCGATAACGCTGGTTTTTGTGATTCATCGGTCGGCCGACAATGTATCTTCGAGATTCCGACGAACGGCCATTAGAAATTGGGGTCAAATCCCGTAGTGTATAGGATTGGGTGTGGTAGTGTACATGGTGTTGGGAGTGGTAGACGATAGCCATGGGGTCATGTTCTTGGATGCTTAGAGACTTAAAATTTTATTGGATGTGGCGGGAGATTTGTTAGTCAGGGAATGAAGTGTGGCAAGGGAATAGAGAAGAGTGTGTTGGATGAAGTTGGGGACCTCAGGGACTTGGACACAAGATCCGAGAGTGATTGTGATCAATGGGAAGACACTTTCAAAATGATAGTAGGATATTTTTTAGTCAGGGAATGAAGTGTGGCAAGGGAATAGAGAAGAGTGTGTTGGATGACTTTGGGGACCTCAGGGACTTGGACACAAGATTCGAGAGTGATTGTGTTCGATGGGAAGACACTTTCAAATTGATAATGGATGATGAACCATATGCATTAGCTGTAGTGGCTACATTAGACTGTATTGATATCAAGGATATAGGGAAGGCTTCACCTGATGAAACCCCCAAGGAAAATGTTTTAATGGTTGACTCGTCTCTAATTGACTACAAGAAGGAACCCTATGAATTTGAAAAAACCATTTTTTTTTCCTCAGAAGGTGATCAAGAGGTTGCTAATTCTTCCAAAGAAGAGGATGTTATTGACATCCAAGATATTGAGGAGACTAAAAGAATGAGAAGCTCGATCATTAAATTCCTTATGGAGCATTTGGGAAGTCTATTTGTTTGGTAGGACATAATTTTTGTAGGCATGAGCAAGAATCTGTGAAAAGAAGAGTTCCAAAGTCTTTAGAAAACTAGACAAAAGGGTTGTGTAGTGAGACAAAGCGAGAAATGGTCGAATACAAGCTGCCCGATAAGGATCAAGTCAATCACATGGTGGAAACTGAGACATTCTTAGGCTTGGGTCACCTTTTACCCAATCTCATTAGAGATTACATTGAAGCTACTCAGGAGAAAAGTGATAACTAGCAGAATAACATTATGGAAGGTGTGCTACAACATGTGATTGGGTATTTGGCCTCTCTGGCAAGAGTATGTGTCATTTGTGGGAGCCACCTATTGTTGGAGCATGTGCAAGTGAGAAGTTGCAGTGACAGTTTCAAGGCTCACAAGCAAGCTTTCAAGGATGATATATCTGAGAGCAAGATGCCAGAGGAAAGTGACACTCTAACGAGGAGAGAGTTGTATGAAATTTGTTTTGCAATACAAAGGTGGGACACCAAGATATTTTTTCTCTACTTCAGATTGAGGTTGTAAAAAAGATTTAGGATGCAAGGTAGTTGATATAGAAGGGGTGCAAAGAGTGCCCAAAGAATGAAGACGTCTAGGTAGAAGCCTATTGTTTAGCTAGCCTTGATGAGGCCAAGGCTATTATTGCATAGGGTGTGGAAAAATCCAAAATCTATGAATCTATAGATGCAATAAGCAAGACTGGAACAAGATGATTCAAAGAAGAGTAAGGTGCGAGGAAGGGGCTAGAACATATTCTAGACTTTGTGAGACTTTGGAAGGTTGTGGTGGAACCTTGCGATATTGTGTTGAAACATGCGGCCAATTGTCTTGGTTGGGATGTGGATGCACTGTTGCGTACTTTTGCTCATGGAAGAGCCACATATGTTTTCCATGGTGTTTTATGCATATTTTAATCTGATTATAGTGTATGAAGGTGAAGGGAAGATATTTGGGGAGATTCATCTCTTAGATTTTTTCAAAATATCAAGAAAGATAATCATGTCAAAAAAGAAGCTATAATTCATCAAAGTTTCTCTTGGTACTATAATTAACAATGAGTTTCAAGGAAAGCAAGGACAACAGTATGGTTTGGACTTCAAGTGGGAGATTTCTGGAAATGAAGTCCAACCATCATTGGCCTTTCATCTTCCTCTTCCCATGTCTCTTCACTTGCTTGAAGATTTGAGATAATTCCCTTCTCATTCTCTTTTTGTGTAGATGAAGAATGATGTATTTGGGCTGATTAATATAATAATTTGACTTGCTTTCCTTGGTGGATGTATCCATTTTGATGATGAACCATGTTAAGTATTTTTGTTAATTATTTTTCTTTATTTTGCAACTGTTATTGTTGTTCTATTTTATATTTCTTTGTTGTTATTGTTGCATGGTTATCTCAACATGTGCTTCTATTTTTTTCTTTATCAACATTTTAAGAGAGATTTTTAACCTACACAAAACCATCGATCAAGTCTCTATTGTTGGAGACGTAGTTCATAACCTCGTAAGTAGCTTTTGATTAGTGGATTTAATAACTTGCATCAAAGTTTCAATAATATTGTCCCTACTTTTTTCTTTGGCACATTTGGAAAGTGATTCATAACTTGCATCAGGAATTTGGAGGAGGTTATCAACTTATAAGTTAATGTCGATGGGTTACTTCAATTCATAGAATTGGCCATAATCATTCTTGTTGTCACTATTTGCATTTAAAAATAATAATTTATTTTCACAATTTCATAATTGCATTTAAATTTGAAATAAAACTTCAAATTAATTTTAGCATTGATGCCTCAAAGACTTTATCATCCCTTCATACCACATGTAGTATTTACTGTTGGTAGGTGCATTTTGGAACCAAGCCAATATATATCCTCAAAATTTATTACTTTGTTGAGAGCATAGGATACTGATCACCATTCAAATATCATGTATCCATTGGAGAAAATAATGGACTTGAAACTTATGTCTTATGAAGATACATAAGCTTACCTACTTACAACTCATTGGTAAGAAATAGTATCACCACAATTATTATTTTTTCAATTCCAATCACATGCAATTTTAGACTTTGATATGAGTTTTCAGAATTTGAAAAGGTGTTTGATGTTACTTCTAGAACCTTATAAATTTTCTTGATTAATTCATGAAGCTTAAAAATGGAGTTTAATATGTAACTTCTACTTGGATCAATATTTTCTATAAAACCTAGAAATATAATTTCATTTTTGACTAAATAAAACCTTTAGTTTAATAGTTTTCTTAATTTATATAGCAAAAATTAAAGTTTTAATATCTCAAAAATTGGGAGGTGGGTTGATGTGGAGACTAGCTACATTTAGCATGACACCATCAAGATCATCTCTATAAAATGGAATTGCATAAACCTTCACAATTTTTCAAATTTAATTGTTTTTACATTTTTTTCCAATCCACATAGTCAATCTCGAGTACAAATGAAACAATGCATAATAATTTTTTGATCTAGATTGGAGAAAGAGTTTGATGTTATAAACTTGTTCCAATCGATTGGAATATGATTCTTTGAGATGGGTTTTAAAAATTATGACAAGACATAGCTCAACTAACTCATGATAAGGCTTCCAAATGACAACTTTGACTATGCAAACATCTGCTAACCTAGAAGCAATTGAAAATGTGTATTTTAGATCAGCCTAATAATGAATTTGATGCAAAATTTTGAAAATTGGACTAGTCAAAAATGGGGGTAACACAATGCAAGGTTCATAAATTCAAGGCCCAAGAATGCAACCAACAACAGGTCTTCCTCCTTGTCCACCCTCACTTAAGCATTCAAAGGATGGGAGCTCAGTCTATAGGGCCTTTCGTATATTATATTATATGATGTAGGAATTTTTTATTATGCCTATGGGATTTTGTATAAATGTATATGAATGGATAATGTAGCCCATTGTACATACATTATTTATGATGTATCATGCCACTTGTTTTCATATATATGAGATGACATTTTTTTTGTCGATCTATGATGTGTATGATGATATATGTATGTAAATGATGATCTTAATGATGATACTACATGATGATGATTTCATTTGATGATGATGTGTGATGATTTTATTTTATGATGCTATATGTGATGGATGTATGTATGTAATGATGATTCTATTGACACTATGGTAATAATGATTAATGTAATAGATTATGATGTGATGTATTTTGATGATGATGATATGATGCAAAAAAAATCCCTTTGATGCTTATGATGACCTATGTGATGATTTTACTGTGATTCTATGATTGATGACATTATATACTCATAATTATAGATGTAGAATAGGTATGATGTTATGACATATACTAATGATTTTGTATGAAAGGATTGTATGGATGGAGCAAGATTTATTTTTTATTTTTTAAATTTGTTTCATGATACATAGATAGAATGGTTAGTAGGATTAGTAAGATATAAGAATTAATGTAGTATGATGATGGATAAATGAATTATGTTAATCAAATATCAAATAGTAAAATCTATAGTTATAATATGGGATGGATATTGGATAGTAGGATGG
Source organism: Sequoiadendron giganteum (assembly GCA_007115665.2). Taxonomy (NCBI): domain Eukaryota; kingdom Viridiplantae; phylum Streptophyta; class Pinopsida; order Cupressales; family Cupressaceae; genus Sequoiadendron; species Sequoiadendron giganteum. The sequence goes on from CM021103.1 coordinate 357,013,006, forward strand.
AAAAAGTGATTTTTTTTCTTTTTGGTTATGCTAAAAAATATAAAGAGAAATCCTTAATTTGATATAGAAAATGGACACTACATACAAAGGTATAAAGAACCAAGTTCATTTTGTATCCTTTACATGGACTTTGACTCCCAAAAAAATAAAATTTTCCTTATTCATACTAGACATATGGAAACTTTGTTTAAATGTGTGAGAGAATAAGACTTAGAGCATGATAGTCCTAGTGCACAATAGGTAAAATGACTTGATATGTTTAAAGGTTGTTTGTTATGCAAGAAGATACCTTAAAAAACATAAGGAAAGTACTCACCATGGCAGTATTATAAGAACATCCCAAAAACATAACATACAAAATAAATCATCATACCCCATTCTATGCTCCTCTAGACACACCAAGATATCAAAATATCAAGGTGGCTTCAAGTAAGCATTGGAAGGAGACAAAAAGACAAATCAAAATTAAAGACTGGCTAACAAAACAAATCAACAACCATCATATCTCTTACCAAAGAGAGTGTAATTTTTATCTTGGATTGTGCCTATTATCAAAAAGATGTATTTGTTAAGGCATAGATTAGGATGATGAATCAAATGATTAGGCAGTAGGTATGTATGTAGTGGGTTGTGTTGAACACATGGAATACTAAGAGGAGGGGTGAATCAATATTCACTCAAATTCATTAACCTTATTAATTTAAATATCCATTAAATGCATCACATTAAACTTGTAATAATAGAAAGGAACTAAAGCATGCATCACATCAAGGAGAACAAGAACACCATATTTACATGGAAAACCCTTGAAAGGGAAAAACCATGGTGAGGATTAGCTCATAATATATTATAACTAGTTACAATAGAGATTATAGAATGATGGACTCACTATCCAAGGAATCACTATCCAAAAAGAAAGAATGGCTCACTTTCAAGGACTCACTACCAAAATGAATTGTTAATAATGTATCTACAACATGCCGAAGATACATTTCCAATTAACCTTTGAAAACTGGCTTAACACACTTCATACTTCATCACTACACATTTTGCACTTCACTACATTGAATTTCACATGCACACTTTACACACACACATCAAATATACCTCTCATCATTCACACAATGAATCAACCTTGCATATATACAACCAACCAACCAAAACATCAATTAGGTCGGCCTAATTGCATGAACTATGTACCACATAACCTATTAGCTTAAAGATTTAACACACAAACCTTGTAGAATAAACCAAAATGTGTACACCTCCCAAATATATTGGCATGACATATAATCACTCCCATAAATCTTCTCCTTACATACTTCAACTTTGCATGACCCCAAAATCCTTAGGTTGGCACCACATAGCAAAATTGGTGAAGCAATAACTAAATGAACCAACTGTTCATTCATAACTCAAGATTTGGAGTACCAAAACACTTACCACTTCGAGAAAACATACTTCAAACATCTATAAACACTTCCTCAAAACTTTATAGCATAATATTTATTTGTGGAAGAATGCAAAGCATTCCAATATGCACTATGTTACCAGTAACACTACCATTACAAAGCTTGATACTTTTTCAACATTATCTTCAACTGTGGAAGACATTAAACCTTGAAAATATGTATCTAAAAACCTTCAATACACATCATCAAAACCTTAAAACTACATGACAATATATTGCATATTTGAGCAATATGGACCAAAAAGCTAGTTCACTATAACACTAAAATTGCACTAGAAGACTTAACCAATTATCCACATTATTTGGTCTTATGCAGACCAATACTTCTATATTTCTATAATGGGTTGACATCAAGGAAAATACCATACACATACAAACATCATCATGCTCATTTTTCCAACAAACTACCCCTTTTTCATTGATGGAAACACATTCTCACTCTCCAAAACTACTCAAACTACTCCCCCAAAACATTCAAAATATTCTCCCCCTTTGACATCAAGGGAAAAGGGTGCACTATAACACTCTCCCTAACTATTATATATACATGAGAGTATGTCCCCCTTTCTTCTTCTTCTCTCCTATACTCAACATACTTCTCTACCAATCTCTTCATTAGGAAATATTTACATCAAAGTGGCTCCCCCTTCAACTAGCAGAGGGTAAAATACACCTTTTTATACACCTTCAATTTGGCAAGGAGTGCCTCCTAGTCTCTCTTAGCTACCTCCCAATGCTTCTTAGTGAATTCAAGCAAGGAATTATGACTTTCATACTACACATGGAGGTCTTCTCCTTCCGGATAACTGGGCATCAAATCCTTTTGTGTCACCTTTGTTGCACTAGCTACAACTTCAATTAAGGATGTAAGCCTTGCACTTACCAAATCTCTAAGCTGATTGTATTGCATTATGATCTCTTTTTTTTCTTGCAGTAGGAAAAATTGACCATGCATATTTTTAATTAATGATCTTGTTGCACCATCCACATCATTTTCCAAATCATATACACCAAAGGCTTGAGAAATTTTTGACTCAATTGAGTTCATTTGATCTTTTATGATCCTTGTAAAAGTAGGCCATTTCAAACAAAACTAAAAAAATAGTTTAGCATCTTCCAAACATTTATGTAAATCCTTCAAGTTACCTTGTAAATTTTCATGTGTGGTGTTGCATTTATTAGAAATCTTTTTCAATCTCTTGTCATTAACCTTTTTTCCATTTCCTTCTCCATTTTTATTCTAAACCAGTAGAATATTCCTTCAAGGAATCTAACAACTTCAAATTTTGTACACCGAACAAGGAATTATCAATAGTTTCTTTGGGAATGCCATCTGGCAACACCTTTACTGCTTCTTCTACCATTTCTACACTCTTCTAGTGTGTTTGAATTATTTCCTTCTTTGCAGAGGCATGTAAAGCTTCACCAAGTTATAACTTATACAGGGGAGAAATCTTATGCATATCTACATGTCCGTGTTGCATTGGAATCTGTAGGAGTTGTGCAGAAACCATCAATTCAAACTATAGTTGCATATCCAACAAATATTTCAAATAATCTCCAGAAGCTTCGAAGGATTCATCAATAGTTTCAACACTTTCTCCTTCCTTCTTCTCACTCTTCTCCTTTTCTCCACTAGCAAAACATTCTTCAACATTTTTTCCTTCTTCTGTAGAATTATCATCATATGGAGGAGGCAAGTTTTCTTCTTTTTGTGCGTCTATCTTCTCTAAGACTTCTTGTTTGTCTTCTTCTCTCTGCTCACTGTCTTTCTCCATATCTGAAGGGGGTAAATTTTGATTATTTTGAGCTTCATATTTCTTCAAAAAATTATATTTATCACCTTCCTTTTCTTCTTCAACAACATTCTCCACATCCGAAGGGGTATCATCTATTACCATGTATTCTTGACCATCCTCATGCTCTGGTACATGCTCATGTTGTTCAATATCAAGTTCATTTCTTTTAGGGATATATGTATCATGTTGTATTTTATCATCACTATCTATAGACATTCCCAACTCTTTAGCAAGCTTTGCAACATTCTACAAAGTCTCACTCTTCAATATTTCAATATCTTCTTCGTCTCTCCTCATTAGAGTACTAACTCTTTGATTTGTTCTGAATCTTTTTCTGTATAATTTAGACAACTTGTTTCTATCATCATGTGTTAGAGAAGAACCAATCTTCTCCATGGAAAAATTCCTCAACTTTTCATCTTCATTGATAGCTTCTTGTCTTCTTGCAATTAAAACATTTTTCAGATCATCAAGCAATTGATCTTCAATATTATCTATGTCAATGTCAAATGTTACCATGTACTTGAATATAGCTTCTTCAATTGTTTCTTTATCTACATCATTAGAATCTAAATACATTTTAGTTGTTTCTTCCAAAGACCAAATTCTGAAACACTATTAAACAGTAATTTAAATTTCAAGGGGATATTTTCCCTTATTGGAGGGGCTTTTTCTTTATTCTTTCCCTTGCCTTTAGGAGATATTTCTCCTTCTGTTGAACTCTTTTCTCTTCTTTGAAAAACAAAACCTTTATTTTCTTTCTCAACTTCTTCACTTTCAATGCCAACTATGTCCACTTTTGTTCTCTCTACACTTGTCTCTTCCACAGTGGCTTGAGACTTCTTCTAGGTCAACTATGGTCCTTCTTCTATATCTTCACAGCTAAATTATCTCTCTATGGTGGCCTTTTCTTTTCTTCTCCTTCAGGAGGAATTTTTTGTAGAGAGGTTCCAAATGTTTCTTTCTTCTTTGAGCTTCCTACAAGCTTTATTTAGGAGGATTTAGGAATAGTAGGAGAGGGGGAAAATGTCCTAACTAGCCTTCTTGTACTTGGAGTACCCTATGGAGCAACAATAGGGACTTACTATTTCTCTGAAAAACCATTAGGAGTGTTCACTATCTCCTCCAACTGAGTTTTCATCTTCTCAACATTCTTCTCAATTTCTTTCTTGTTCTTTTCCAAATTCACCTGAGTAGATTTCTATGCATATGTACTAAATTTTTCCATAGATGGATCTCTTGGTTTGCTCAACACAACTTCTGCAAAATTGGTAAGCTTTTCTTTAGTTACCTCATATCCAAGCTCCAAAACCCAAACTGTTATGGGTTCAACTACTTCCATCAAGCAGTAATCTCTACTAACCATTAAGGTTATATCATTCTTATACTTTTTTACTAAACTTGCCAAAATTTTGTACCTTTCTTTCGTTCTACCCTGAAATATCTTAAATAAACCCCATAACATAAAATTTTAGGTTTCTAGGTTTCCTAACCTTCTCAAAATAATCTCTTATTTGAATGATAACTAGAATATTATCTAACCAAACAATGTTCTTTTCTCCAGTCACTTCTTTAAGAAAGTAAAATAGAAAACAAATAACTAGGGTACCATACTGGAAGGGGTACCTTGATTCTTTGGTCTTTTTCAAGTTATCCATCAATTTTTGTCTTAGAAGCTCGCACAAATCAATGTATTCACCTTTCTTCACCATTTGGTGAGTTGTGTGGATTGCAGTGGCCAACATAGAGTTCTCTTTATTTGTATAGTAATTTTTGTAACCAATCATCATAGACACATACTTCATCGCCATATCATCTATATCATTCACCATTAGGGCTCATTTATCAAACTTCACACTAGTAAGACTCATTCCCACATCATTCTTCACAACCTTCACTACCAAAACTGGTCCGTTTGAGCAAAACCTTGTAACAACCCTAATTTCTTTCTTGTTTATCATGTGTGGCATATACAACCACATGAATTTGTCATGATTTTGACTCAACACATATTTAACCCACTCATTCTCATAGAAAAAAAAGGTAAATTTATTCCATACATCCAATTTCTTCTTCATTAAGCTCTCATATTTGGGTTTTAGTTCAAAATCATCTCTAATAAACTCATACACCCAGTATTATGTCATCTTTAGATGATCATACTCTTTCATTTTAATATGAATATAGATTTGCACATCCTTTATGTACATCACACCATATGGATCCCTTCAAGATCCAATTCCATAGATTTGAATGGGTGCTTCTTAAATTTAGGTCTTGGCCATTTCAAAACATCAATAACTTGAGGATTAAACATCTTGAATATTTAGAAAGCTAGGGTTCATAAGAAAATGATAAATACCTTGTAGAATCTTCCCCAATGGGGTTTCAAACAACACTTCCAAATTGCTTCAAATCTCCCTTGCTTTGCTCTCCACTTCAATTTCTTAGTTGCAAATGAATTTAACATGTAAAATTGCATATAAAGTTATTTAATAGTGACCTAAAAATCATTGATTGTGGCTAATAAAGTTAGCTCAAAAGTTGGAAAACTTTCACTATGTCATCACATGCACCTTCAATCACTCCAAAAATATCCACAATAGAATATTTCATACAAGAGATACTGCCAACAGATCAACCATGTCAATCTACACATGTACCAGTGTGTTGAAAATATCAGTACCACATATTTGGCGAGGGCATTAAATGTTTTTTTGTTAAAACTCCCCTTGATCCAAAGTTATTTATCTAGTTTCCAAAGGTAACATCTGCACCAAGGGCTGGCACAAACTCACTCTTCACATCACTCTCTTCCTTTTTATTCCATGTCTTGTTCATTTCCTTCTTCATCTCAACCAGATCAACCTTCTTTATCAAATCAATCTTCTTCTTTGAAACAGTTGGTTTCACATTCTTACTTCTACAAAACTCAGCTATTTGTCCTCATTTATTGCATTTATGACAGATGACACCTTTTTGTTGAATAGACTTACTTCTTTCCATTTTAGATCTACATTCAAAATCCCTTTTCCCAATTCCATTGTATGTATAACAATAACCATTGAATAATTGAAACATCATACCATTATTGTAACCATTCATCATTTGACTTCTACATTCACTAGCTTTATGACCAAATCTATTGCATGTAGAACATTGACCAGGAAAGGATTTAACATTCTGATTCATTTTTCTTCTACACTCTATTTCTCTATGTCCAAATTTATTGTAAGAGTAATAGTAACCATTAAAAGATGAATACCTTTGTGCAGTAAGTTGTCTGATAGGGGGTCTTTTGAAATATTTCTTTTGGTTCTAGACCTATTTAATATTGCTCTTCTTATCATTCTTCTTTTCAAAATTATTTGAAGTTTGATTCTCCTTTGAAATTTCTCCTTTTTCAAACCCCAATCCTTCTTTTTCCTTAGAATTCTTTTGATTTGCAATCATTTTATCAAGCAATGTGGAGCTCTTCTTGAATTTATCTTCTTGAATCTTTGATTTCTCCAAATCTGATCTCAAATTCACAATCTCTTGTTCAGGCTTTGAACATTCTTCAAATTTATCTTTTTTTTTGGAATTCAAGTAGTCTTCAACTCTTTTTCCTTCTTCAACTTGCACTTTCAAACTGGTGATTGTCTCATTTGATTTCTTGAGATACTCATTTATTTAATTGAATATTTCTTTAGCTTTCTTGAGTTCCCTCAATTTTTTGATACACTCATCTGCATCCTTAATACTTTCTTTCAATTCTTTATTCTCACATTCTACTTTATCCAGATCATCAAGAGCTGATTTGAGTTCTCCTTCCATATCAGCTTCACAATCTTCTTCAATAAAACTTTTAGGAATACTCTCTTCTGGAGGGATAGGATACTTCCTTGTATCCATGTGTTCAACCTCCAAGATCTACCTCAGTGATCAATCCAATAGAAGGAACCAAGCTCTGCTACCAATTGTTTAACACTCGAAATACAGAGAGGGGGGTGAATTAGTATTCACTGAAATTCATTAACCTTATCAATTTAAACATCCATTAAATGCATCACATTAAACTTGCAGTAATAGAAAGGAGCATATAAAGCATTCATCACATCAAGAAACACAAGAACACCAGATTTATGTGGAAAACCCTTGAAAGGGAAAAACCATAGTGAGAATTATCTCACAATATATTATAATCGATTACAACAGAGACTACAAAATGATGGACTCACTATCCAAGGACTCGTTGTCCAAAAAGAAAGAATGGCTCATTTTTGGTGGCTCATTGCCCAAAATAGAACAATATAGAGGAAAGTGTGGCTCACTACCAAAATGAACTATTAATAATGCATCTACATCATGTCAAAGATACAGTTCCAATTAAGCTCTAAAAACTGACTTAACACACTTCATACTTTACCAAATTTCACACTACATCAGATTTCACATACACACTCTACACACACATCACATACACCTCTCATCATTCACACAATGAATCAACCTTGGATATATATTGCAACCAACCAAAACATCAATTAGGTTGGCCTAATTGCATGAAATGTGTACCACATAACCTGTCAGCTTAAAAATTTAACACACATGCCTTATAGAATAAACCAAAATTTTAACACCTCCAAAATATGTCAGAATGACCTATAATCACTCGCATAAATCTTCTCCTTACATACTTTAACTCTGAACGACCCCAAAATCCTTAGGTCAGCACCACATAGAAAAATTGGTGAAGCAATAACTAAATGAACCAACTGTTCATTCACAACTCGATACATGGACCACCAAAAAAATTTCCACTTGGATCACACATAATTTTGAAATCTATAAACACTTCCTAAAAAATGCATAGCATAATATTCATTTGCGGTGGAATGCGTTGCATTCCAATATGCACTATGTTACTAGTAACACTGCTATTACAGAGCCCAATACTCTGTCAACATCATCTTCAACTATGGAAGACATACAACCTTGAAAATTTGGATATGAAAACCTTTAATACACATCATCAACACCTTAAAATTACATTACAAGATATTTAATAGCGTAGTAGTGCAAACCAAAAAACTAGTTTACTGTAACACTGAAATTGCACTCTAAGACTTAGCCAATTATCCACATCATTTGGTTTTCTTTAGACCAATACTTCTGCATTTCTGCAATGGGTTGACATAAATTACAACACAATACCCATCCAAAAATCATCATTCTCATGTTTCCAATAGGTTGTTTCAATAGTGATTCTAGCTTACAATTTGTCATGAATTCTCTAGGTTTTGACTAATGAATAATTTGCTTTTTCTTGCTTCATCAAAGATGATTATGGTGATGATTTTTTTATTATGGGTGATGATTTTATCATGGATGGGTGAATTTTGTAGGTGTTCATTTATTTTATTTTATTTTTGGATTTTTGGAATATTTTATGTTTTGGATTTTTTGGAATATTTCATGTTTTTTAGATTTTCAATTAACAAGGATCCAATATGATGACTAGGTCTAATAAAATTTCCCCTAGTTAGTTATACAATGATTTATTATGGACTAAGTGGACTAAATTTATTATGGTTTTAGGTGGGCTGGATAATGTTGGACACTAGTAAATTACCAAACCATGTTAGGTGTATAATTAAATATATGATAGGTAGGTGTCCATATGGATGGGATGTTGACTTTATTATGAATGGAATGGATAAGAACTTGATAGATTGTAGATGGTTCTTACTAAAATACGTGCCTATACATAATTTTTTATCATGGCACTTGTCCAAAGTGCCACCAAATTAGTTTTTACCATTTGATAGATTGTTTCTCTTTACTTTTTTTATTTTTACCTTGGGATACCCCAAGGGTTAAGTATGAAATTTCTTGAGGTGGATTCTATTGATGGGATCTTGTAGAAGCTCACCTTCAGGTGTTGCAATTTGGTAGCCTCTTGACTCATAGCTTATTGTGACAAAAATGGTCCCAACTAGTTAGGCTCAAGTTCTCCTTTGTTGTCTTGGTCTTGATGATTTTTAAGATTTTCTTTGAGGACTAGCTCACCTACTTCAAAATTTTGGGTCTTGATACTTTTTTTGTAGCTATGATGAATACAATTTTGATGGGATTTCAAATGATTCAATGCACTATTATGTCTTTCATATATCAACTCTAACTCATGTAGTTTGTATACTGGATACTCTTGATTGTCGATAGGAGGTTGTAAGGATATCCTTAAAGAGGTGAGTTAGACCTCAATAGGAAAAAATTGTTTGGTGCCAAAGACTAGTGAATATGGTTTATCACCCATAGGTGCTTATATATTAGTATTATAATCCATAATACAAGTTTGAGTTGAAGGTACCAATCATGCAAAATTTCATTGACTATCTTCCTTAGGATTTTAAGTATGGCTTAATTAGATTCCTTAGCTGGAAAATTTCCTTGTAGGTAATATGGATTGGAAAATTTATATTGTATATGTAATTATGTGAAAAGATTGTGAATGTATTGGATTTTGAAAGGTGTACCATTGTTTGTGATAATGGCATGGGGAACACCATACCAAAAAATTAGGTAGTTAAGGATAAACTCACTACAACAAATCCTTGTGATTAGCTCCCTTTTTGCTCTATTTTATGCTTCCGCCCACTATTTTATTGTATTTTTCTCTAATTTTTTGAAAAATTTGGTGCTATTTATTAGGATGGCACTATTTTTGGAATTTATTGTTTCAATCGGGACAAGTAGGTGCTAATTTAGCTGCTAATTAGTACCTAAATTAGTGTCGCATTTAACAGTGGGTTTAGCACCGAGTATTGCACCGAATATAGCATCGAGTATAGCTTTGAGTTTTCACCAAGTTTAGCATCGAGGTTAGTGTCGAGTTTAGCTCTAAGTTTGACACCTTCTTTAGAGTCTTCTTTAGTGCCTAATTTAGCACCTAATTTAGCCCCTAATTGTTCTGATCTAGTAGGGATTAAGGGTTAAGGGATTAGGGGTGTTAGAACAAAAAATCATTCCCTAATATTCACTAGCCTTCAATTTCTTGCCTCCATTTCACTTGCATCAAAAGATCCCTCAACCCTCAACCCTCAACCCTAATACCTCAACCCTCAACCCTCAACCCTCAACCCTCAACCCTCAACCCTCAACCCTCAACCCTCAACCCTCAACCCTCAACCCTCAACCTTAAACCCTAAACCCTCAACCCCTATACCATCTACCATATACATTGGACCCTCAACTCTAATCCTACAACCATATACCCTCAAACCTATACCCTAAATTCTCTACCGTCAACCCTTAACCATCGACCCTAAACCCTTAAAACATAAACCCTAAACCCTTAAACCTTTTACCCTAGTCTACCCTCAACCCTAATCCCTCAACCCTAGTAATATACCCTCAACACAATACCCTAAACCATCAACTGTACCCTATCGGTCCACAAATCTATACCCTCAATTCTCAACCCTCTACCCTATACATTGGATCCTTAACCCTCATATATCTTTGTACCTCCCTCCTCTTCTCTCCTCTCTATCTCACTTCTCCCTCAACCATCTCTTTCTCCATCCATCCCTCCCTCTCTACCCTAATCCCTCAACCCTAAACCATCAACCCTTAAACCCTTAAACACTCAACCCTAAACCCTAAATCCTCAACCCTCAGCCCTTAAACTAGCCTAAACCCTTAAACTGGCCTCTATCGGCCTCTACCCTTAACCCAATACCCTCTATAGTACTCATCCGTTTACCCTTAAACCCATTAAGTAAACTCTCTACCCTAGTCCCTTAACATTTAATTAACCCTCAACCCTCTACATCCCTCAACCCTCAACCCTAGTTAAACCCTAATCCCTCAACCCCTATACCCTCTACCCTATAATTGGACCCTCAAATCCTAATCCTTCAACCCTTGAACCCAAGTAAATTCTCCACCCTAATCCCTCAACCCTCAACCCTCAACCCTCAACCCTCAACCCTCAACCCTCAACCCTCAACCTTTAAACCCTCAACCCTCTACATCCCTCAACCCTCAACCCTCAACCCTAGTTAAACCCTAATCCCTCAACACATATACCATCTACCCTATACATTTGACCCTCAACCCTAATCCCTCAACCATATACCCTCAACCCTTAATCCCTCAACCCTCAATCAGCCTTAATTTCCACAATTTAAAGTACTATGGTAAACAAAAAATTTGCTTTGTTTATGATTATCTAGAGGAATACATGGGTATATATAAAGGGAATTTTGGTGACAGTATATGGATCTTGTCACACAAATTGTTGCATTTCATGTTAAATACAATGAAAATATTAGGTTGAAGGATTAGGGTACTATAGGTTTGAGAGTATATGGTTGAAGGATTAGGTTGAGGGTCCAATGTATAGGGTAGAGGGTTTAGGGTTTGAGGGTTTAGGGTTCAAGGGTTAAGGGTTGAGGGATTAAGGATTGAGGGTTGAGAATTAATGAGGGTTGAGGGTTTAATGTATAGGGTACATGGTATAGGCTTTAAGGGTTTAGGGTTTAAGGGTAGAGGGTTTAAGGTTGACTAGGGTAGTTAGTGTTGAAACCATTTTAATAATATTTTTCTAATCTAGTAGGGATTAGGGGTGTTAGAACAAAAAACCCTTCCCCAATATTCACGGCCCTTCAATTTCTTACCAATATTTCAATTGCATAAAAGGATCCCACCTCAACCCTCAACCCTCAACCCTCAACCTTAAACCCTAAACCATCAACCCCTATACCCTCTACCCTATACATTGGACCCTCAACTAGCCTAATCCTTCAACGTGCATATACCCTCAAACCTATACCCTAAACACTCTACCCTCAACCCTTAACCCTCAACCCTAAACCCTTAAACCTTCTACCCTCTACCCTCAACCCAATACCCTAAACCATCAACCCTATACAATATTCAACCCTAATCAATTTCCTATTAGAAAGTGCATCCACCAAGATGTTATCTTCCCTATAGCAATTGATCATAATTTCAAAGGAAGAAAAATTATGAAGTGGGGATTAGGGTAGAAGGGTTTAAGGGTTGGGGGTATAGGATTGATGGATTAGGGTGGAGAGGGAGGGATGGATTAAGGGTTGAGGTTTGATAATTGAGAGTTGAGGGTGGTTTACTCTATAGGGTAGAGGGTAGAGCGCTTAGTAGAGGGTGTAAGGGTTTAGGGTTTAAGGGTCGAGGGTTGAGGGTTTAGGGTTGAGGGTAGAGGGTTGAGGGTACATTTTTCAAGGATTAGGGTTGAGGGTCCAATGTATAGGGTAGAGGGTATAGGGGTTGAGGCTAGATTAGGGTTTAAGGGTACTTGAGAGTTGAGGGTAGAGGGTTGAGGGTTGAGGGTTTAAGGGTTGAGGGATTAAGGGTTAAGGGTTGAGGAATTAGGGTAGAGAGTTTACTTGGGTTTAAGGGTTTAAGGGTTGAGGGATTAGGTTCGAGGGTCACTACAACAAATCCTTGTGATTAGCTCCCTTTTTTGCTCCATTTTTTGCTTCCACCCACTATTTTAATGTATTTTTCTCCATTTTTTTGAAAAATTCAGCACTATTTATCGGGATGGCACTATATATTTTTATCACTATCAACAATAAAAATAATATTAAGTTTGTAGTTAGTGTTGAAACCATTTTAAAAATTTATTGTCACTCCTAACAAGTAATATTAAGCCTTATTATTCAAACCACTCAAATAATTTAAACAATTTAAGCCTTGAATACATGCAATATATATATAGATCTCAATAAGGCCATGAAGGTATACATAATGTCATATAGTGTTATAAGGTCTTCAATATCATATATGCATTAGATGAATGTCTAAATAAATTCATATAAGAATACAATTGTACACATTGGTAAAATATAAATATATACATATAAATCCATATAGGTATATACAATGATATACATTAGAATAAAAATCTACATCTACATTTCATGAAGCCATACAATAAATGTGAAAATATATGTAATTATGGAGTGTCATTAAATGATCAATGACTCTTGTGGGTGGAAGGGTGGGTGTCTCTCCACATCAAAGAGTGGAGAGACTACAAATGTCATCAAGGGTTGGCATCTAGCGGCGAACTTGGACTACCCGACTGAGTCAGCAACCCAATTGTTAGATAGAAATTGAAGAAATCATATTTTGGTAGCACTGTAAAACATGTCATATCACCTGGAGAACTAGGAATATTATGGTCGTAAACCCAATTGGCATCAAATGAAGGTGAGCTAATGGGCCCTAGGATATATGGACAGTGGACAGTCAATCTGGATGGGCACAATGGTTAATGTACAACATAATAAACTCTTCCCAACAGGATCTTTATTAATATAGGTTGGTTGAGTTTATTTTCACCCATCTTCGTCTAAGTTTGTCTTCAGCTTACTCTATAAAATAGCTATGGTGGAAGGTTCTAAATATGTTATGTAGGTTTTAGCGGATGATGTGGTTAGTGTTGGACTCAACACTCTAATTCAGCTAGATTTCAAGGTGTGACAAACAACCTTCAAGAACATTAGCGATCAGTAGTTGAAGCAGATTATGCTGAGGACCAATCGTCATGTGGTGGTGGTAGTAAAAATGGTGTTGGGGAAAGATTTTGTGCAAAACTAGGAGTCCTTCAGGGTTAACACCCACATTGCCTCCCATTTTCTCGCATCTCTCCTAGACATGAGAACGCCAAAGGTGGAGGCAAAGACCATCATTTTCAAATAGTTCAAGAATGATATTCTGGGTGGTTTGAATGAGGTGCTCAAATTAGCATTGTTGGAGCAGAGTGTGTCATGGGCTCATGATTTTCCTTTGGTGAAGGTGGCGGGAGGATTCATCCACATCTATCCTTTTTTGTTGGAGATTAAGGGTTTGGTGTTGTTTCGTCACTGCCAGATTGTAGCCTATGGGGTAAGCTTCCTGCAAAAGTTTCTTGGGCTAGTGACGGTGGAAGGTCTAGACTGGATGGTGGAATTCAATGAAATCGCAAAGCTAAATAGCTTTTAGCCTTATTTTTTGGGTTAGGTATGGTGTCATGTGTGGTGGTTTATTAGGTGGTTTATAAGTATATTTTTTTAAATTGTTTCAATGCTTCCAATTCTTTTTTGGGGTTTTGTTTTTGGTTGGTCACGCTTGTGTTGGGAGTCGACTGTTAGTCTTGGTGGCCAGATTCTACAATTTTGTGGTTAGGGTTTGGGTTGCACTCTGATATGTTCTTCCCTGCTTTGTAAATGTACTATAATTTTTTTTGATATCTAATACAATACTCCTCTTACGAATCAAAAAAAAAAATGATCAATTAATCTTTCTTTGTTAAGAATATGGAGAATCAATATCATAATTGGTAGCTCTCCTTTTCCAATCAATAAACTTCCTAGGCTCAATAATTTTTTTAGCTTCACCTATTAATGCAATTAAACTATATATACAATAATATAGAAATCTTGAATAAAATGAAATAAGTAAATAGTCACTTGCCATAAATTAATGATCCTCTACTTCTCTTCATTTACCTAGATGGGCTAGGTTCACAAAGTGGAGTTTCCTCCTCTTATGGAAAGAATGAAGAAATAAATCAAACTAAAAATAAATATCATTTATTTACACTAAGTGGTGTTAGATAAAATAAAAATTACATAATTTTATTTATATTACTAGCTCATACCAATGTGAGAGCCTTAGGACATAAAATTTCCATAGAAATTCCCATATCCTAGAAGAGTATGTGTTGATGTCATTAACTAAAAATAGGAACAAAATTATTTGACAAAAATATTCATAACATTATTTATATACATAATGACTAAAATTAATAAAACTTATCCTTTAATGAAATTTGATAACTGAGTAAGTACCACTAATGTTTCATAATATTAAAGGTCCTGTTGGAGACAAAAATCCACCTTGGTTATTTTGCATACTTCTGTTTTCACCCATCTTCCCACACGCCATATGTCCCATCTCCATTTCATAATGGATGACACTAATATAAACCACCAAATAAGGCCCTTGGTCATAACACTAAAGTGAATTCCCTATCTTAAGTGTTCCCATAGTAGCACATGGAATGTCACCAAGACAATGTTATATCGAAGAGAGTCTCACAATAGTCTCTTTGACACGAGTAGAAAGGGATGATGTGAAATGTAGATGAGACTCCCAAATGTCTAAGAGACATATTCAAATTTCTTCTTGCCAACCTAAAGAATGATATGTCTAAGAGAATTGGACATGTCAAGGAGAAAATATAACATGTCTCACCAACAAATTATATGGAGCATTCAACATTCACGAATCAAAAAAACATCTCTTGGACATTAAGAGATTATCATAAAATAAATGATAGGTAAAACAACATGGACAAATGGAAATGTCAAAAATACATCGGCATATCAAGGAGAGAAGTAAGAGAGTCTCTTAAAAATTCAAGGAGAAAAATATCGGTGAGTCAAAGAGACATCAAACAAACATTGGACAAGGTCTCATTGACATCCTAACAAGGATATTTCGAGAAGACACTAGAGTATTGAGCAGATAGCATCAAAAGTCTCCCCAACATCCTAGCCTAAGTGTAAACACATGTTATCAATGAGACTAAGAGACATCAGAGAGAGGTGACCACGGGTCTCCTTGACATGAAAAATTCACATAGAGATCATCAACAAGTAATACCATCGAAGGAAGAGATAAGGATATGTCAAAGATACATAGGCTTGGCGGCGAGAGATATCCACCAGTCTCATTGAAAAAAAGGGGGACCATAAGGGAATAAATTGAGATGTAAATATTGAAGAGACCTGCAACATCGAAGAGAGAAATATAAATTTATCTTAGATGCTTCTCAAAAGATGGTCAAGGATACAGCGAAGAGAGATATAGATGTTGTGATTAAAGTCTCTTAAAAAAAATATGAACTAATTATCATCGGATTGATTTGACTGATGAAGTCATCAAAGAGACAACTGTTATTAATGTGTAAGTTGATAGGAATAGTGACCCAAGCACCATTTATGAACTAGAGTTGGCTCGAGCGTGTTGAATTTCGATAGATATAGCCTCTAAGGAATCAAAATTCACTGCAAATTATGGTTAAGTATCCAGAGGATGGAGTTGGACGAAGGTGAGAAACTCAAAATTTCTAGAATTCATTCAAGTAAGTACATATTGGCTCAGCTGAATGTAATTTTTTGAAGATAGCTTCAAGTACAACATAGTTAGGGTTCAAATGGATAAAATCCCAGAGAGAACAAGAGAAAAGAGGAAAAAAATAGAAAGTAGGCCACTTAATCAAGAATTAATAGACCAATGTCCCGGGTATAGGTCAAAAGCAAAGAGAACAACTCAATTAAACCCATCATGTGAGACCCTAGAGGACAAGCACAAGAAATTAGGAGGTGTGTGGACTCTTCACAGGGGTTATGACTTGTTCATCTATCACTATGGGAAGAAGTGCAGATATAGCCCAGTTTCAAACCCATGGAATTTGAATCTAGGAAAACTTATGATTCCAAATGCTTTTGTGAATGTAGATCTAATTAAAGCATTGGAAAATAATTATAATCCCAAAATGAGGGAAATTCACTTACCCAATGGGTCATAGTTTATGATTATAACACGAGATTATATTTGTATGGTTTTCCAATCGAAAACCTCCCTAAAGATGAAATTGCAGATGAGAGACTTGTTGGAGGCATATCACTCTATGGATACAAGATATAAGAGGTGGAAGCTTCCTTTGCATAGTCCCAAAGGTCTAGGGAATCAACCTAGGAGATTTTCTAGTGATGAAAGGCCCCCATTCTCTATAGATTTATTTGAAGAATACTATCAATACACATAATATTTAGTTGGCCAAGTACTGGGAGTTGATGCCTCTACTAACATGACTATAGCTCCCATGGTTCTGGCTATAGACATTCAAAGAAAATATGTCGGGCCCTATGACTATCCAAAGTATCTATCTAAGGCCATCAATAGTGCTCTTAATGCTATTAAGAACAACAGTGAAGTTATCTGCTTCAAACACTATTCACTTCTTATGCATATGATATTGTATGAAGGACAAGTGATGGGAATATGGGGAGAAGAATTGAGAATAAAAGATTTGGATAGTGATGGTAATTATAGACCAGTGAAAATGTGGACATCAATATGGGATAGTAGATGTGGGAGATCCCACTACCTGTACTTTGAAGAACATTTTTTCAAACCCTTATACAAATTACTTGGCCACAAATGTAAATATAATCTATCTCCAGAAGTACAGAGGTTCCTCTGACCGATGGAGAAGGTTCATGATGGAAAAATAAATCATAATTGGGGAGATTGGTATGCATTTACAAATTGTACTATCATTAGAGTATATGGATTTGAGGCAGCACCATATTTACTACCAAAAATTATGCCAGACAAAGTTGTGTACCTTGAGATCATAAGACAATTGTATTTTTTAGCATTCATGCATATGAAAAGCTATGGAAGGAAAAAATTTATGCCTTCCACTCTATGTTTTGGTGACTTCACTATTATTGTTGATTCAGGATATGACGCAGTTGGTAGAAAGACAAATTATTATGGCTTTCCGGTGGGAAACAAGAGAGAAAAATTTGACCCTGAACATTTCATTTTTGAGGCCAAGATTTCTCAAAAAATGAAAGGATATGAGCATGAGTTCCATGTGGATGATGTTATCAGAAACTATGAGGAAAGTTAAGTGATAATGAGAATGAATGCATACTATAGAATTTTTATGGTTGAGGCTTGGAAAATGAATAATAACCCATCCTATGTTGAAGCCTTTCATGAAATTCAAGATCCCATGGAAAGGATTGAGCAACTAATTTTTCATGAGGAAGAAATAACAAAGGATGTACCTCTGGTAGCATTTGAAAAGAGAAGAAGTGTTGGTTCTAAGAGGAAAGTAGAAAATATAGCACCACTAGGCCATTTGTCACCATAGTCGACCCCTGAAGTAAGATTCTTAGTTGACACCCCAATCATGGTTGAAGATGATACTTAAGGGGAAGAAGATATCACACATATTAACACTCTTGTTATTCCCCAATATGAAATGCCACTAGAAAGGAGTGTAATTACCTTTGAAGCTTCCAATGAGTTATCTAATGATGTGAGACACTGTGCCAATCAAGAATTCATTTTCGATGATGCATTTTTCCAAACTTTTGAATTTAATGCTTTCATCTATGAGTATAAGGGAAAGGTGGTAAGGGAAAGGCTAAAAGACATTGACTCTGAAAAGGAAGCATATGCTTTGAAAGAGCTTCAACATGAAATTGATAGAGAGATGAAGAGAATTATTGCAAGGGCTATGCTCCTTCTAGGGTGCGATATCAGTTTAGAAATTGTGTTTGAAAAATTTCTAAAGAGAAAGAATAAAACCTTGCACTTGACAGGCAAAGCTAGTGATAAGATCTATAGTGGATTGGGATATAATCTTGATAATACTACTTTATAGATATGGGCACTTTACCTACCAAGAAAAAATCCTTCCCTTGTTGATCATGATCAAATTTATGGACATCTTTTGGTGCAAAGGGTAGGAGAGACAGATCCCTTGGAAACTGATGACTTGAATGTAAATATGGCTGAGTTCACCAAGGCTCAAATTCAGAAATTGATAATGGATAACAAGGGACTAATAGAAGAGAATGAAAGGATAAAGTAGGAGTTGATCAGCTACAAAGATATATTGCCTTCTTCCTCAAGGCTTTACTCTCCACTAATTGAGCATGAAATAAAGGTGCTAGAAGCAATGTCAAAAACCACCTACTAGAAACATATGCATCATTATTGGCAAACACTGGATTGAGTGATAAAATGAAGGAAGTGGAGTGTCACATCATAGCAAAGAAGGAAGATAATGTTGTTGTGCTACAATAATATCAAAAACTTATGAAATCCCATAAATATTTCCATAGAATCTTGACACAGGAGTTAAGTGACTTTAGTTAGCCACTGAGTATGGCCTTGCCCAACTTCTTCGAGGAATCAAAATTGAAAGATTAGGATACATGGAAGGGTGAGATAGCCCACTCTTTGGAAGTTTCTCTTGATGCAATCAATGATGAAGATGAGGTACTTAAGAAAGCACATCGACAACTTGGAATAATTTTTGAATTGGAGTATGTCATGAAAGATATTATACAAAATGAAGACACTCATGCCAAAATTGGGTACATTCAACATTTTTCAAAGATTAGCTCATTCATTGCATAGGCCAAGTAAGGGAGGAGTAATAGGGACTGGAGTTTGATGGTTTTGATACACAATCATGGTGCATGAGGCTTGAATAGGTCTTAGGTGACCATGAGCGCTTGCTAGAGATTAATGGAGTTTAGTGCATTCACCAAAAAAATCTCAATATTTTTATGTTTATGCTAATTATGTTTTAGTTATGAAGTGATGTGACTTTTTGTAAATGGGCCTAAATCTTGTTGCTTCCCATACAAATAGGGAAACCAGGGCCCGATTTTGAAATCATCATCATTAGATAATATTCCATTAGAGTAGGTATTAGTAAGAAGATAAGTTGCATAATCCACCCATCCATATCACATTAAAAAAATTGTTACAAATGCTTATATTTCGAAGTAATACAATGGAGCAAACTACTTATAATTTGTAATCCATTTTCAGTGTTTAGTTACTGTGTCAATTTTCATTGCTTATCTATTACTTTGTTGTCTCCAAAGTGGTCTTTTCAAGTTATTTAAGTCTTATATTTATGTGATGCTTGAGATTTAATTTTAAATAAATCAATTTCTAGGTAATGATATGCTACTAGAATCACTCTAAATCTTTGGTTGGTCATGCTCCTATAAAAAAAATTCCATTCAAGTTTATTATAAATATTTTTAGACTATTGAATAGTAAATTGGGCTCTTTTGAGTGTGGTTTTTTCTCCTAAAAGTGTTTTTACCATGTACACTTGTGTTGTGTTATGTTTTTGTTTATGGTTTATATGTATTTCTCCTTTTTGTAAATGTAAATATATTAAAATTTTCACAATAATCTCCGCTAAGATTAGTTTATGAAGAATTTTTTTGTACCCTACTTTCTTTTATTTGGTAATATTCTTATCAACTTAAATTATAGGTTTTAGGTAGAGAATTTTGTTTACTAATATTCATTTAAATGTGATGTTTCATAGAAGGGTTTGATGTTATTATAGGAAGAGATGACAATCACATCTAGGGTAGAAATGGATAAGTTATTAGGCACAAAATATAAGGTTTAGAAGCTTAATATGGATTATATTATTGTGGATAGAGACATATGGGTTATTGTAACTAGATAAAAACCTATTGGAATTTCATAATAAGGCAAAAAAAATGGAAAAAAGGATAAGAGTCTCATTAGACTCTATTTGGCTAATTCAATATTGTTGAATGTACATGAAGAGACCATTATAGCACTTATTTTAAAGAAATTGGGAGATAGATATCAAACTAAATCTATAGTTAATAAATATTTCTAATAAAAAAGTTATATACCATCAAAATGGAGAGTGACGGTTCTATAGTTTAACACTTGAATTAATATTACTAAAGCATTTCAAAGTTTAGGCCATAAGAATCATCCTAGGCTCAATAATTTCTTTGCTTCATCTATTAATGCAATTAAATCATATATACAATAGTATGTAAATCTTGAATAAAATGAAATAATTAAATAATCACTTGCCATAAATTAATGATCCTCTACTTCTCTTCATTTACCTAGATGGGCTAGGTTCACAAAGTGGAGTTACCTCCTCTTATGGAAATAATGAAGAAATAAATCAAACTAAAAATAAATATCATTTATTTACACTAAGTGGTGTTAGATAAAATAAAAATTACATAATGTTATTTATATTACTAGCTCATACCTATGTGAGAGCCTTAGGAGATAAAATTTCCATAGCAATTCCCATATCCTATAAGAGTATGTGTTGATGGCATTAACTAAAAATAGGAACAACATTATTTGACCAAAATATTCATAACATTATTTACATACATAATGTTTAAAGTAATAAAAATTATCCTTTAATGAAATTTGATAACTAAGTAGTTACCACAAATGTTTCATAATATTAAAGGTACAACATCCACTTCTTCATCATCCAATTATCATTTTAATATTAACATTGATAAATGATACAAATTTAGATATAGTAATTTTTCCATTTTATTACAAATTACATACATCTTGACTTGACATGCTTAGATAAGAAATATATGATGAAGATAAGAGTCTCATTAGACTCTATTTGGCTAATTCAATATTGTCTAATGTACATGAAGAGACCATTATAGAACTTATTTTAAAGAAATTGGGAGATAAATATCAAGCTAAATCTATAGTTAATAAAATATTTCTAATAAACAAATTATATACCATCAAAATGGAGAGTGGCAGTTCTATAGTTTAACACTTGAATTAATATTACTAAAGCATTTCAAATTTTAGGCCATAAGAATCATCCTTTTTTAACATGGATTGCAAATAATTTTGAAAATTTAGAAGTCTTGTTCATTAACATTATTGGTTGCTACAATGTCATCCAGTGTATCATTGTCAATGTTCATATGTTCTTTCAAGTATTTAATATTAACACCATCCTCATCTTGACCCGCATCATCTTCATCATCATTGAAATTTGACTGTAGACCATCTATATTATTACCAGATGTATTTGGATCATCATTTTCTATACCATCCATATCATTGTCTTTCATAACATCATCTAACTTTGGATTTTTGTCTTCTTGTGCTTGAACATAACCATCTTCAACATCATCATGGATGTCAATTTATTTGATGTTCTCTAATCCCTCTCTCTCATTTTGTTGTCCATCATTTTTTTTTTCAGTATCCACTAATGCATCGTCAAATACATGCCTTAATATTGGATCATAATGTATGGAAAATATCCATTTCAGGTCCAAAATATCTTCATAGAAAAATACCCGTACATGAAGGACATACATATATTAGATGTATGTTATAAGAAATTTATTGATTAATAAACACATGTATATATTCACAATAAACTATGAATTAATATATTAATGATCACTACTGCTTCTTGTTTGAGTTAAAGAAATACCTTCTCACAATAAATTGGTAGAACATAAGGCTCCTTATCCTTTGGTAGGAAGCATGAGGAATCTATAGAAAAAAATCCACTATGGGTATCATGTCTTTGTGTCCTCTCAAATGCTTCATATATTCTACACTTAAAAATACAACATTTAAAAGAGTGGTAATCCAACTCAATAATTTATTGTATTTTCCCAACATATTGTAGATTCCCTTCAATTATATTCTTATCTTTTGAGCTCGATCGACTCGATTGCTTGAATTCAACCATGATGCCACAATTGAAGGATCATCTCTTTACTTCTACACTTTCTCCATGATAATGTCGACCATATGCCCACATTGTTGGATATTTCCTCGCTTGTGAAAGACCATTTATTTCAGTGAAAACAAATATAATGATGAATAGTAAAATAGTTAATAGTGTCAAAACTGTAAGGAAACAACCTTTTGTAAAATTCCAACTATACCTTTCTTTCACATCCTCTAGACATGTTGATTTAATCTTTTATTATGTTTGAATCTATACCTACATCTTCTATTTGATTTTGAATTTGTTCAATAACCCATTCTAGTGGGAAATATTTTCCCCATTCCCCGAGCAAATCAGTGGGAATTGGAGTATTCCTTTGGTTCGATCTCTTAAACTATCTCCTTGCTTGTAACACTTCTTCTCTCTTTTTATCATATAGATCAATCCATTTGTTCATAAAGTCCATGTGGTACATAATGAACTTGTTGAGTATAGCACTTTTGTTTACACCTATTATATGTCAACATGTTTATTTCAAACTCCAAATGTCATGTTGTTAATTTGATAAATAAATTACAAAGTAATTAATGATTGCAAGAAAAACAACCACATTGATCATGAATTTACTTACTAATTTATACTTGAACACCATTAGATTGTGGTTTTTCTCCATCAAAAATATTTGATGCTCGTTCTTCATCCCAGATGCATGACCCATCTTCAAAATCCTTACCAAAGAATTCACATGGGAATAAAAATGCTTCATTCAATACATACCCTTCAACCATGCAACCCTCTGGATGTGCATTTTGTCAGACATTTTTTTAGAGTTTTCATATACCTCTCAAAGAAAAACATCCACCTCATTGATATGACACCCACCAATTCAATGTCATCAACTAGGTGTATAAGTAAATGGACTAGTAGGTCCATGAAACTTGTAGGGAGATCCTTCTCAAATACACATACAATTTCTGAAATTTCCTTCTTCCATTTGGGTACTTCACATTCATGGATCTACTTGGAGGTCACCCACCTAATATAAGAATAGTAAATTATTATGAACCTTTAGTCAAAAATTAAAATTCAATATAATATCTCTATGTCTCTCACACATGAACATTTCATATAACCACATACCTTGTAAATGCTGACAATTGACTTATGGCATTACTCAAGTCAACTATAAGACAAGAATCCCCCCTAATTTCTAATGGCATGATATGCTATTAAACACATTTATGAAAAGTTCATTAGTATTTTTTTCTCACACAACAAAATATCAAAATATATTTAGTACTTAATCAATGTTACCAGTATATGTTAAATGATGATATATAATACCTTCATAAAATTAGGAAAATCATGTGTTTTAAATCCTGTGATATGTCCATCAACTGTAAAAGCTTTAGCCAATGATGACCCATAGCTAGTAGGTTTCCTTATTAAATGGATGACATTTTTTAGTTGGTCTAGCTCTTTTGTTTTCAAAATCCATGGATCTTCTGCATATGTTTCATTTTCCTTGTTTGGCCACAAATGTTTTCTATCAATTTTGGTACGCGAAAGAGCAATATCTCTCCTCGAAGACAAGGTGTCCTTCTCTTTGTCTGATATATGTTGAAATATAGAATCTGGGACATTTTTGAAGATGTGCATAGGATCTAATAGGTGAGATATTAATAGATCCTTCCAATAAGGGAGCTCATAAAATATGGATTTCCTTTTCATTCCTTCTAGAATATTAAGTACAACTTGTTTTAGTTCTTCAATTGAATCACCTCAGTCAAAAAAATCCTCCCAAGCTTTCAATTCAGCATCTTCATACTTCTTAAGCCAATCACCTAGATGCATAGTCATGGGAGGGTCTCTATTTTCAAATTTTCCATCAAATTGATTCTTCGGGTGATTTCTAAACCTATGATCTAGTGTTAGAAAAACCTTTTTGTTTGCGTAAATAAATTTATGTAGATCTTTAGAATATCACCCTTGAAATTTTTTTGCACATTTTGGACATGCAAATATCCCCTTTGTTTGAATCCCTACAACTCAACAAGTAATGTTAATAACATAAAAAAAAATAGTATAAAACTAAGTATGAAAGATGGGATGAAAATAAATTATGAGTGTAAATACGTAAATAATTTATCTTACCAAAACAAACACCAAGTCTTGGGAAATCATGAATAGTCCAGCATAGCACACCATACAACATGAAGGACCTATTTGATGGAGGATGTGATATGGCATACATTCTTATGCCTTTCCATAGTAGTTGCATCTCATCAATAAAAGGCGCAAGATAAACATCCATGTTTTTAACTTGATGTTTTCCTAGAACAATGAGAATCAGCGTAAGGTGCTCCTTTCTAACACTCATCCATGGGGGAATATTGTATACTATCAATCTGATTGGCCAAACACTATAATTTGAGCTCAGGAAAGAGAATGGGCACACTCCATCCATTGCAAGACCAAACCTAATACTACGGGGTTCATCTTTGAATTTTCTTGGCCATTTTTCCTATGTGTTTTATTGCTTTGGAGTCAGCTAGAATTTGCATGAATCCATATTTACTCCTATTCTTTGCATGCCAGTCCATCAATTGTGCAAGTTACTTGCAACGAAACATTCATTGAAGTATACGTATAATTGGCATGTGGCATAAAACCTTCTTTGGAACTGTAGGACCTTGTACATCTATACGATATCTCTTATCTTTGCATACAAGGCATTCTACCTTGTTTTGATATTCATCTATGTATAAAATGCAATCATTTTTACATGAATTAATTTTCTTATATTCAATCCCCAACTCAACCAACAAAAAATGCACCTCTCTACAAGTTGATGGCAACACATTCTCTTCAAGGACTATTTTAGTTTTTAGTGCCCTATAAGATTGCTAGAGATTAAATCAATTGAATGTTTGACTTATGATGAACATGTTTGATATGTCAATCTATACTAGAATTTTTTATATACAATATATGGTTTTAAAATCCCCTTAAAGAAATATAAATGAAGTTGATGAATGTTTACAAATTATGTACACCAATTGACAATGCAAAATAATAAATAAATTTCAACTCACTTTAGTAGGGTAGTGAATCCTTTGTCTGACCAACCAAATAGTGACTTGATTTCTAATAATATTAATGTGCATGTCAGTTTTGAGGTTCTACTTGCACCCAATTTGAACATGGGTGTCTTTGATGCTTGCTTGATGGAGTCTTTTAGGTTGCTATCATCAACATTACGTTGGTGGTAATTACCCCTGCTATCATCGTTGTTGTCAACCATATGATCATTATTGTCATCATTGTTTCCATCCCCAAAGAAATATGTAAGCATTTAATTCAATCCTTCTTCATGCACTGCATTTTCACTACCATGATCAACATCATTAAGGCTAGGTGGCATGTCATCACTGTATGAAGATCTCATCGTCTCTTCAAATTTTTCAGCTGGTAGTATTTTCTTTAGTATTGCTCTTTTCACCCTGATATTGTTTAAAAGATGGTTTGGATCATCTCATCCAAATATTAATAACCTATTTGGATCTTGGGTATTAGTATGTGTTTCATCAAAATCTTCTACCTATCAAAAAATGCAAGCATTATTTAATGTTTGGCAACTATTGGATAAATCATAATTGTATCAATTTCAAAGAAATATAATCAAATATGGCTTAAAAAACAAAAATATGAATTATATGAACATATATACATCAATTGAATAATGGAACATTATTTTATAGACTACCTTTTTTATACAATAATTTAAATAAAAACAATTTTGACAAAATAGTTTATAAAACATCAGTCCACACTCATTTATTATTCTTTGGTTTTTTGCCCTTACGAACATCCTTAGGGGGACCTTGTTCTTCCCATTTCTTTCATGCAGGAGTGCATTTTAAGAAGGGGTAATCAATCAATAACTCATCCCCAATGGCAAGGTCCATAATAGCCTCAACCATTATCAATCTATCAACCTCTCTTTGCATATCTCCATCTTTATCATTTATAACCTCAACAAATGAACAATTCGGTCTTATAGTAGGGTCCCTTCCCTTACTACTATTTATAAATCTTGCAATATTTTTTGTGTTTGTATGCATGTCCATCTATATACATAAGATGACCTCTATTAATTTCTTTTCCAATTTCCAATTGGAGATGATGTGTATACATATTCAAATTTAGACCATTATATTCTGGTAGCCTTCCCCATTCACCACTGTAATATGATGGACCATAATATGGCATTAATCTCCTAGTGGTTTGTTCTGAATTGTTTCTATTTTTAGATCCCACAAGTATATTTTGGACAATAAAGAGGCCTAGATTCACTCCATGAATATTGGAGGGTCATATCATGTAGTTGTATCCCCAAAATTGAAACACCTCATACACTCTAGGTAGTTTTTGATCACTAGGCCAAGTGTAATATAGTTGACGATCAAATGTCTCTTTGTAAATTGATCTCAAACTCAGGGGCAAGTCATCATCTCCATCACATTCATTCTCATAGAGTATGTAGTCCACCTTCCCCCTGTCTTTAAGAAAATTATGCATCTTTAAACCAGTTCTTGTTCTATTACTTGTTTTCATCAATTCCTCATCTTTCAAGCTGGTATATTGGCACATATTTTTGTTAGATGTATCATTTGATAAATGATCATTTCCCTCTAGGTTGGAAGTCGGTGATCCAGGAAAATTAAACCAAGAACTTTATCCTGCAAGTATCCATTAAGAAAAAATTAGTTATTTAAATAATATAAAACAATGTTTAAATGAAGTATACATGTTATTTATATAAAATTGGAAAATTCCTTACCACAATTCCTATTGAATTTGAATCGATTGTAGGAGGAATACTACCGATTGGAATCTCATCATATATGTAATATCTTTGTACAATTTCTCATTTGAATTGTTTCTTTCCACAACATATATAACATCCACAAAAAACAATTTTCTCAAAGTATTCATCCCATGTACTATAGTCCTGACCAACCTCTTGTTCAGTGCAATCATTTGTTCTGTCTACAAGATTCATTGTCATATCCTCTTACACCCACTGTCATCTACACGATTTAATAGTTTTAGGTCCACGTCCACATACATATCTTCTTATTTTTTCTAGTTGAACGCTCAGGCTCTGCATTTGCTCCAATCTCCATATAAAATAATCAACAAGATGCATTAATTTATGTCAAGATTAGATAATACATTATAAATTTTAATAATACTATGAAAAAATATAGACGTATCAAAAAATTCCATCATATCATTTTTTCCTAAGTTAAGTCAAAATTTGAGTACCTGATGTCCTACTTCATCCATTATGTCCTCATTTGATATGACATGATCTATTGCCATGGCCTCGTCTCGCCCCTATAATACACAACATAGTAAATAATGTTTAGTACACTAATTATATCATTTCAACGAATATGCTATCTAACATAAAACCTCACTTTAGTCATATATTTGACATATTGATATCATGTTTTGGCCATCCTAATTTTCAAACTTTTCCCTTGATCATAGAATCACATTTAATCACCATTCCTGTGCATTTTCAAACAATAAGTTTGACCTCAGAGGCCTCATGGAAAAAAATGACTTTATCTCCTCTATGTTGTAGCATTTGTGAATTCATAAACACCTTCCTCCTTTGGTTGAGGTTGCTTTCTCTTCTTACCTCTATTTTATTTTTAGATTATGTTATCATATCTATTTCCACCCACTTCCCTCTCTATGATTCAGTAGTTCTATGCCATCCACGTCCTCTCTCCATGGCCTCCTTTGGATCCTTTAATACAAAACAATGACAATAGTCACATAACAACTGTGCACCAAAATAATATTGTTGATATTATCTTGTCAATACGCTTGCTTTTCATTAAGACACACTATGAAAAACAAAATAGGACATTGCAACATTTTTCTCTTCACAAAAATTTTACACATGAAATCTTGACAACTAGAGCTCAAATATCTCTAGGAAGCATGCAATGCAAATAGGATGTTGATGAAATTTGAATGTCACATGATAATTATTTAGTTCTCATACATGATTTTTCATAATTCCCCAATAAGCCCTATATGTAAGATGATATTAATGAATTAGGTTTTATCCTTTTATACAAATCTGTAACATGCAATTTGAAATATTTCACGCTTTAGATGACTCATCTAGTTTTATAGATTAACATGGGCCCATTTATATTTAAATTTAAAAGTTTAGGGGTCATTTCTAAGTTCACAAATCTAACCTCTATTAGTTTTGCACCCACAAAATTGGCATGGGATAAGGAATAGATAAAATAGGGAGCCATGATTGCTCCCTTGGAACATATGAAGATGAAGTCAATTTAGGATCAATTTATTTATCAACTTCCAAGCAAAATACATCATTTTTCACTGCTAGGTTCTAAATTAGGTGCACTTTATGCCACCTTTGGCACCCCAAATATATCACATTTAGGGCTAAAAGTTGACGCTAAAGTCGGTGTTAACTATGCTAACTATAGCGCCGACTAATGAATCAAAAACAAAAATTAAAAACTTCCTACGTCAAGGAAGAGATGATAGGAGAAAAACCTTGCATGGAGGAAGAGAGGAGAAGAAATGGAAAAACGACATGAAGGAGGGCTACAAGCAAGTACATGAGAAATTTGATTTAGTTTGTGACACCATAGGTAAGGTTAAAATTTGTTTTTTTGTTCCCACAAATATTTTTGTTTGGATTAAATGGATAGTATTGTGAAGAAAGGGTTGTGAATATTGTTTTGTTTACAAGCAAATCATTCAAGTCTCATGTGGTTTCAAGATTTTGAGACAAGTTGTTAAACTGCATCCGCCCCACTACAGCTAGGTCCCATGGGAATAGAGATTGGTTGAGACAATATGAGGAGATAGGGATTTTGAGATGATAGTTGAATAATATATCATTTCCTCAAATTTGTGAGACCTTCAAGCTTAAATTAGCTAGGTAAATCATTCAAGTCTCATGTGGTTGCAAGATTTCAAGACAAGTCATTAAACTACATCCACCCCACTGCAGCCAGGTCCCATGGGAATAGAAGTTGGTTGAGACAATACGAGGAGATAGGGATTTTGAGATGACAGCTAAATAATAGATCATTTCCTCAAATTTGTGAGACCTTAAGGCTTAAATTAGCTATTACTATTTTTCACTTATCCTTTTATAAAATAATGAGCTCGTGGTTTCAAATTGATTGTGCGTACACATTCATTCTCTTTCTAATCAGCGGATGTGACTCGAGCATGGGACCTATCTATGTTAACTCTCAATAAAACCACACTCCACTCCCTTTATATCCCCCAAAGATTACCATTCTATACAAGTGTGCAAGCGTTAATTTTTTTACAATACATTTTTTTCATTTTGCATATATTTATATCCTTTCAAATATTTTTTCCCTGCAAATTTATTTTAATAGGGTTTTATCATACCTGACAGTGTGTACTTAGTTTTCCTCCACAGACTGGATGAAAATAATTTCCCTAGGTCTCCTCAAAATATCAAGCAATAGAGGGAAGAGATCAAAGGGAGAAAACTCTGGCAACAATGAGGTAATTTATTTTCATTTTATAGATTTGTAAATGTTTCCATTATTTATTTCATTTTTAGTTTTTAGTTTTTTTTTTTTAAATTTAAAATAAGAAATTTATTATATATATAGGGACATGAGACTTACAAATATAAAGAGGCATTGGCTTCCATATTGGGGGTAGAGGTAGTGAACAAATTAGATGTTGTGGACTTGACAATGCTTGCTAGGTACATAGAAAAATGATCTATTGAATCCCCTCAAACATTGCAACAAAATCAATCATGTCAAAGGGAATCAATTGATTCCCCAAGAAGTCCTAGATTGAGAAAAAGATCCAAGAGGAAATCAATAACAATAAACTCTAGGAATGTGGAACAAGGACCGAAGACTTCCAATGTCCCAACCACTCCTAGGACATAGACTTCTTCCACCATGCCATATTTTGCATCTTGCATTGGTACCTACGATACCAATATAGGATACGATGTGGTTTCAAGGGAAGTTTGAATGACAGATGCTGGAAAAAATTTTGTGAATAGGTTGAAGAAATCATGCCTTCAATGGCTCAAAGACCATCTACATTTTCCATTCTCAAAGATTCCCATGCACCTACAAAAAGCAATTATACATGACATGGAGAATGAATTTGGCATAGGTTGTTCTGTAAAGAAGATAAATCTATGAATGTCTCAAAATTGTAAGATATTTCGATGCAACCAAACAAAGAAGATAAAAAAAATCCCTCTCGAGCTAAGGCTCAAAAAAAGGCCAATTGATGTAAGTGTGAAAGTATGGAAAAATCTTGTAAAAGCATATGAGAAGTTTGATGCACATAGGAAGTTCGGTGAGGAGAGTACGTAGGTATTTGAATTTTCTCATAAGATTATATCAAATTTATTAAAAAATAAATAAATTTTATTTGTGCATAGTTAAATTGAATTAGTATATGTTTTAGGACAAGGCCCCGAAGGTTATGCTTGAAAAACTTTGTTCCACACATCATAGTGGCCAAAAAGGTTTGCAGGCCTTGATCTATACATTTGTAAGTATATTTAATATGTTAAATGATTTTTTTTATTTCCTAGTAAAAATTAAATGATTGCATATTAATTAGTTCAACTAGTCCATGTGTCATGTTTTGACAAGAGGAGAAATATGGTTGGCATCCAAAGAAATATGAAAAGGAAAAGTTACAAAGCCAAAAGTGGGCTGATTTTGTAATCTGTATGGAGAACAAGGTATTAATAGTTGACTTTCAATAACTTAGTTGGATATTGTTGTGTTAATATATCAATTTGCATTTCTTGTGTTGAGTTGTTTATTGATGTGTAGGATGAGTTCTAAAGTGCTTCTCAGTTGGTCCTAGATCCCACTCAATTGTCCCATTATTTCATGTTGAGGAAAAAAATATTGTTTGCCTTAAAGGGTAGTGGGTGACATTCATGCCTTATTCCCATCGCATCTATTAATTAATGACCATGGTCTCTTAATATCTCTTAAGTTTCCTCATTTAAGAATGTTACAATCCTTCCTCATGATGTTTCCATTCTTTTAACATGTAAGAATGTTTTGATGCATCTTGGTAGGCATCCTATAGATCTAACACATCCTTGTATTCTACATCACTTGGCATAGCTAACCAGCCACTTAATTTTTCCATCTAATTTTAAAAAAGTCAGTAAATTCCTATCTTCCAAATCTAAAAAAACTCCATAAATAAAGAAATCAGTAGTAAAAACCCTGCAACCTGATTTGATCAACATAGAGAAGCATGTAATACTAGACTTCTTATGATTGAAAAGATAAATGGAATGTCCTCAACACCCAGTAGAGCTATCCAAAAAAGCTAACTAAAAACACAAATGTTTTCTCACACACAATGGCCTAATGGCTAGTTGTCATAGAATTCAAACTACAGAAGTAACAACACTGATCAAGTTAACATATATACATCATTGCATAAACAGCCAAACCATTTATGTGCATGAATAAATAGTAGAAGGATATAGATGATTTTGATTCATCTTCTATATCTGAGGGTTCATATCCTTGATCTGAATCTTCTGAATTATTAGAGTTAGAATCACTACCTTCCATATTCAAAAATTCCCAACCACCATCTTCAATAAATTTATCTAGATTATCAGTAATTGTCTTCAAAATTAGCCGCCATTTCAAGTTCATTCTGCTTTCATAATACTTGATATCCATGGAGTTCGGCCATTCCTTGATTCCATCAAGCAATGATTGAGGAATACCATCAATGCGGATTAAATCCTACTTGAAGTCTTTGAAAATAATATCCATATCAAATTCCTTTTCCCAAGTCCTACTCTCTCAAGGTTAACAAACTCAATCTCACTAATAGTGATTACTAAGAAAATTAATTCCACCAACTCTACCAAGTAGTTTACTATAGGAACGATAAAAGTAGAGGCTTTGAAAGGAACTCCATGAAAACCAAGCTCTCTAAATGGTATATCAAACTCTAGTTCAAAATATTTTAGATGAGGTTTCTCCCATAGCTCTCTTACTCACTTGACAAATCCTTGAAACTCTACATTGATTTTATTTTTCATGTCCCTCTCTTGTTGTTCTTCCTCAATTTCATCAGGCTCATACATTGACCTTCTTGCTCCTCCTAAAGTTTGGACTACATCCATTACCTCCACATAAAACTGAACATCCTTGGTCTTCTTGGTTCCCACCATGATATGGTTATACAAATGAAAATGAAGCAAAGTAATCATCTGCTTCTTCGATGGCTAGAAGAATGCATGCTTAATGTTTTGATACATGATATCAACTCTCTCTCTTTCTCTCATGGTTGAATACCAAAATCCATTATGGTGGGCCTCCAAAGTTCCAGACATATTTCTTCCTCTTCCACCAAATGTCAGCCTGATCCACAAGTCTACCAGCATAATTGGCTTTGTTTTTTAAAGGTGAAGTTTCTCTTCAGTCACCAGTGTAGCTCTCTCTGCCTTTTTAGACTCTTTTATTGCTACAAATCATCTATGGGATTTAATCATTTGTACCAAATGGTTGATGTGCTTTGAATCCTTGGATCTAAAGGAAATTTCATTAACATAAATACTACTAGGTATTTTTAATGTTTTCATGTAGTTGGCATTAAATCCGATACCTGGAACATTGAAAATTATCCTTATATAAGAATTCCCTCCATCTTGTTGGTGTGTAACACTCTTGATGGTGGCTACATGAAATCTTATTTTGATTCCTCTTCTACATCAAAGGGTTCATATCCTTGATCTGACTCTTCTTAATTATCATAATCAAAATCACCAGCTTCCATATTCAAAAATTCCCAACCACCATCTTCAATAAATTTATCTAGATCATCAATTCTTCAAAATTGGCCGCCAGTTCAAGTTCATTCTGCTTTCATAATAATTTATGTCCATGGAGTTCATTCATTCCTTGATGCTATCAAGTGAAGATTGAGGAATGGTGTCAATGTAGAGTACATATCACTTGAATTATTTGAAAAAAATAACCATATCAAATTCCTTTTTCCCAAGTCCTACTCTCTCAAGGTTAACAATCTCAATCTCACTAATAGTGATTACTAAGAAAGGTAATTCCACCAACTCTACCAAACATTTTACCATGGTAAAAATAAAAGCAGAGGCTTTGAAAGGAACTCCATGAAAACCAAGCTCTCTAAATCAAACTCTACCTCAAAATATTTCATATGAGGTTGCTCCCATAGCTCTCTTACTCACTTGAAAAATCCTTGAAACTCTGCATTGATTTTATTTTTCTTGTCCCTCTCTTGTTTTTCTTCCTCAATTTCATCAGGATCATACATTGACCTTCTTGCCCCTCCTAAAGTTTGGACCACATCCATTACCTCCACATAAAATTGGACATCCTTGGTCTTCTTGGTTCCCACCATGATATGGTTATGCAAACGCAAATTAAGAAAAGTAATCATCTCCTTCTCCACAGGCTGGAAGAATGCATGCTTAATGTTTTGATACATGATATCATATCTCTCTTTTGATCTCATGGTTGAATAATGAAATCCATTATGGTGGGCCTCCAGAGTTCCGGTCATCTTTCTTCCTCTTCCACCAAATGTGCACAAGTCTACTAGCCTAATTGGATTTGTTTTTGAAAGATGAAGTTTCTCCCAAGTCACCAATGTAGCTCTCTCTTCCTTTTCAGACTCTTTCATTGCTACAGATCATCTATGGGATTTAATCATTTGTACCACATGGTTTATGTGATTTGAATCCTTGGATTTAAATGAAATTTCCTTAACATAAATACTGCTAGGGATTTTCAATGTTAGCATGTAGTTGGCATTAAATCTGGTACCTAGAACATTGGAAATTATCCTTATATAAGAATTCCCTCCATCTTGTTGGATTGTAACACTCTTGATGGTGGCTACATGAAATCTGATTTTGATTCCTCTTCTACATCAGAGGGTTCATATCCTTGATCTGACTCTTTTGAATTATTAGAATCAGAATCACTAGCTTCCATATTCAAAAATTCCCAACCACCATCTTCAATAAATTTATCTAGATCATCAGTAATAGCCTTCAAAATTGGTTGCTAGTTCAAGTTCATTATGCTTTCATAATACTTTATATCCATAGATTTCAGCCATTCCTTGATGCCATCAAGTGAATATTGAGGAATGACACCAATATGGAGCACATCTCGCTTGAATTCTTTGAAAATAATAGCCATATCAAATTCCTTTTTCCCAAGTCCTACTCTCTCAAGGTTAATAATCTCAATCTCACTAATAGTGATTACTAAGAAAGGTAATTCCACCAACTCTACCAAATAGTTTATCATAGGAACATTAAAGTAGGGAATTTGAAGGAAATCCATGAAAACCAAGCTCTCTAAATGGTATATCAAACTCTAGCTCAAAATATTTTAGATGAGGCTACTCCCATATCTCTCTTTCTCGCTTGACAAATCCTTGAAACTCTGCATTGATTTTGTTTTTCATGTCCCTCTCTTTCTATTCTTCCTCAATTTCATTAGGATCATACATTGGCCTTCTTGCCCCTCCTAAAGTTTGGATCGCATCCATTACCTCCACATAAAATTGGACATCCTTTGTCTTCTTGGTTCCCACCATGATATGGTTATGCAAATGAAAATGAAGCAAAGTAATCATCTCCTTCTCCACTGGCTAGAAGAATGCATTCTTAATGTTTTAATACATGATATCAACTCTCTCTTCTTCTCTCATGGTTGAATACTAAAATCCATTATGGTGGGCCTCCAAAGTTCCAGTCATCTTTCTTCCTCTTCCACCAAATGTTGGCCTGAACCACAATTTTTCCATCCTAATTGGCTTTGTTTTTGAAAGATGAAGTTTCTCCTGATTCACCAGTGTAGCTCTCTATACCTTTTCAAAATCTTTCATTGCTATAGATCATCTATGGGATTTAATTATTTTTACCACATGGTTGATGTGCTTTGAATCCTTGGCTCTAAAGGAAATTTCTTTAACATAAATACTACTAGGGAATTTCAATGTTGGCATGTAGTTGGCATTAAAGTCAGTACCAAGAACATTGAAAATTATCCTTATATAATAATTCCCTCCATCTTGTTGGCTTGTAACAATCTTAATGATGTCTACATGAAATGGAACCATGATGTCATATATGGGTACCAGAACAACATCATTTTTTGTATCAACCCAAATCATGAGCTCTCTAGAAACGGGGATATCATCCACATTTTTGTAGGAAACCATCTTAGTGGATAGATTGGAAGATCCATGTCCATCTCCTGTACCAATGCCCCCTATATCCAATCTTCTTGTAGTCTCCTCATTCTTTTGCCTTGCAAATTCTGCTTGGTATTGACAACATTGCTCTTCTTTAGTCATCTCCTGATTATTAGATCATAAGTTTTCCTTGGAGATGTCTGATTCTCCTCCATTTAATTCAACCTTGCATTTTTGTTTCACTTCCTCATCTTCATCATCATCATTAAATGAGTATGCAACATCAGTGTATAATTTGGAGCTAACCCCAGTTGCATTTCCAATCCCTTTATCCTTAACAACCATGGTGTTAGAAAGGAGTAATGAATAATTCTATGTTTTAGGGTTACCAGTCTGCAACTGCAAATTCTAAAACCCAAGTGATACATTAAAAGACATTCCAGCCTTCATAATTTGGTCATTTCTTGAACTCAAACTTAAACCAGACTCACTCAAACTTAAACCAGACTCTCAAAATTTGATCCCTATTCCTGTTCCTATAGACTTTGTAAGATGAGGCAAAAGTTTGGGGCCATCTCTTTCAACTACCTCCATAGCTTCCTTATATTAACATACATGAACATTGGTGGAGCTTTTAAGTTTTCCCCTTGTATGTATGTTTTGTCCTCGACTCTAAGTGGTTGGGTCATGGGTTTTCTTTTCTGGCGTTGACTTGTTATTGACGGTGGTCGGTCACTTAAGTGGTATTTAATCCCTTTTTAGTCGTGACTTTACTGGCCCCATTTACCCGTCCTTTCGATCTTTTGCATCATGACTGCATTATTTTTTTATAGTGTAGAGCTATTGAATTATTTTAGAGTAAACCTCTAAATAATATTTTAGACCTTGAGGCTCATTTCCCCATCCACCTAGTTGGTCCCTTCCTTTATGAATAACCTTTTCGCATGTGCAGATTGTGTGGCCGTCGGATGAAATGATTTTAATCTTAACCGTTGCTCACAAACCTCGCAAGGTTTCTGCTAATGTCACAAATATGGTGTGAGGTATGCGAGGTGCTACTATTTGTCACATTTGATGGTGGGGACTAGTTTTTCTCATTGACCGATGATGGAGGCTGATGCCGATAGTTGTTTCTATACTGACGCATCGTGGTCATTCCTCACTAACCTCGCATAATTAAAACTATAGTTTCAATAATGCTATGAGGTGTGTGATTTGGTGATGCATGGACTCTGATGTTGTGCATTGATAACAAAGGTGGGGCCCATTTCATGCTAATGTGGTGCCCGACAGGTAAATATCTTGTTTGTTGGGTGACTAGAGGGTGGGCATGGCATTTTCAAACTATTTTGACTAAATCTGAGCCGTTCTCCTGGCTAACATTGCGTTTGATCAATGACTCATATTTAAAAATAAACTAGTATTGTACTATAGCCGTTTTATCTTGCGCAAGTGAATAGTAATGGCCGAGTTCGACTCTACCTACATAATTAAATGTTAAAATTTATGAATTTACTATTTCCATGTTGTATCTCTACATTGAGGAAGAATTGCTTGGTATCAAGTGAAGCAAGCTATGGTTAAAATTTCTCAATTTCGCTGCCCTGGATGTTCTACGAGTAAAACCGTAAGTAGCACATATGCCATTTCTTGTAAATTCAGAAGATTTTATGGTTGCTTGTTGGGCGATTCGTGATTGTTTCCTATTTTTTTCTTGAAGAATTGTTTGAATAGATTCACTTTTAGAGCTTTTCTAGATAATTGCTAGGGATTTTTGAATCGTGAGGTATTTTTATGTTTAAGGCTAAAGGAGAAAATTGTAATTATTTGCTATCTGAAAATAAGCAAACCCTAGCTCAAATTATCATTTGTCTAGTATAAATGGCACCCAAGGCCTGAACTTCTAGTTCTAAAACCACTACCAGGTCTTTATCCCAAGATATTATTAATTTGTTACAACCCTCTACTAGCAAGAAGTAGGAGGGAAAGGTTTTGTTCTATGGGTCTTGACTCTTGGAAGGATTGACAGACAAGCAATGTGCAATTTAGGATGCTGAGTTACCATACATCGGGTGGTAGTTGTTCTCCAATTGGTTTGGCAACAGGAATTTGTCAGTTCCTTTGTGTAACCCTTGGAGGTTAGACCTAGGTAAATTGGTGGTGCCTAATGTTTATATGGATGTAGATCTTTTAAAGAACATTGCTGCTAGATATGACCCTATGGCTCGAATTGTCAGAACACATGCTAGTGTGTAGATGATTAAGATAACCAAAGAAGAAATTGCAAAGATTTTCAAATTGCATGAATGGATTCAAGATATGGTTCTTTTCGACCTTAAGGTTTTCAGACAAGAATATAGAAATACTAGGGTTTTGTTCAGAACATCCTTTTTAATACCTCATTTGGCTGTCTCAAGAAGAGGAAAAAATTAGAAGAAGGTAGTAATTGGCAAGAATGAGCCTGAACCTTTTCCTATGGATTATTTCTCTAGTTATTTCAAGAAGACCGTTTGTGCTTTATATCAAGTTCTAGGAGTCATCTCAAAGAAAACCTTGCCTACCGATATTATGTATATGGCAGCAAATCTCCAACACCCGGGTTTTAATGTAATATATGATTTTTCCACTTATTTGGCAGAGAAGATGCATATGGGTCTGGTATCCCTAAAGGAGGGGAAGCATTGGGTTGGATTCAAATGGTATTCCTTGTTAATCCACATGTTTCTATATAGGGGTCAGGCTATGTTCGAAAAAGATATGGAATTAAAGAAGAAGGAAGGAAACATTGAAATGCCTATCCAATATTGGACTAGGATTCTTGACATGCATGATCATAAGTTTGATTATGTAACTTTCCATAATGTCTTTGGATCTAAATTAAGGAAGGCTCTAGTTCGTGACCCCCCAAGGATCCCAAAATAAATTCATGACTTTTTGAGGGTGATGGAGAGAAGGCCTGAATTGAACATAATGCACAATTGGGGAGACATTATCCACTATCATAATACCACAATTTTTAGGGTTTTTGGCACTAATGTCAATCCAAAGGTTCTGCCAAGGGAGGTGCCCCTTAGAATTGGATTCTTGGAAATCATGAGGCAATTGGGAGGCACTCAAGAGCTACACTTGCTAGCTAAACAGAAGAAAGGTTCTTTCTTCCTTGAATATACAGCATTTGTCAATTTTGTTATGGCAAAGGGAGGATGGAAGGAGTTGCATAAATTACTTGGGCCTTATAGGCTAAGGACTCTGTGCCCCAGGAATCATGATCCTGAGGGTTTCATCTCTCAAATGAAGGAAAAACATCGAATTGGAGCTTTTTTCCATGACTTCTACTTTCCTGAGGACATCATCAGGAATATTTTTTATTTGGAATTACAGGATGAGAGAAAGGCACCATACATTTCCTACTCTAAAATGGTAAAAAGAAAGCAAGAGAAAATACCTGGTTTCAATCCCATACCTAATGCTAAAGATGAGTTTAGCAGGGAAATGTATGCTATTGATAATTTTGAGAGCTTGGTTGGGGTTTTGAAAGATGAAAAGGTTGTGGATGAAAGGGGAAAATCACAAACCACAGAGGAGTACCCTAAAGTAAAGTTAGAGGAGAGGCCTACTTACCAGCCTCAAAAGAAGATAAGGGTTTTTTCTAGAAGAAAGGGAAGTAGGGCTGAAGATGTTGCTAAAAATATTACACCATCTTCTTCAAGGTATTCAATACCAAATGTTGTTGATTTGGATTCTCCTCCAAGTTTTTTAGAATAGGCTTGCCCACCATCACCAAAGAGGCAGCAGGTTGAAAGAGTAAAGATTGTTGATTGTGATGGTGATGAGGATGCTGAAATTATTGTAACTCCAGATGAAATGCATCCTAAGATGCCATTGGACCTAGTTGACACTGGAACAGGTTCAGGTGCAGTTTCTTTGAGGCTTGGAAAAGATGAAATCAAAGGAATAACAAGTAATGATGACTTGAGAATAGAAGCCTGCATAGAGTTCATGATGGATGACTCTTTTATTCAAACCGGTGCTTTTAAAGATTTTGTGTGGAGAGAAAATACTACATTATATGCTGAGAACGTGGCACATGAGAGAAGTCTGCATCCAAAGCTCCCAGAGAAGGTAATTCAAGCTAAGTTCAGGAAACAAATGAGAGACAAATTCAAAGCAATAACACCAAAGCAGGGCCGAGAATTGGTACAAAAAAGTGGAGTATTGCTACTCATTGAATGGGATACCACTGATGATGTGGTGTTTGAAACAATAAGAAGGGATAATAAGCCACTTCTTTCTACTGAAGAGGCGGCTACATTGGCACTCAAGGGATCAGCCTTTAGTGAGGAATGGGATGCTTTGGAAATTTGGTCCCTATCCACTGGCTCTAAAAAGCCAATTGTTGCAAAACTGTCTAACTTCAGTGGTCACTTGGTTGTGAGGAGAGTTGCTAACACCCTAGCATTGGAAGCTACTGATATGGTCGTGAATATTGCCAAATTCACTAGAGCAATTGTTGAAGATTTGACCAAGGATCAGGATACTCTGAGAGGCCAATATAATGAAATTATTATTGAATATAATAAGAGTCGACAAAAGGTAGCAGAGTTAGAAACTGAATTGGCTTTATTGAGGCAAAAAATGGATACCATGAGGTCTCAAAAGAAAGCCAGTTCTAGCCACACTGTTCCCGACCCACCAGTAGAGTAGTCTCAACCTCCTGCACAAGCATGGTCTTTGGCTATTGTTCCATATAATATGGGACAAGTTCCTATCGCTATTGAGAGGGCTACTAGCCCTGGAGGAGGAATTTCTAGGGAGAAACTGATTCATCGGGTTGAAGAATATAAGGAGATGGTGAAGCAAATCCAGGATGCAGCAGGGAGAAGAAATGCAGTGATAGTGGACACTATTTTGAAGCATTTCAATAGAAGGGTTCAGAGTAAGCTAAACACTATTCATGCAAATTATCTCCTAATGTTGCAAGCATTAAAAATGTTTCCAAGGGATAAAGAATTGGCTATCCCATTGCTAAACAAATGGAGCCCTAGAATGGAGAAGTTTAAATTCATGGTAGTAGGAGAAAAACAACATGGTGATAAATATCCTACTGTTATAGCAACATATCAATTGGTCAAGGGAATTATTGAGTAGAAGTTTTAGGGATTTACCGCCCCTATGGAATCCAAGATTAAATTGCTGAAAGATGTGTATGATGGAAAGGACCTGACCCCATTGCCTCATATTTTACATAGTTAGGATGAATTCAAAACCCTACAAGTTTGGAAGGAGCAAATGAACAATATAATGATGTCCCAAACACATGAGATGTGTAAAAATCCTGACATTCACATGCTAGAGAATACATTGGAAAAGCTATCTTTTGTTATAAGTTTCTTAGAGAACTTTGATAAAAGGGCCACATCGATAATGGTAAAGTATGCTCCCTATCAAAACAAGTTTGATCAGGTTGTGGCTTTCTAGTGGCCTTCCGAGGAGGAGTTTGAATTATGGAAAAATGTGTTCACTGATGAACTGGAATTATGAGTGTTATAGTCAATAATTGCAACTTGGTCATGTATAATACAGGTTTGGCCTTAGATATTATATTCTAAAATTGCATTCTCCTTTTGACTCCAAGTACAGGGTGTTGAGGTGGAGTTAAGACTATAATAGCTAGGCATTCCTTCAATGTATGGGGAGCATCCTTTGGAGTGATATTTTCTTTTCTCCTTATCAACTAATGATGATCTTTGTCTTATGCTCTCCACTCACATAATAGAATTGTAACTGAATCAGGAGTTAGCAGTCCAACCAGAAATGGACATATGTACTCTCCAACCTAAAGCTTGTTGGCTCCCTTGTTTTATAAAAGGGAATTTTGGGCCAAGAGAGTGGTCTGTTGAAATGTCCAAAATATGAGAAATAAAAGTCTAGTATTACAGAGAGTATGAATGGTAAGTCCAGGTTTTAAGAAGTTTTGAGTTAGATTGGAGAACTTCATTAATCATGGGGTTTTTGAGCATGTTTGTATCAAACTTGTGAATATTTGGAGTTTATTTTCTCTCCTATTGTGTTATGTTACATGGATTATTAATGAAATATCGATCAAAGATGATGTTGATTGATTTTTATTTGTTCTTTACTGTGAATTATGTTTAACTATAGGTCTGGTTCAAAGGATCAGTTAAAAGCTTCAGTTAACCAGTAAGTTCATGCAATATAACAAATAGGATTTATAAAGGAGTAATAAACTCAGGTATAGATATATGGGTTTTAATGCAATTCATAATAGATCATAAGTGTTCAAAATGAAATTTACCCTGTAGTTCAGTTTTCTCTTTTGACTTTGTGTGTTGGGATATGGCACTGGAATTCTGATTACATTTTATTATCACATGTTTTGTGTTATGGCATCAGGATATTTTACTCAAACATGTCCTATCAATTTACTTTATGCGGAGTTTGTGATTCTCTGTTAATTGGACATGAACCTTTTTAAGGAATAGCCAATTTCTTGAAGGATTTCATCCTTTAACATTTATTGGAGATCTATCTGTTGCTTACCTATGTGCAAATGAATTGTTTAAATGCTATATGTTAAGAGAACATGTTAGGGAATACCCTCCTAGATTTTACAAAGTCTGAAGTGTAGGAGAATTAGCCTTATTGCTATCCTCGTTAAGTTGGCCATACTTTTCCTGGACTTTTATTATTGAATGTGGCAAGTTCATAGAAGCTTCTAGGAAATCCGAGTGGGTTGCAGTAAAAATGTCAACAAACATGATGTGATTATATACATGAAAAGGTCACTTAAAAATAGTATAATCAAAGTAAAAATTGTTTTGATGAACTATTCTCTATATGCTCAAGTATTGTTGCATGTCATATCTTTCTTATAAACAGAAAACTAAACCATAAATGTTAACTCTCAAATATGGGGACATATAGACTAGTTAATTCTCAAAGAACCTTTGAAGCATATTATAGTGCCAAAATTTCCTAGAAAAATATCCATTTTTGAAATATAGGAGAAGATATATAGACCAGTTAAATCTCAAAGGATCTTCAAGGAAAACATAATCATATATAGCACAAAATGTAGAGGGTTGGCACTTAAGGTTATGTAATAGAATTTATAGTTGATAGTTAAATTGTATAACAATTTTTTTTATGATCTTTACTAACATTTATTTGAATTGTTGCATGTTTTACATCATTGGAATGACATATTAGCTGTAATTTTTTAAAAAATTTATTATGGTATGTGCATTTTGATATGATGTAATATGATTATGGTTTCATCTCATATGTTGTAATATTAGATATATATAACAGAAAAATAAATTATTGGATGAAATAAATAATAACTTTTCATTTTAAATGTTTTTTTCGTAGAACATGGGTCTTCTAGAAGATCAAGATGATCCTCATCATGATATAGATCCAGAAAATATTGGTTTTACTGGTATAGATCACATGGTAGAGGATGATGATGATGCAAATACAAAAGAAACTGAGGCCGATGAAAATGATAATGAAGATGATGATGATGATGATGATGATGATCACGATGGTGATGATGATGATGAGACAGTTGGTGGTAGTAACCAGTGACATTCATGATCATATAGACTGCATCATGGATCATTACTTATATATCATTATGATGCCTCTTTTCATGGTTACTATCATATGTATCATTTTCATGGCCTACAGTACCATATTATTGAGTTGTATCATATTGACATGTATCATTTTCACTTATATCATTTGGACATGTATCATCTTGACTTGTATCAATTTGAGTTACATAATTTATCATTTTTACTTATATCATTTGTATATGTATCATTTTGACTTATGTCGACTATTGGACATGTATCATTTTGACATGTTATTGATCTACTAGTATATTTGACTTTCACTTGTTTTAGTTATATATGATGATAATCTTATCAAGTATTGACTTATAAATTTATATATATTAAAAATGGTCGATGATTTTTGGATAGATATTTATTACGTATGATGGTTTTAATTTACTACTGAAGATGGATGTTGTCAAATTCAATTAAATTATAGATATTTGACTCACTTGTTTTAATTATAGATGATGATCATGTTATAATAATTATCTTGTTATTTAATCATATGAGTTAAATAATTAAATTATTTACTCTATAATCATATGATTTATTTAAGAGGCACAATATATTTAACTAATTAAATTGAAATAAAATATAGTATTTAATTTACTTACTCTATGATCATATGAGCTATTTAAGAGGCATGATATATTTAACTAATTAAATTGAAATAAAACATGTTAAATTAATAAATGAAAGAAAAATAAGAAGCATTTTTAGAAGAAAAAAAGGAAGCAACAATGGAAGCCAAACTAGAAGCAAACTAGAAGCAATCTTGGAAGCAAAATTGGAAGCAAAATAGGAA
Source organism: Sequoiadendron giganteum (assembly GCA_007115665.2). Taxonomy (NCBI): domain Eukaryota; kingdom Viridiplantae; phylum Streptophyta; class Pinopsida; order Cupressales; family Cupressaceae; genus Sequoiadendron; species Sequoiadendron giganteum. The sequence goes on from CM021103.1 coordinate 357,057,413, forward strand.
GAAAACCTGGAAGAAAAACTGGAAGCAAACCTGGAAGAAAAACCGAGAGCAAAATTGGAAGCAAACCTAGAAGAAAACCTGGAAGAAAACCTAGAAGAAAAATTGGAAGCAAAATTGGAAGCAAAACCAAAAGCAAACTAGGAAGAAAAATTGGAAGCAAACCTAGAAGAAAAATTGGAAGAAAAATTGGAAGCAAAATTGGAAGCAAACCTAGAAGAAAAACTGGAAGCAAACTTGGAAGCAAAATTGGAAGCAAAACCAAAAGCAAACTAGGAAAAAAATTTGGAAGCAAACCTAGAAGAAAAATTGGAAGAAAAATTGGAAGCAAAATTGGAAGCAAACCTAGAAGAAAAACTGGAAGCAAACTTGGAAGCAAAATTGGAAGCAAATCTGGAAGCAAAACTAGAAGCAAACCTGGAAGAAAAAATGGAAGCAAACCTGGAAGAAAAACTGGAAGCAAAACTGGAAGAAAAACTGGAAGAAAAATTGGAAGAAAACCTGAAAGAAAAATTGGAAGCAAACGTAGGAGAAAAAATGGAAGAAAAACTGGAAGCAAAATTGGAAGCAAAATTGGAAGCAAAACTGGGAGCAAAACTAGGAGCAAAAATAGGAGCATACATGGAAGCAAAATTGGAAGCCAAATTGGGTGTTAATTTAGGTGCTATTTCTCGATGCTATTCTAGGTGCTAAAGGAGGTGCTATTGTTTGCACCACTTTTTTTATGCTAAAGGAGGCATTATTGGTTTTGCCAATTTTTCGGTGCTAAATCCGGCGCTACAGTCGACGCAAAAGTTGGCATAAAATTCGGTGCCAAAATCAACATGCCATTTTGCGCTGAGTTTTGTGCCGGTACAAGTGTCCAATTCATGAACTCAAATGCACTAAAATCCAATGCTATTTTAGGTGCTAATTGCCTATTTTGTTGTAGTGACTTCACTATATTTTATCAATGATGTAGGTCAATAGAATGTATTTTTTCCACTTTTTAAAGTACTTAGTGGTGGTGATGATGAACTTGTGTTCATCAAATGAGGTGGGGGTAATTTTTCCTATGAGGTCGAGTCCCCATTGTGAAAAGGGCTAAGGAGTGGTAATCAGTTGTAACTCTTGGGTTGGTGCATGAATTAGATCTTCATGTTGTTAACATTGAAGGAATTTATTTGTTAACTAATGTACTTCCTCATCCATAATAGGCTAATAGTATCATGTTCTCAAAAATTCTTAGCAAGGATTGGACCACTAGAATGTGACCCACAAACACCTTTTTGGACCTCATGTAAGGCGGTTTTAGCTTCTTTTGAGTTTAAACATCTAATTAATGTACCATCAAGACTCTTTAGGTATAGTGTGTCACCAAGAATGGTGAATCAATATTAGTAGAAGACAAAGGTTTTCTTTTGATTAGTGGTTAAGTTGGGTGGGATGGTATTATTATGAAGTTATGCTTAAATATCATGGTACGATGGGGAATCAGAACCAACAATTTTACACATGAATTCTAACTCTGGGACATCAAAAGAAGGAACTAGAATTTGTTCCACTAGAAACTCACATATTTGACTATTATGAGGCATAGCTAGAAGAGATCCAATATTTTTTATAGCATTTTCAACTTTATTGTTCAATCTCAGTATTTTTTCCACGAATATAATTGCAAAATATTGCTTGAAATTATCGAGCATTCTCTTATATGGTAAAAAATTATCATCCTTTGTTTGGTAATCATCATTAACTTGTCTGATAACTAGTTATCAATCATTGTAGACTTGTAGCTCTTTGATGTGCCACTAGATTACCATTCTAAGTCATGTAGTGAGTACTTCATATTTATAAATATTGTTAGCACATGGAAATGCTAGTTGATATGATTTAGGAATAAAATAACCTTGAGTAGTGATGAATAGGACTCTTTCCCCTAAACCATGTTGGGTGTGAGACCCATCAAAGTAAAATTTCCATTGATTTTTTTGGTGATAGAAAAAATTGTTTCATCTAGAAAGTCTAATATGAGAGGATTATCATCATATAGGGGCACCTCTGCTAGCTAGTCTAGAATGACTTGTCCCTTAATTTCCTTTCCGTTCACATATTCTATGTCAAACTCACTCAATATCATTACCCATTTAGCCATGCAACCACTGAGTGTGATTTTGAAAACTACTTCAACAGATCAACTTTTGTCTCATGAGATTAGTTTAGTGATTAAGAATGTAGTGTTGGATATTTTGTGATGGAAAGATAATAGCTAGACATGCTTGCTCAATAGGAATGTAATTAAGCTCATATCCTAATAATTCTCTACTGATATAATAGACTACTCTCTCTCTTCCAACATCAACATGATGTTCTAAGAGAGCTCCTAATGCTACTATTGTAGTTGAAATGTACAAAATAAATGGCTTTCCTTGAACTGGAGGAATCAATACTAGTGGTGAAGCAAGGTAATCCTTTAGTTTCTATAAATATTGTTGGAACTTCTCATCCCATTTGAATTTCACATCTTATGAAGGAGATGATAAAATGGATGACATTTATCTGCTAGTTGGGCTATGAACCATTTGATTGACTATATTTTTCCTTGAACATTAAAAAGTTGCTTAATATTATTTCAAGGAGGCATTTGAATTATTCCTTTCACTTTTGCAACGTCAACCTCAATACCTTTATGAGATATAATGGATCCCTATATTTTTCTTGAATTGACACCAAAGATGCATTTCTTAGGATTGGGTCTCACTTGATATTTCTCTAGACTATCAAATATTTTTCCAAGAACATCCGAATATCCATTTCTTGTTATTGATTTTTCCAATAATTCATTACATATTCTTCCATTATTATATGGAACATATCATAAAAAATTATTGTTACTTCTCTTTGCTAATTTTCACTAGCATTATCTACACTAAAAGGCATTACATTCAAACAATAAGTACCCCAAAGACATGTGAAACTCATCTTATGTTGACATTCTTGTACTATATGGATCTGATTGTATCCAAATAAACAATCCATGAGGGAAAGCATCTCATTTCCTACTATCAAATCTACAATGATGTCAATGTTTGGTAATGGAAAGTAATCTTTGGGATAAGCCATCTTTATATCTCTAAAATCAATTCAAATGCGGATACCCCTAATGGGTTTTGCAACAAGGACAATATTTGGTACCCAATCTAGATATTATATAGGCTTGATGAAGGTAACATCTAGGAGTTTATATAATTCCACCTTGACTAGTAGTGCAATTTGAGGATGCACTTTACAAATTCTTTATTTTACTAATTTTTCCTCTAGGTAGACCATCAAATGATGGACTACCAAAGTTGTATCAATTCTTGTCATTTTTGCATAAGACAGAAAATTTGATTTTTTATATCTCCAAAAATGATGTGGCATCCCTCTTTTCCTCTAGTGTTAATGATGCATCAAACAATTTGATCTTAGGACAATAAACTGCTCTAACATTTATTTCTTATGATGCTTCTACTAGAATTGAGGATTTCTCTTGATATTTAGTGATAATTAGGAGGTCAAATCCCTCATTTTCATGGGCCTCAAAGAGGATTTCACCCTTGGATATGTCCTTTATTTTTACATTTTTTGTATCTAAAATCACTACATTATGGTTTTTACTAGGGGTCATTTTATTAATTTTATATTTCACTTTTGTGACTAAAGGATTTGATTTTCCCCCTAAAGTATGCTTGTGTACCAAGCTCTATGTCAAATATTTATTTTGTATTTCCAAGTGATATGCTTTCTCTAAGTCCCATAAGCTCTATAATAGCTTTATTATTTTGAAATATTCCTAGAATCGGTGGTCCTTGTTGGTTCCTGTAAGTGTGGGATTAGGTGTAAAGCACAAAACAATTCTTAATATGACATTATATAAAAGACAAATAAAATTGAATCAATTCAAAGCAATATTCAATTGAAAGCATCATATTGATTTTTATCTCCCGGGATTTATTAAATCAAAATAGCTCTCAGATCGTGAGTGCACTATGATTGTTAAAATGACAATTGAAAGAATGAGATGGATACTAAAGCAATGATATGGAGCTAAATATGACAATACTAGATGATAAATGAATTAAATTAGCATGAATTGACATGAAACAGATAATTGCAGCTACAGGAGGCAGCCATTGATGTGAAATCTTGATTGTTGGATATTGGATGCTTGAATGCTTGATACTTGATGCCTGAATTTCTACAGAGTAAGAGTGCATAAGTTAGATTATCTGGATCCTTTTCTTGGTTCAATGAGGTTGTATTTATAGAATTCCTTGCTGTAGAAATGCATAGGGAAAGCATTGAGAGGATTGGATTCAATCTGGAGGATTGAATGGTGAAAGATGGAGGAGATTTAGAGAATTTTGGTGATTGTCTCTACGCATGAAAATACCAGGCAAGAGAAGAGGAAGGATTGATGGAGGAGGATTGAGAGAAGAATTTGGATTTTGTCTCCAGTTTGTCTCCAAAACTTCCCATGAAGTTTCAAAACATTAATTGTGACATATTTTAGACATAGATTAGACATAGGATATCTAACTCATTTTTGAGAGAATATAGATGGAATATTCCTTGTGTTTTAATTCAAATATTTTTTATTTATTTAAATTAGGAAAAGAAGGATAAATAATTTAATAAAACAAACTATAGAAGTTGTTTATTAAATTAAACAGAAGAATATGGCAATTAATCAATAAAGTGTTTTGATCTTTATTTAATTAATTTAAGATTGATGTGATAGATTGAAATAGGGATTTGATAATTAAATCAAACAAAGTATTTAATTTTGTTTATTTAATTAAGATGAATTTAAATGTGAACTATATAAATAAATATTTCTATTTATTCAATAGTAGAGGAAATTTAGGATAATTAATCAAATAATTTATATTTAATTAATCGAATGCTCCAGACCATTTTTAGGTGTATACATTTTGCCCCTCTTCGAAGTGATGTGTTTACGCGTTGGTTCGAAGAAAATTTTGCTGCTACTACCTAGATCGATGATGATAAAAAATAATTTCGTATGCCCCAAACATGCCCCAGACATTGATTTTCAGATGATTACCAATAATATTCCTGGAGATAAATTAGTGATTTCATGTTTTGTAGAATTTTTTGAATTTTTATGATTTTATGATAATTTGATGAAGATATGATGATGAAATAATTTATCTCCTGAAAAATGATGAAGAAATCTAGCCCACAGATGAATTTTAATTAATTTCATGGATAAAATTAATTAAAAGATAATAAAACCCACCAAAAAAACCTTTCCAAAAATTATATATACTCCAAAAGGTCATTTTCAAAGTCATTTGCACTATTTGAGTTTTAAAAAAACTTTGTGATAGAGACATTTCAGCCAGCTAGAGCAGGATGCCTATCCCCTACCACACTCACCATTTCAAGTGTGTTCAAAATCACCAATGGCCGGCCACATATGGACCTCTGGTATGTACCCCTTAATCTCCTCCTAATTCACACAATTTGGTTTTTTATACATTTTATGTGTTTTTCCATTTTTGTCTGTTTTAGCACTTTCAAGCCACGTTGTAGCGCTTTCAGTAGGTAGATTAGCACTTTGATTTTTAGCGCTTGCATTAAAAACTCTAGTGTTTTCATAGAATAATGTAGCACTTTCATTTTTATAGCGCTTAGGATTTGAATTTTAGCACTATGATGCCTGATTTTAGCGCTTCGAGACTTCTAGCACTTTGATTTGGTGGATTAGCACTTTCATGGTTTGCTCTAGCGCTTTTGATAAAGTGGTGCTTTGACGGACTGTTGTAGTGCTTAGATGCAGAAAAGTAGCACTTGGGGACTTTTAGCACTTTGGATGCCTGTTATAGCGCATCAGAGTGCTGAAATAGCGCTTTGGGTGCCTGATTTAGCACTTTTGACCGATAAAGTAGTGCTTCTGGGATTTAGCACTTTGGAAACCTGATTTAGCGCTTTTATGTCAGAATTTAAGATTTTGACTTAGATAACCTTGATTTCGTCACTTCTGATCATGTCCATTCTTCAGATTGGTATGATTGGTAATTAAAATTCTTGATGTTGGATTGTGATGATTTAAATAAGACTAGTTCTCATGATAGGCGAGAAAGAATCCCATTTGTGATGATCCTCATGATAGGCGAGGAGATGATTCAATATCTGATAAATCTCATGATAGGCGAGATTAGATATCGTTTGATGAACCTCATGATAGGTGAGGTTTGTTGATGTTCGCCCATGAATTTTGATCAAAAATTCATACCAAATTTTTGGAATAGACTTGATAGTAGAATGACTTTTGATTTCTTGACATAGTTCACTGATTGTAGATTTTTCATTATGATGATAGGAGGATTTGGGTACTCTCCAAATGCAAGAGAGATTTCCATGGACCACAGACTTGATTCCTCATTTGACACTAGATGAGCTTCAGGTGATAGGCCGATGTGGTTTGACCAGCCTACTTGATATGCCCCAGATTAGGATTAATCGAGGTCTATTGATTGTTTTGGCTGAGAGGTGACACAGTGACCACAACACCTTTCATCTACCACTGGCGAAATGACGGTCACACCTGAGGATGTGTGGCATATTCTACGCATTTCGTTCATGGGAGAGATCATAGTATATTATTCTCATGGGACCGACGATAGAGATGCTCTTCGCAGAGTATTTCAGGATCAAGACATTACGGGTTTGAGCGTCCAATGGAGGAGGATCGCCGATTCATACGCAACACTACCAGCAGTGCTAGCTGGATTTATTGGAGGTTTCCTTTGCCCTGATCATAGGTCAAAGGGATTCCTCATTGTCTAGGTCAGGACTCTAGAGAGCATGATGGTACATGGTACCCAATATGCATGGGGGATGTGCATGTTGGCACATCTCTATCATGATCTTCACTTGGTTGTGTACCTCAAAGCGTGGAGCTTATTAGCAGGGATGAGCCTGTTACAGGTGTGGGCATCGGAGCATTTTGCTATTGCTCAACTATTTCCAGTTGTAGATAGACCACCAGATAGACCTTATGTGTTCAGATATGGAAGTCAGCTTACACAAGCCCGAATGGGCAAGTTAGAGCACTGGAGGTGGGTCTTCGATGATACAGAGATAGTTACCTGGCATCCTTATCTTGACTGTGAGCAGTGGGATGAGGATGATGCAGTGTTGGGATTTCTCTGTGATTCCATTTATCTCATCGGCCAGACACCATTTGTTCTAGAGAGATTTCTGCTCCGTAGAGTATACAAATAGTATGGCATCATGCAGTGCATGCCATAGGGGGTAGCCCATTATGCTAGACGATGGATGGATATTCTTGATTGGGGGCCCTGTCTATCATATGATGCTCTAGTAGAGGGATATAAGGCATTACAACCATCACCCTGGGATATGCGCAGAGATATTGCAGAGGCACCAATCACCGAGGAGTATGCTACATTCCTGGCCTTGGTTCCACATCATCGCATCACTATTCCAGATGAGATAGTGCCGCTATCAGTAGAGGAGGATGTGGCAGAGGGTTCTGCATAGAGCAAGGGTGATACTCTGGTAGGCAGTAGCACAGAGAGTGGTAGTGACGACAGCAGTAGCGATGATAGTGATGATGGTAGTGGAGGGGACAGAGAGGTAGGGCCAGCCATTAGCAGTGCTCCATCATCTAGTAGACCTCACAAGAGGCGAGCAGTGATAGTGCCATCAGTGGATCATCAGAGATAGATTGTAGGTCTCCAGGCATAGGTCTAAACACTGCAAGGGTAGTTGGTACAAACTCAGGGTTTGCTCATTCAGACCCAGACTCAGATGCAGGCCTAGGCACAGGCTCATGCTCAAGATTTATCACAGGTGTAGGGACAATTGGCTGTTGTACAAATGTAAGTGGTCACTTTGACAGCTGAGAGAGACAATGCTCAGTAGATTGCCGAGAGGGTATAGGAGATAGTAGAGACCCTCCAGAGAGTGGTTGATGGTACCTCAGTGGGGGACTATATGAGAGAGGTTTTGTGGGATGGTCGAGAGGCAGATTTTTACAGAGGAAAATACCATGACGCAGTGCCTACTGAGCACAGAGTTAGTTATGCCACATCAAGATCTGGGCAGATGCATATGCGGATAGTCAGTGAGGGTGTGACATAGCCTCCACACAGAGATCCCAAAGATCCTGGTCCTTCCAAGGGTGGTGGTGGTATTGGTCCCTCTGGTGGTGGTGGTGGTACAGGTCCTATTGGGCCTGCCCATTCTGGTAGTAGCAGATCATAGATGCTATTGTGATTATGTATATTATGATGTAGCTCATTGTGGATGATGTATTTTTATTCGAGACTTCATTGTATACTTGACACTTGATGATATATATATGAGATGTAGTTGATGTGTTTTGATGATGGTTTATGATTTCTATGTGATGGATGCGTTTATTATGTGATGTTCTATATGAATGATTTTATTTCAAATGTGATGATTCAATGATAAATTTATTTGTAGAATATATGATATATGGATGTATGATGTGATGTATGTATGGATGAATGGATAGATGCTTTTTATTTTTAAATGCGATGATGATAAAAATGATGATCTTATGATTGATGATAATGGATGGGTGTGATGATAATAATGACATGACTTGCATTTATTTCATATATGTGATAAAATGTATGGACGAAAATTATGTATGCATATGATATTTGATGGATGATAATGTAATGAATGTTTTTATGGTTTAGATGAACATGATGTACTTATCGTACAATTTAATTCATAATTTATTTGATGTATGATGAAATGGATGAATGATGAAATGGTGAAACTAAATGATGAGATGATACTCCTAAATGTTTTTGATGATGATTTTTGAAATTATGTCAAGTATACTCAATCTTATTTGTAGATTAGATAATCATTTATTGGAACCCTTCATGCAACAAATACTCTGTAGATAAATGAATATGATGAATACAATCTAATTTTAACATGCAACTAAATGCAAAACAATTGTCATTTCAACAGTACTTTTGTGCCTTTTTGTCATCATAGAGCTTTATTGGATGTTGAAAGTGAATACAAGCATTGATGGTATGTGTTAGACCAATGACGACCTGAGTACCTCTTTCATGAATTTTGATATTGCAAGCGAACACAAGCATCTAGGTATGATTTAACCAAGATGACCTGAGCATTCATTGCGTAAATAGGTAGTGGTTAATCATTTTAATGTGTGAATTCTGAATGTCATCGGTGATACATTTGCATAGCACATCCCCCAACAATTCATACATTTATATGATAAACTTATAGATAGCAAATAATAAAAACATCATTCTTTATCCTTGTTCCTCTAGTTCAATACATCATTGAGTTACTCCAAAGAAATGATAATCAAAAATATAATTTATCCATTGTGACTTAGAGTGTTTCATTCATTATTCAAATTTTCAATCATCCATCCTGACTTTGTGATGTTTTTATTTTTTATTTTTGAGATTTTGACTAAAGACCTCACCTACTAACCTATCCTAGGGATCTCGAGGGCTGATCAAAGATTACCCTTGCCTATGTTACACATGCAAAGACCATGTAGTTCGAATGACACAGACCTATGTTTTTGGATGTTACTTTTTCAGACTTACCTTTTTGACATGTTTTTGGATTTTTGATAAAGATACGGATGGTTGATGCTTTTTTGATGATGATTGATGCTGCGCTTTGATCTTTGTTTTCATTTTTCTGCAATACTGTTGTGTGCCCTTTGATGAAATTGATGTTTTGTTGCCCTAGTGATATCCAGATGTTGCCCCCAAGCTTTGGAGTGATACTTGACTATTTGAAAATGTTTTTTGATATGGATGCAAAAGATGGCAAGACTACTGACATGATATGAAATGGTACTAACTACCAGACTAATGATCTTGATATATATCAAAATAGATGGGAAAGCTGATCTTAGAATCACATACGATGCTTTTTTCCAGGTTTTCATCATATGCTTTGATTACACTTGTGTTTTTGTATTTTCAAATTTTTCTCTTTTTCTCTTTCTTTTTGTAGTTTCTATTTTTTTTGCATTTTTGTGTTGCCAAGATGCCTGTTTGCCAGGTTTTCATCAAGGAAATAATTTTTAGAAGATTGACCCGTGCACTAGGAGATTTAAGCATAGAAATTTTGGAGATGAATATTGTTGATAGGTTCATCAAACAAATCCCCTTCTGACGTTGATAGCTGATATGATCCTGAACCATACATTGATATGATGATAAAGGGACCAAGCCAGTTAGGTTCAAATTTCCCTTTCTTCTCTCTGTCTTGATAATTCCTAGGGTTTTCTTTTAGTACCAAGTCACCAACCTGAAAGACCCTTGGTTTTACCCTGTGGTTGTAACTTCTTGAAATCCTTTGCTGATAAGCCATTAGATGGTTAACAGCTTGTTGACGATGCTCATCTAGCAACTCTAGTTCCTGTAGTCTAGATACCCTATAGTCTTCATCTGAGATGATACCTTTGAGTGATACACAAAGGGATGGAATTTCAACTTCAATGGGCAATATAGCTTTTGACCCATATACCAAGGCATATGGTGTAGCTCTTGTTGGTGTTCTGATACTTGTTTTGTAGGCCCATAGTGCAGGATTGAGTTGAACATGCCAATCACATCCAACATCATTAACCATCTTTTTGATAATTTTGAGTATTGTTTTGTTTGAGGCCTCTGCTTGGCCATTCCCTTGAGGATAGTACGGTGTTGAAAACCGATGTTGGATATGAAACTTTTCACATAGCTCCTAGATATCTTGATTCTTGAAAGGTCGACCATTATCAGTGATAATGGATTGAGGGATTCCATATCGACATATTATGTAGTTCAAAATGAAAGAGGAGATTTTCTTCCCAGTGATAGTAGAAAGAGGGACTGCTTCAATCCATTTTGTGAAATATTATGCAGCTGTTATAATGAACTTGTGTCCATTAGATGAAGATGGATTTATTTTTCCTACCAGATCTAGGCCCCATTAACAAAAAGGCCATGTTGATGTGAAGGGATGTAGTTCTTGTGCTGGTGCATGAATCAGATTGTTGTGAACCTGACACTTTTGGCATTTCTTAACAAACTGATAGGATTCTTTCTCCATGCATGGCCAATAATATCCCAAACGGAGGAGTTTCTTAGCTAGAGTTATCACACTCGAGTGAGTTCCACAAATACCCTCGTGAACCTCTCATAGAGCCGTTTTAGATTCATTGTGTTCTAGACATTGAAGTAAAGTACCATCAAGACCTCCGATAAAGTATGTCGGCGATTAAAGTATGTTGTGCAACTTGGTGGATGAAGTTTCATTTTTGTTTCCTAGATAGATCAGGAGGAAGGACATTATTTTTTAGGTAAGCATAGGTCATTTCATAGATGGAGGTTTATGTGGTTTTGATATGGTAGATGGTAGTGAATTCTAGATTATAATGGGAAGGACATGACACGTGTTCTACCATAAACTCATAACAAACACGCTTCTCAGGCAATTGTAGTAATGAAGCAATTGTAGCCATAGTGTCTGCAACTTTGTTCTCAGCTCTTGGAATTTGATCAAACTTGATACTGACAAAGGATTGTTTCAAATTATCTATTTGTTGCTTTTAGGGGATCAACTTTTCATCTTTTGTTTGATACTTGTCATTTACTTGACAAATGACTAGTTGAGAATCCCCATATATCTGTAAATCCATGATCTTCCACTGAATTGCTATTTTGACCCCGATGATGAATGCTTCATATTCTACCACATTATTTGTACATTGAAACATTAATCTATATGATTTTGGAATGGTGTGTCCTTGTGGAGAAATGAACAAGATTCTTGCTCCTAATCCTCATTGTGTGTATGATCCATCAAAATATAAAACCCATTGTTGGGCCATTACTATCAGAATGTCTACATCTGGAAACTCCATTGTCATTGGTCGATCATGTACTAGAGGAGCCTCTACTAATTGTTCAATGATTTCCTGTCCCTTGATTTCCTTTCTCTCTACATACTGAATGTCAAATTCATTAATAGCATGACCCATTTTTCCAGTCTACCTGTTGAGGTAGCTTTAATGAGTAGATATTTTAAAGGATCAATTTTTGCTATCAGTTTGATTGTATGAGTTAGCATGTAGTGTCTCAGTTGTTGAGTAGTGAATACCACTATCAAGCAAGATTTCTCTATGAAAGTGTAATTGATTTCATATCCATTCAAAGTACGACTGATATAGTAGATAGCATGTTCTTTTCCTTCATAATCCTCTTGCGCTAAAAGTGCCCCCAATGAGATATATGTCGTAGCAATGTACAATATCAAAGGTCTACCTTTTTTTGGTGGCATGAGAATGGGTGGTGACATTAGATACTACTTGATTTGATTGAATGTTGTTTCACACCCCTCATCCCACTTGAAAACTATATTTTTATGCAATAGATTATTAAAAGGATGACTTTTGTCCACCAGTTGGGAGATGAACCTTCTGATCGATTGGAGCCTTCCCTATAGTGATCTGAGTTGACTTATATTCTTAGGAGGTGGCATCTCCATGTTTTATTTGACTTTCATTGGATCCACTTCAATGCCTTTTTTTGAGACAATGTACCCTAATAGTTTTTCTAATGTGACCCCGAAGACACACTTCTTGGGGTTTAACCTGAAATTGAATTTCTCCATCCATGTGAAGATTTTGTCTAGGACATGCAGATGTCCTTCCCTTGTACTATATTTTTCCAAAATGTCATCCACATAATCTTCCATGAAGGTGTGCATCATATCATGGAAGATTGTCATCATTGCTCTTTGATAAGTGGCTTTTACGTTCTTTAGACCAAATGGCATGATGTTCCAATAGAAGGTTCCCCATGGACATGTAAAAGCCGTCTTTTCTTGATCTTCTGGGGCTATTTTTATTTGATTGTATCCAGAGAAACCATCCATGATTGACAACATGGCATATCCTCTCATCAAGTCCACAATGATGTCTATATTTGGTAGTGGAAAATCATCCTTCGGGCATGCTTTATTTAGGTCCCTGAAATCTATACATATCCTGATACTATTGTCCAACTTTGAAATAGGTACAAGGTTTGATATCAATTAGGCATAGTCTATAGACCATATGAATCCAGCATCCAATAATTTCTTTAGCTCTGTCTTTACCATCAATGCGATGTGGGGATGCATTTTTCTCAATTTTTGCTTGATAGGCTTGATTCTTGTGGGCAAAGATAAGTGATGCATAAGTAGATTTGAGTCTAAGCCTGGTATATCAAAATATGACCAAGCAAAGTTGATGCTTCTTTCTTTAAAGAATTGGATGAATTTCGATCTTTCTTGTTCTGTCATGGATTTCGCCAGATGTAGGATTTTTGCCTTATCTTTAGTGCCGATATTCACAGATTGCATTGGTTCCACTAATACTGATGATCACTCATGATAATGTTCTAGAAGAGTGTCAAATATTCCATCCTTTAGTACCTCATAAAGGTTTTCACTATTAGATGCGTTCTTTATTTTTACTTTTTCCAGATCTAATGCTACCATAGAATGGTTTTCACCATTAGATCTATTTTCCCTGTTATTATTTTTGCAACTAGAAGATTTGACACCCTCCTGCCGAGTCGTGATGTTATGCGTATTACAGACCGAATTTGTACCAGGTTCAGTATGACATAGGAAGTTTACGATGGCATCATCGTTTGTAAATATTGGTATATTCAAAGGTTCGACAAGTTCCCTGTCAATGAGTTCGGGATGGATTAATGGCATGAGGTTATTAGATTCATTCAAGGTGATGGATGTAAGGGTTTGGACAGCCATTTTTTCATAGTCATTTATTGGAATATCAAGGTCCATGATGGTACTTTCTTCAATATCGTCTAGTCCACTTGAAGTCTACTCGTCCCCACTTGAATCATCAATATCTAGTGACCTTGCCACAAGTGATCTAGACCTAGAACCTTGGCCCTCCTCACGTGTAGGTGCATATTGTTGAATTACATTGACTTGAATATCAATGAAAAATAGATTGGAATATAACACCCACTCATATTCATTTGAGTCTGTTTTAGAGCCATCTCTAAACTGAAGGATATTTTCTACAGCCGTCCTTGTTAGCTCCTGCTTTTCTTCTTCAGAGTATCCTAGTCTTGGCTTCTCTTTTGTGTGGAGAGTGAGCGGTTTAATAGGCTTTGTGATTCCATCCTTTCTTAATCCAATGGGTCCTTGTCCTTCATACCCCATTTTTTTCTAAAATAGCTTTTCCTTTTCCATATTTATCGGTGTTGATGTTGAAATTTTTGATATTGATTTCTGATGTAGAGGGTTCCTCATCTTTGTATAGCCAATCCAGGATTGCTTTGTTGTTTGTTTCATCCTCTATTGTACCTTTTTTGACAAACCTTTCATCAAGAGCTGTGACTGGTAATGATGTTTGAGATTTGATCATAGATTATTGACCATATGTCCTAGGAGATGGCATTAACTGTGATAGGTTAAGTGATTTCTCCATAGAATATGTTCCCATTCCTTTGTCCGTTAGTTGGACTTTCTCTTGGAATTTATGTGATAAAGAAGTTTCTTGATTCGGATTATCTGTTGATTGAATTTCAACAGGACTTGTCTCTTTTTCTTTACCTTTCTTTTCTACCCACTTAGCAGTGATACTTAGACGTTGTTCTTCTTTGGATGATTTGGAACATGATGCTTCCCTGTTGTGTGGTATAAAGGTATCTTGAGAGATCCTAAGGGTGTCACAATGTTGAGGATGATTGTAATCAGCAGATATAGTCACCTCTCGTCCATTTATTGGGAATTTCAAACATTGATGATATGTTGAAGGTACAGTCTGCATTTCATGGATCCATGGTCGCCCTAAGAGAATGTTATATGTTAACTCTTTCTCCAACACTTGACATGCTATATGTTTCATCATGGGCCCCACTTGAATGGGTAGCACAATCAAGCCTTTAGATGATCTTTCTTCCTCATCATATGCTTTGATAGTCCTTTTTCTGTGAGAATCAATAGCATCATCTGAATATCCTAGTGCACAGATTAACT
The DNA here is from genome assembly GCA_007115665.2 of Sequoiadendron giganteum. Taxonomy (NCBI): domain Eukaryota; kingdom Viridiplantae; phylum Streptophyta; class Pinopsida; order Cupressales; family Cupressaceae; genus Sequoiadendron; species Sequoiadendron giganteum. The sequence continues at coordinate 357,072,509 of CM021103.1, forward strand.
TGAGAGTGCAAATGTTCAGACCAGCTCCCCCATTTATTAAGACTCTCTTGATGTGGTGATTATGGATTAAGACTTTAATATGGAGTGCAGTATTATGGGGATGGTTTAGCGAGATATCATCTTGTTTGAAGAATGATAGACAATGTGGGGTAGTCAAATGTCCCACCATAGCTTGAAACTGACAAACATCTAGGTTCTTTGGTACCATAGTGGCAACTAAAGCTTGTTTGAGAACCTCTTTATGTGACGATGATATTTTAAGGAGCTCTAGTATCGATATTTGAGTAGGAATATTTTTCAATTGATCGATGATGTTATAGTGAGATGGAGGTGGAACTGCATGTGTAGATCCAACTCCTTTTAACATGACCTTGGCTTTCCCCCTAGTCATTACATTTAATAGTTGATGCTCTTGACGGTCTCTCATTTTTAAGACATTGATTTGATTATCAGAGTTTGGTATGTTTGGGAGCAAGTCTAATGGAGTAGTATTGTTGACTTTGGGTTCATTAATGTTGTGATCAACTGTATGATCACTCTCTACTTTAGACAAACAAAGGATTATTTTTTCATAGAAATGATTGATGTTCTCACCTTTGTAGTTTGAGGATGATGATGCTCCTTTGTCATAGTTTGGCAAAGGGTCTTTGAAAGCTGAATGATCGTTATTGTTTTGAGGTGTTTCCACATATGCTTTATTATTGTCGATCAAGTCTTGTATTGCGTGCTTCAACTCCATACAATCATTGGTTTTGTGGCCTTTTTTATTATGGAAGTTGCAGTAATCAGCGTCATTCCACCATGGTGGTTTGACCTTTGGATCCCAGAATCAGGCCTCCCGTGCAATGATAAGGCCACTAGTGACTAGTTCTTTCATTGTTGATTCTATTGTTTGGCCTAAATGTGTGAACCTTCGTTGATTTGATGGTTTTTGATATGATTGTGTCTTTACGATCTCGTTGTTTTGTATGACATTTGACTTGACAATTTGACCATTGTTTTGATTCTTTGATGTAGATTTTGTCAAGTTAAAGATCGGTTTGACATTTTGGGAATCACTTGTTGTTTCATTTGTAGTTGTGTTTAGATTCTTTTGCCAAAATTTTGGCTTATCACTGCTTGGGTATTGATTGGAGGAGCTATTTGTGTTATTCATTTTATCGCTGAAATGTTTGATAACTCCTCTTTTGACTAATGCTTCCTCAATTTTAAGACCGTTTTCTATGACTTTTTCGAATGTGGGAGGGCATTGTAGTTCAAGTCTATAACTCATTTCCTCCGTTAAGTTGTCAATGAATAACTCCATCTTTTCTTCCTCAAGAATGGATCGAGGATATCTAGCAAACAATCATCGCCATCTTTGTAGAAAAGACAAGAACGTTTCCCCTTTGTTTTGCTTTAGGTTATAAAGATCCTTTATTGTAACATCGTGTTGGATGTTAAAGGAGTACTGGGAAATGAACCTGTTGACTAATTCCTCAAAAGTTCTGATACCTAGTTGTAGTTTTGAAAACCACTCCATACATGATCCTCCCAAGCTCCTTGGGAATAATCTCATTAAGAAAGTTTCCTCTTGGGAAAACTCAAGACTCATTGTTTTGAATTCCCTTATATGATCTATTAGATTCGTTCTTCCATTGTACTTGTTGTACTTTGGGATCTCACAGTGTCTAGGAAAAGGTATCAGACCGACGGTTGCGTCGAAAGGATAAGGACAAATGTCCTGTATCGCATATCTCTTGGTACTCCCTTTCATCATATCCTGTATCTGTTGTTGTAATAGTTGCATTTGAGATGTTAAAGTGGAAACTGGATCTATTGTTTGTGTAGGTTGTAGAATTTCAGTCTCACTTATTCCAGGTGTTTCCTTCAGACAATTCACGTCGAAGTCCTTTGGAATTTTTGCACCTGATTCAACAAATATCAAAAGATACTTCTCCATATCTTGTTCTAAAATCTTTTCCATAAATATATGGAACTTGGGATCTTGTTGAGCTGCTTGAATATCCTCTGGAGTTATTTCATTCTTATCATTTCAATTCAGATTGTTCCAAGGATTTTCCTTTGCCATTGCTTGGGATTTTAAAATTTCTTGCTCTAAGAGTCTCTGTTTTTGGGACCTAGTGAAGATTGGCATACAAAATTGTTTTACCCTTTCTTCCGAAATGCTGATCTTCTATGCTTGGAAAATGTCAATTGAAATTTTAACAAAGTCGAATAAGATGACTGATCTTATTGATGAGACTATGTTAAAAATTTGATTACTATACTTGGTTTCGTGATGAAGGATGATAGTATCCTGACGATGAAACTTCAGAGTAGTAATCGATTGTGTATTTGTTTTTGACACTTGTGATTTGCAAGATCTTGTTTCAGTTGATAAGATCGGAAATTTGTATAAACCTATCTATTTTCAGTCTCTAGACAGTGATTGTGATAAAAAGAAACTTGGTTCTGAAGAAATCTATGGATAAAATGACAAATTGATTGACTGGTAAAAATTTTGAAAGCGCTAAAACAGAGGACAAAAGCGCTATTTCACAGAAGTGCTAGAACAAAGTTCCGAAGTGCTGAAATAGATGACAGAAGTGCTAAAATAGTGTACGAAAGCACTGTAGAATTTGATGGAAGTGCTATCTTGACAGAAGCGCTGAAGCAGTGCACAAAAGCGCTACAAAATTTGATGGAAGCACTATCTTGACTAAAGCGCTGAAGCAGTGCATGAAAGTGCTGCAGAATTTGATGGAAGTGCTATCTTGACAGAAGCGTTGAAACTGTGCATGAAAGCGTTGTAGAAAATGATGGAAGCACTATTTTGACAGAAGTGTTGAAATATAGACTGTAAGCACTGAAACAGTGTTTGAAAGCGCTATTTCACATAAGTGCTAAAACAGTGACCACAAGCACTGAAACAGGTTTCCAGAATGCTAGAAATAGGACTTTAAGACTCTCTATTGTAAAATTTGATCTGGCCTTGTGGCATACTATATCAAGGATTGTGGAAGATAAGAAGGACGTATGCACTGACTACAGTTTTGATACTGAGTGAGAACTCTTCTTTCGAAGAAGGCTCAGGAATAGATTGGTTCTACTGCATAATCTAAGGTGTGACCCCTAGAAAAATCATGATATTTGTAGATGAATGTTCTATGTTGTAAAAAGAGTTTCCGATTTTGATATAGAAAATGCTATCTTCTCAATTTATCTCGATAACCAAAAGGTTTCTTGGGCTTTGTGATTTTGATTTTCCTCTTGAGAAACGTGATGGACTTCCACTTTCAAAGCATGTGGTTTTCTGATCTAACTTGACTTTATTGTTTTCAAGATGATCTTTAAATCTGATTTTAATGAATTTGTGAAAACACAGCAAGCAATTGTGAATAGTTGTTTTAACTGAATAGATCATGTATGTTCAAGAATTGCGAATGATTCTTATTGATTTTGATGGTTTGTTTTGACAATTGTACACAAATCAAACAGACTCGCACTTAAGGACAAGTAGGTCATCATTATACTCACAACCCACATCTTGAATTGCGTTGACACACACAGCCTTGTCACCCCCCAGAGGGCGCCTGTGTTTTTGTCATTTCCAGGCACGTACTCAGAGTTGGATTTCTTGTCCTCTGAGCAAACGGTCTGTGGAAATTATATGGTGAGTGTCTTGGGAGTAGATTCTTCCTTCCCCTTGCACTACGAGTATGATAATGTATGGATACTGACTCGGTGAGATACTACTCTATGGTTTGTAGATAGGGCTTCCGTGCGGTGCGGCAAATAGATAAACTCCCTCAGGAGACCTCCTAATCTTTAGAACAAAGATTTTGGGGATGGTTATCTTGCTCACTACCGTCAATTTGGACTTTCATCAACAACTTGCATTTTTATTATAGTGGGTTGGAATCCTTGGCTTTAGGTGTTCCCACTTAGGTCATTCCCGTAGGGTGAGTACTTTTTCCCACTACGGCAGGCCTTCTAAAGGATTTAACAAAGCGTAAATGACATGAAGTAAAAGTGAATCTGGCACTTTGGTCACCCAGTTAAGGGGAGAGCATAAGCCTAATCACCACAAGAACAACATATAAGTTGTTCTATTTTAAGCCCAAAAAGAAAATTTTCTAATCTAAGTGAAGGTGTTGCTTCATAGAAATCATGTTTGTTCATTTTAACTTGTACTGAAAAAAATGTGGTGACTATCCTAGGATTGATAACTTTGCTTTTAAGAAAACAAAAAGTGGCTACCCTAGGATTGATATATTTTAGAAACCAAGAAATGACTATCCTAGGATTGATAAATTTTAGAAAACCAGAAGTGACTATCCTAGGATTGATAAATTTTAGTCCAATTGTGAAAAAATTAAAAACTGGTCGTGGCCACATCAGATCCAGACTGATTTTAAAAAAGCGCTGGAATATTGCACCGAAGTGCTAAAACAGTTAACTGATGTGCTAAAACACGAAAGCATTGAAACAAGACACCGAAGAGCCGAAGTTTGTCATGGAAGCACTAAATCACCGATGCGCTGAAACAGTTGATGGAAGTGCTAAAGTTGAAAGCGCTGGAATTTTTGACGGAAGCGTTGTAGTAACACGGAAGCGCTGTAGTTTTCCATGGAAGTGTTATAGTATTTGATGAAAGCACTAAAATAAAACACACCATGAACTTGCATGACACTTTCCAGAAAAATTGTAAAATTGGGGTTAATGCCCCACCGTGGGTGCCAAATTGTAAGTGTGGGATTAGGTGTAAAGCACAAAACACTTCTTAATACGACATTATATCAAAGAAAAAGAAAATTGAATCAATTCAAAGCAATAATCAATTGAAAGCGTCATATTGTTCTCTATCTCCCAAGATTTATTAAATCAAAATGGCTCTCAGATCGTGAGTGCACTATGATTGTTAAAATGACAATTGAAAGAACGAGATGGATACTAAAGCAATGATATGGAGCTAAATATGACAATACTAGATGATAAATGAATTAAACTAGCATGAATTGACATGAAACAGATAATTGTAGCTACAGGAGGTATCCATTGATGTGAAATCTTGATTGTTGGATATTGGATGCTTGAATGCTTGATACTTGATGCCTGAATTTCTGTAGAGTAAGAGTGCATAAGTTAGATTATCGCGATCCTTTTCTTGGTTCAATGAGGCTATATTTATAAAATTCCTGGCTGTAGAAATGCATAGGGAAAGCATTGAGAGGCTTGGATTCAATTTGGAGGATTGAATGGTGAAAGATGGAGGAGATTGAGAGAATTTTGGTGATTGTCTCTACCCATGAAAACACCAGGCAAGAGAAGAGGAAGGATTGATGGAGGAGGATTGAGAGAATAATTTGGAATTTGTCTCCAATTTGTCTCCAAAACTTCCCGTGAAGTTTCAAAGCATTAATTGTGACATATTTTAGACATAGATTAGACATAGGATATCTAATTCATTTTTGAGAGAATATAGATGGAATATTCCTTGTGTTTTAATTCAAATATTTTTTATTTATTTAAATTAGGAAAAGAAGGATAAATAATTTAATAAAACAAACTATAGAAGTTGTTTATTAAATTAAATAGAAGAATATGGAAATTAATCAATAAAGTGTTTTGATCTTTATTTAATTAATTTAAGATTGATGTGATAGATTGAAATAGGGATTTGATAATTAAATCAAACAAAGTATTTAATTTTGTTTATTTAATTAAGATGAATTTAAATGTGAACTATATAAATAAATATTTCTATTTATTCAATAGTAGAGGAAATTTAGGATAATTAATCAAATAATTTATATTTAATTAATCGGATGCTCCAGACCATTTTTAGGTGTATATAGTTCCAACTGATAAGTGGAGAGTAAATAAATGGAAGTTCAATACTTTATGAGGGAGATGTAAATGATATGGATGTTAAGGTGTAAATGAATGTATTCTCTAATAGGTCGGTGATGTGCATGGAAGTCATTGGTGGTGTCATAATTAGAGGTTTCAACTATAGGAAAAACTTTAGCTACCTTCCTAAGGACAAACTCAATGTCTGCAGTAACATTACTTAATGACCCATACCTAGACACTTGTTATTTTTGTCTCTTTTCTAAAATATGGGTTCTCTTACTCCTTTCTGATGAATTCCAAGGCCTCCTTCACTTGTAAACCCCACATGTTCTTGATAATCTAGAAATCCTTAGTATAATGCTCGACTGGTAAGGTGGGTTGTTCTTTAGCTTCCTAGTATAACTATGTGAGATATCTTATTCTATGAACTTTTTTTTCAACTCTCCCCACTTTGATAATATCATGGGTTAGTACTTGATAATTGAATTTTTCATATCTATGTGGTGAGGTTTTCCATATGTCTTAGGAGAAGATAGAAGTTGTCCTATGTAGAAGGAACCTTCAGATCATATTCTCCATAACCCTTTTCAAGTATATGGACCTTGATTTTAGGAAGGGTCTCATGTGTATTGTATGATGAGCCCAATGTGGATGGGTTGATATCGGATAATGATAAGGTGATGTCATTATTACGTACTTGGTGGATTTTTGAGTATTTTTCTTCTATATTTTGGAAATACTAGAAAGGATGAGGGTTGCAATAAATGGTTACCTTAGTTTCATTGTAGGAATATTTATGCATTGGTGGTGGTAAGTATATGGGATGTCCTACATGGATGTATGCATGGGTGGCCTAGGATAATTTAGGGGAGATCAAGGTCCAATACCTGATAAGTAGTTTTTGTGATTGCAAGACCAACTTGAATAGGTAAATTGATTATCCTTTTTGAATCATTCTCAACATTGTCATATGCTATTATTATAATGCTCTTTTTCTTTTATATGACTACATTGAAGTATCCCAATTGTTTTACCATTTTTAAGGTGCGAATTTTTAAGCCTACCCCACCACCTATCAAGACTCTTTTGATTTTATGCTTGTGAACAAAGACTTCTAGGTATAATGCTTAGTTTTAGTATGAAGTGGTAGGAAGGTATTTTTATATGAATACAAGATGATGATTTTATGTGAGGTTTCCTATCATGGGTTGGAATTGTTCAATATCTATGTTGGTAGGTATGAATGATGCATGAAGTTATTTTTCAAGAACTTCCTTATGTGCAGGAGATATTATGCAGAGGAGTTTGAAGATGGAAATCTAGGCTATCATTTTATTTATATGTTCTATAAGGTTATAATCATATGATAAATGGGGTGCTTGTGGATCTCCTTGGAGAGTGACTTTTCCACATCAGTTAGTAACCATAAATTTAGAAGTCTTTTCAAAAAGGTGATAGTGGTTATCAGTTTCTTCAATATGTCCCACTATAGATTCATATGAATAGTTGACATTATTATAATTCTTATCTTTACCAAAGTTATTTTTTTCTTTCCATGGTCAAGGACTAGATCCTTATAAATATTGAGATCATTGTTGGTATAATTTAGAGGACGATGCTCAATTTTTACATCCCCTTGATCAATAAGATCTTGGATGAGATTTTTCAATTTCATGCAGTTAGGTGTCTTGTGACATTTTATTCTATGGTACTAACAATAGTAATTTTCATTGCACCATGAGGGTTTTAATTGTGTTTTAAAATATCGTCTTAGCTCTAGAATCTCAATGAGATTGGTTTGGATTAGTTTCTTTAGTACTACTTCAATTGGATCCCCTAGGGGAGTATATTTTTGTCTAGTATTTTTGTTTTGTGTTGGTGCTCCCCTTGGGAGATTCACATTTTAGTTATTTTGTTGTGTATTAGGTGGTGTTTGAATATTTTACACAAATTTACCATCCACTACACCATCATTAGTAACATTATTATTCTTTTCTCATAGATGAGGTTTATCATTAGAGTGTGAGGTATGATCTTTTCTTTCTTTGTAAATTTTCACAAGTCCTTTTGTGATGAGAAATTTTTCAATTGTGATTATTTTTCTCGATAATATCATCAAACGAGTTAGAGAATTGCACTTGTAGGTGGAAACCCATTTCTTGATTGAGGTTTTAAACAAAAATACTCACGAGTTTCTTTTTTGGTGTGGCCCATGGGAATTTACAGGCCATATTCTTCCATCATCATAGGAAAGAAGCAAATGATTTTCTATTTCATTATTAGGTGTTGCATAAACCAGACATAGATATCTCATGTTCAATTTTGTAAGTTCCAAGTGGCTGATGAATATTTTGGATAGTTCATGGAAGGTCTTGATACCATGTTGTAAATGAAATAACCATTATATTCCTTTTCCTCCTAAACTTCAGGTAAAAAGGCACATCAAATATGTGTCATTATAAGCTACCTCTAGGAGAGCTATGTATAATTCCCATATATGATCTCATGGATCACCTCTTCCCTTATACTTCTCAAATTTTTGGCATTTCAAAGTTGTGGAGGAAGGGAACCATAGGTATTGTTCGATCAAATGGATAAGGATATTCGTACAATCATGGTAGGAGGATCCTCAAAGAGAACAGTTTGGACCATGCAGCAAGAGTTTCACAACAGAAGCCACTCGGAATATGGAGGAAAAATTAGATTCAAACATTTGTATTATCAAAAAAATCAATTACATACAACATTCGGGTTTATAGATTGGGCTCATAGGCCTGATACAACATGCTCAAAATATAGTATTCCTACATGCTCCTTAATGTGAGTGAAATCTTACAGATCGAATCCCCTATTCTTCTTAATCGATATCCTAATGATCTATTACAATGATTTATATCACATCCAAGATCTAGAAGCATTCGCATCAACCAAAGATCATTACAATATCTGATGAAGGAAACGTAAGGTGCATGAAATAGGTCGACCTTAAATTTGAATTTCTCCTCAACAAGTGCATATGATGAAGTGTGGACCTAAAATTAAGGTCGGGGACACTCCATGGAACAATTTGAAACACCTCGCAAGGATCTGCAAGTAATGGGAAGGATCCACAAGAGATCAAATTATTCATTAAGCTCAAAAATGTTTCGGTTCTTTGTTTTAGAAACTATCACTTAATCCGAAAGTGATAACTTGTTGGAAAAAGATCCAATCGAGTTGAAATCTTGGAATTAGGAAAATAAACATGTCCACAATGAAAAAATAGATCCACAGTGTCTGGTGAGCAAACATGATGAAATTTTGAATCTACCAACTTGAACTAAACAAGAACAAAAATGAATGAAAATATTTTTGGTTGATGAAGGATTGCAAAGAACCAAGGATTCTCCTACATCAGACATCCGGGGTTATTTGAAAGTGATTCCCTCACTTTTCTAGGGCTAAAGTAAAACCAATATGGTCTACCTTAGCTTGATAAATCCAAGAAGAATCCTCCACTAGCCTGCCTTTCCACTTCACAAGATATTCTTCGTACTGTCTTCCATGTGTTTTCCTCCCATCTCTAACATCCAAAATATCTTCTATCTCATATGATTGTTGTTTAGGAATTTGTTTCTCCAATTTTTCTTTACTATCTTCACTGAATTTTTCTTCATGGTACTGATGTAGATTTGCAATGTTGAATATAGGTGATATACCCATGTCATCTGATAACTCTACTTCATAGGCATTTCCTAAATCAAATTTCTTCAAAATATTACATGGTCCAAACTTCCTCATCTTGAGCTTACTATATGTGCCAACCAGAAATCTTTCCTTCCTCAAATACACCATCAGTTCATCTCCAATTTCAAACTCCTTATGTCTCCTCTTTTCATCTACTCACTCCTTATACTTCTGGTTCATATCTTTCAACTGTTGTTTTACTTGAGTATGCACTTTCTTCATATGTTCTACAATTCCTCTACTTTTTCTCTCCTTTTATCTCCCTTACTAATGTCTCACAACTCTGATATACCTCTAGGATGAACTCCAGTAACAATATCAAAAGGTGTCTTTCTAGTACTCTTGTTCATTGAATTATTGTAAGAAAACTATGCTTGTGCAAGGACTAAATCCCAACTTTTGGTCTTCTCTCCAACCAAACATCTCAGCAAATTCCCCAAACTCCTATTTACTACATCTATCTTTCCATCAGTCTGTGGATGAAAATTAGAACTGACATTTAAATTTTTCTTTAACTTCTTCCAAAGTGTCCTCCAAAAGTAACCAACAAACTTTGTATCTCTATCTGAAACAATACTCCTACGTAATCCATGCAATATGACTACTTCCTTGAAAAACAAGTCTACTACATGTATTGCATTTTTTTTCTTCTTACGAGGTATGAAATGTCTCATTTTAGAAAATCTATCCACCACCAAAAATATAGAATCATTACCTCTCTGTGTCTTCAGCAAACCAAGTATGAAATCCATGTTGATATCCTCCTAAGGTCTCTTTGAAACTATCAAAGGTTTATACAATCCCACATTCTGACTACTCCCTTTTGCAACTTGACAAACTTTGCAAATCTACACAAATTTCCTAACATCCTTATGAATCTGTGGCCAAAAGTACTCTCTTACCAATGCTACTATCTTATCAATTCCAAAGTGTCTTGCCAATCCTCCACTATATTTTTCTTTCACCAAGCTATCCCTCATTGAACTCTGAGGTATATACAACTGATTCCCTCTAAACAACATATCCTCCTGAATGAAATAATCCAACCACTAACTCCTATCCTCCAAGACTGGTTCTTTACAAGCTCTCCAAGGTTCTACAAAATTTGGGTCTTCCTCATACAAGTTCTTCAATTCATCAAATCCTAATACCTCCACTCTCATCTCTACCAGTAAATTCCTTCTCCTACTCAAACCGTCAATGACTCTATTTGACTTTCCACTCCTATGCTTCAAAAAAAATTATAACTCTGGAAGAATTCCACCCATCTCATGTGTCTCTAATTCAACTTACCTTGATTGTTCAAATACTGCAATGCCTGATGATCTGTATACAACACAAACTCCTTAGGAAACAAGTAATGTCTCCACTTCTTCAAGGCTTGAACTATGGCATAAAAATCCTGGTCATACACTAAATACCTTTTCCTAGCATCATTCAATTTCTCACTGAAATAAGCTATTGGTCTTCCTTCTTGACTTAATACTACTCCAATTACATTTCCACTTGCATCAAATTCTACTTGAAATACCTTATTAAAGTTTGGTAAAGACAACATAGGTTGCTCAATTACCTTTTGTTTCAACAACTCAAAACTCCAATCTGCTCCAGATGTCCACCTAAAATCTTTATTATCTCCTCTCATTGTTTATGTCATAGGACTGCAAATAGAACTGAAATTCCTAATGAAATTTTGGTAGAAACTAGCCAATCCATGAAATTATCTTACCACTCCAATGCTTTCCGGTGTAGGTCATTCAACAATTTCTCTTACCTTCTCAAGATCCATCTTCAGTCCATCCACAAATATCACAAATCCTAGATGTACCAATTCTTCCTTCATGAAACTACACTTTTTAATGTTTATCAGCAACATCTCTTCTCTCAACCTTTGTAAAACTTGTATTATATGCAACAAATGTTCTTCTCTAGTCTTACTAAAAATAAATATGTCATCCAAATAGACAATCACAAACTTACCCAAGAATTTATTTAATACCTCATTCATAAACCTCATGAAAGTACTCGGTGCATTTGTTAGTCCAAAAGGAATCACCAACCACTCATACAATCCTTCATTTGTCTTGAATGTTGTCTTCCACTCATCCCTTTCTCTGATTCTGGTCTAATGATATCCACTCTTCAAATCTATCCTTGTAAAGTATTTAGCTCCACTCAAACAATGCATAATGTCATCCATCCAGGGAAAAGGAAATCTATAATTCACTATGATTTTTTTTATGGTTCTAGAGTTTGTACACATCCTCCATTCTCCACCCTTCTTAGGTGATAGCATAGCAGGTAATACACAAGGACTTAAGCTTTCTCTGATCAAACCCTTCCTCAACAACTCTTGCACTTGTCTATTCAACTCTTCATTCTCTGTCGGTGTCATCCAATGTGCTGATTTATTAGGCAAACTACCTCTAGGAATCATATCCATGCAATGACTAATACTCCTCATAGGTGGTAATCCATCAAGTACATTATCCAAAATGAGAGCTTCATATTCTACCAGCAATTCATTTATCTCCTTTGGTTGTTCTTCTACATGCTTCAAGTCTTCAACCTTCTTAGGAACCAAGGCATAGAACAAGTTCTCATATCTCAGTCGATCTAGAAATCTCCTTCCATGAACCAAAAAAATTCTAGCACTCGTACAAACCTCAACTTTAGGAACATCCTCCAAAGGCAACAAATTCTAATCCATCCCATTAGAAACAATGGTATATGTGTTCTTCTTTCCATCATGAATAGCATGTCTATCATATTACCAAGGCCTTCCCAACAAAACATGTCATACATCCATAGGCATGATATCACACAAAACTTCATCATGATAATTTCCTATCTTCAATTTCACCAAACATTGTTCACTTACTAGAATCTTATGCTCATCTTGAGTCCATGCTATCTGATAGGGCTTCGGGTGTTTCAATCTTTCCAGCTTCAATTTGGTCACCATTTCTTTAGAAAATAGGTTCTCATAACTTCCACTATCAATAATCACTTAGCAACATTTACCAACTACCTTGCATCTGGTTCGAAACAAATTTTTTATTTCCAATGGTTCCTACTCCATCTCACTTTGACACAATAGTCTTTTTTTTACCAACACTTCTCCTTCTTCTAGTTTATTAGATGATCCAGCATGATCCTCCTCAGCAAAGGCTGATCTTCTATTGTTCTTTGTCTTTCCGCTTGTCTCTCCCTGATTACATTCAAATGCTCTATTTCCTTCTCCACCACATTTATAACAAGTTTCTTTGAATTCTCTTTTCTCCTGTCTTCTATCATCTTTTCTATAACCCTCATTCCGGTAACCACCATATCCTCTTCTCTGATAAGATTTTCCATCATCTCTACGGTATGGATTATCATTCTTATTGACTTCCTTATCTTTATTCTGGTCTACAAAAGATACTCTCCCTCCTCTAGTAAAAATTCTTCCTCTTTGTCTCTGCTCATGTCTTTTATTCAACTTCTCTTCTGCCTTTAGGCCACATTGATATTCCTCCTCCACACTTAGCAACTTAATCAAATTGATCTCATCTTATATAGACGACCTCAAACCATGAACATATATGGTTACTTGCTCGGTCTCATCTTCTGAATGTCTAGATCTGATATTCTACTTATAGAAATCTTCAGTATACTATGTCACACTTGAATCCTTATGCTTCAAATTCTAAAACTTTCATTACAAACTAATCTGATAGTCTATGGGCATAAACTTTGTCTTCAACTTATTCACCATCTAATCCCAAGATTTTATCTTCTCCTTTCTTTTCTTTTCCTATCTTTCTGCAAATGTTCCCACAAAAGGGATGCATTTCCTTTCAACTTTGTACAAGAAAATTTCACCTTCTTGTCTTCGGTGGTACCTTCAAAATCAAAGTACTTTTCCATCTCTGTTATCCAATCAATAAATTCATCTAAATCCAACTTACCACTATAATCTAGTGGATTGAAATTTGGTTTAGTGTTTACTCTTGTTAGGGATCTTATGAACCTCTCTTCTCCTTGATCAAGGCCAGGTTGATCTTCTCTCTCTCCTTCTTCCTATTCCTCTACCTCTTCATCACTCACATCATCAACTAGTCGACCTCTCCTCTGGGCCATTCCAACTACTTCCAATCTAGCAGTGATTCCTTTCAACATCTCCATTATAGCTGGGTCTACATTTCCACATGCTTCATTTCCTCTACCATTTCTTCTTCCCACCATCTTTACACAAGTCCTATGTAGCTACAAGTCAGATCCTCAGTCCACCACCCCACAACAAATCTTCAACAGGACTTCACAAACTATGAAAATCTTCCATGTAACGAATCTCACTGTGATACCAATCTGGTGCAGTCATGATAGGAGGGTCCTCAAAGAGAACAATCTAGACCATGTAGCAAGAGTTCAACAACAAAAGCCACTCAGAATAAGGAGGAAAATGCAGATTCAAACATTCATATTATCAAAAAATTCAATTACATACAGTTAGCAACATTCAGGTTTACAGATTGGGCTCACAGGCTTGATACAACATGCTCAAAATATAGTATTCCTACATGCTCCTTAATGTGAGTGAAATCTCGTAGATAAAATCCCCTATTCTTATTAATATCTATCCTAATGATTTATTACAATGATTTATATCACATCTGAGATCTAGAAGCATCTGCATCGGCCAAAGATCATTACAATCTCTGATGAAGGAAACATAATGTGCATGAAATAGGTCAGCCTTAAATTCGAATTTCTCCTCGGTAGGTGCATATGATGAAGCGTGGACCTAAAATTAACGTCGGGGACACTCCATGGAACAATTTGAAACACATTGCAAGGATCCGCAAGTTACGGGAAGGATCCACAAGAGATCAAATTAGTCGTTAAGCTCGAAACTATTTTAGTGCTTTGTTCTAGAGACTGCCACTTAATCCAAAAGTGATAACTTGTCGGAAAAAGATCCAATCAAGCTGAAATATTAGAATTAGGAAAATAAACATGTCCATGATGAAAACATAGATCCATAGGGTCTAGTGAGAAAACATGACAAAATACTGAATCTACCAACTTGAACTAAACAAGAACAAAATTGAATGAAAATATATTTGGTTGATGCAGGATTGCAAAGAACCAAGGATGCTCTTGCATTAGATATATATCCTCAAGTGTGTACTTTTTTATTTTTATGTCTTAATTCCATGTCAGTTATCTTCTTATGCAAGCTTTGTATTTGTGATACCAAGTCATTTTTCATGTTGATTGTTGGTTGATTTGAGGGAATTTATGTTTGATGTTGTGGGATGGTTGATGAACTAAATGAAGGATTTTGACTTTCTAGAATGGTTTGTTATTGTTGGTTATTGAATGAATTGTATGAGAAGTTATGGATTTGAGGTATATGTGTATTTTTCAGGATGGTGAATCAGAAATATTGAGAATGAAATTATGATGGATTCAAAATGTGTGTATTTCCAGGTATGTTAGATGTAGAAAAGTAATTTGTGGTGTTGAATGAGGAAATTTGTGAATGGTTTAGAATGTTGTGTAGAATATTGTTTGGAATGAGTTGGGTTGTATATTTTCATGGACATATTAGATTTTTTTGAAGTGTATGGAATATTCGTATGGATATGAGAAGTGATAGGTTGTGAAGAAAATGAGTTATATTTGTATGAATGTTAGATGTGATGGTTTGTGAAGTGAAGGGAATACTAGTTTTGTGTAGTATTGATGAAGAACTTTGGTGATTTGGAATATATATGGTCATGTGATTAGATTTGAAAAGAGTTTGATAGATTGGATTGACATATTATTCAGAAAATGGTATAGAATTTGTGTAAATGGGAAGCATGGATGGTGACTTGACATGACTGGCATGAAATCTTGAGGCACATATATTTTGATAGATTGAGGTATGGGAATGTTTCCATTATATGGGGTGTGTGATGACATGATATTTGTAAGGGCTTGTTCTCTAAGTGTGGAAATGTCAAAATTTGAAGTTAGTTTAGCACCTTTTTATGCTAGTGTAAGAAAATATTTATTTGGTTCCACAACAAGAAGGCCATCGATTACCTTTATTATGTTTGTATCTTGTTGTATCTCTAATATTTTTCTTGTGCCAATTTGGTAGACTCATTTTGGATCTTTTATCAAAATCTCTTATGATGAAGGTCATGATGTATGATACTCATTAGGGTTGAACAACCAAGGAGGCATGCCAAACTCAGGTTGTGTATCACCCATTGTTGTGGTAGCATTGGACTCCTAGAGTTTCTTATTTTGAGACCTTGTTGTAGGCATACAAATTTGAATACCTTATGAGATGAGCATGTAGGATAAAAATTGGATGATTTGATATGAATATTTTGTTCCTAATAGACTCTTCTAAAGATATTTTTGTATATTTTGAAAAAGGATATGATGATTTTGGATTAAAAAAATTGGTGTTTTTGTTTGATGAAGAATAAAACCTCAATAACTCAAAGTTAATCTAGATCTTTGTGTGGTGATAAATCTTAAGATTTGGACGATTTTTTCTACTTTTACAAAACCATTGAGTCCAAGAAAATGGATGATAGTAGGTTTCACTAACTAAGAAGTAGTCAAGATTCCTATGTAAATTTTCCCACAAATGATTTTTTCTAACTCAACTATCTACTTGAAATAGGAAACTTCTCAAGTAAAGTTCTAAGATAGTGATAAATAATGGAAGATCTAAACTAGATTATAAATATTTTAGTTGTTGGATGTTTGGATAATTTGTTGTGTCGAGAAGGATTTTTTTGTCCAAGCCTAAGATAATAACTCTAAAGTCCAAAAAAGGATGATATGATATGGATATGAATTATGATTTGTTGATGGATTATGAATGGTAAATATATCTCAAACATGTGTTATAGGGTCTTTAGTTGTAGGTATATTTGATTGAAGCCTCTAAAAATTTACTTTTGGAGAATTTTAGAAATTTAGGCACATGTCAAAATCATCACTGTGTTTCATAAAAGCATAACTTTGTGTCTTAGAAGAAGACAAGTATGTATCAAATAAAATTATGTATCAAATACAACAAAGTATGTCTCAAATACGCAAATATGTCAGAAAAGTGCACAGATTATCAAATAAATCTTACTCAAGAATCATATCAAAAGTTCCAATGTGTAGATCAAATGTGCAATTCTATGAATTAGAAGTGCCAAAAGATAGCTCAGATGTGCTAAAGGATAGGTCAAATGAACAATTCTATGTATCAGAAGTACAACAAGGTATTTGAAATGTGCAAATCTAGATATCAAATGCACTATAAGATAAATCAAAAGCATGATTCTTCTTATGAGATGCATAGATAGAATACTATGAATTAAAAGCACTACATCATGTATTAGATATGTAATTTTAGACTCAAAAGTAGAACTTATGTAACAATTGGTATTATTTTTGGAAAATTTTAAACAAATTATTTTTCTTTGAAAAGAGATAATCATAGCATACACAATAATGATTTCCAATGTCATAAGGTTGAATGGTGTATACTAGTAATGATAATAAAAATGCTCCAAGCACATGAACAACCTTATTTCTATTCAATTAGGATTATCACACTAGTGTGGGCCTAACCCAAAATATCATAGGATTATGTATACACATTCCACTCTCAAGAGGAATATATAGGGGGTCTAGCAGCTCAAGTCTCACCTCTCCCCTTCCTTTGGAGGTTTTGATACCTTTAGACAAAATAAATCCTATCTCTCCTCAAGGCGGTACATGTTGAGTAACTTTAAGAATGATATTGTACCTTGCACCACACTAGTTTCATGGTCGATGGTCTTAGGCTTAGTAAAAAAACAAGGTTCATAGTGTAATTTGAGAATTGAGGGCCCGTCTACATGCCTGAGGCTAGGAGGGTCTCTCCTATCCTCTTCACCTATATGAGTCTCGACAAACTAAGGGCCTCTAAGATTGGTTGAACATAATGATAGATCACTCTTGAGGTACAACTTTTAATCTTCCCCCTTTATATGCCCTACTAGAAAACACAATTGGGGTGACCTTTAGGTGATGAAATCTCCAAGAAATCCCCTAATAACAATACAGATTGATACTAGCAATTTTAATCCCTAGGCTCACATGAAGTACAAGGGGAGGGAATACATAACTAGTAAAACCTTGGGTGAAAAATAATGAAAATAAAGTAAACTATAGGTTATTTTGATCTTCAGGCTGGCACATAGCACAAAGGGAGAGCATACACACCTAAAGTCTACACAAACATAGTATACATGTTCATTTTTAAATCCCAAACATAGTGACCAACTAAGCTAAAAAAATTTACTTGGTCTAAAAAAAGATATGGTAAAAATATGATCCAGTTCAAACTCAACAAATGCATGGTTTCTTCTAATTAGGGTCTGGCCCCCAACATTTCACTTTCCTCTCAACTAAGAGTTGGTTCTAATCACACACTCATGTTGCTCAATTGGAGCACTCCTAATCTCATATCCAAGTACCCCTTCCATTTTTAGTTAATGTGGACCCATCACACTAATCTTAGAGGGATTTTGGAGGACTTTTGGAATATCAATGTTAGAGGTTCAGTGATGTTTAGGATTGCTTTCGAACTAAAATCCTTTAAAGGGAATCTAAAAGACTAGAACACAAATTATTTTGGAAACATCTTTACCCAAAAATCTTCCTTAAAATCCTAAATCAGACAAATTCAACAAGATATGGATGGTTTTGAGGCCTTAGAGGTTATTTTCATCAAGGAAAATTCCTTGTTAAGTGATTTGCACATCATTGAGAAAGAGGAAATTTATTGGAAATAACATGCCAAAAATTATTGGTTGAAAGAAGGTGACAAGAACACCAAGTTCTTCCACCTCTCTTCCACCAAGCATAGAAAGAGAAATAGAATAACATATTTGACTACTGAGTATGGCTCCTCTTTTTCCTCTATGGAGGAGCTTTCTCAAGAAGGGATCAATTTCTTTCAAAAATCTCCTTAACCCTCCCAAAGGAAACCCTTCACCCCCTCTCAAACCAACTCTTGGATTGATACCCTGCTCTATCTCCTCTTATAATCTTTCATTTTTGGATCACAAGGCCTCTAATGATGAAATAAAGAGCATTTTGTTCTCCCTTAACCCATCCAAGGTGCCTGACCCCAATGGGTTCCCCCATTTTTTCTTTCAAAAATACTAGGTTATTGTTGGACAAGATGTGATCAAAGTAGTCAAATAATCTAATCCTTGGGTAATTTCCTTGAGTATTTTAATAACACTCTCATATTTCTTATACCTAAAAAATTTGGGGCCAAAAGGCTCTCTGATTTTCAGCCAATAAGCCTTCGCAATACTTTCTACAAAATATGCTTGAAACTTCTTGTCAATAGAACCACACCCTTTTGAATAAAATGATCCATTCATCTTAAAAAGGGTTTGTTCTGGGAATAGAAATCACAGATGATGTTCTTTTTTCCGCAAAAAAATAAACTCAATAAGAAAAAGTAATAAGGAAATCATGGCCCTTACATCTCAAAAGTGTATGACTGTTTTTTATGAAGCTTTATGTTTGGAGTCTCATAGAGATTTGGCTTCAAAGGAAAAATCTTAAATCTAATAAAAGTTTGTGTTTCCTCCCCTAATTTTTTGGTGATCATAAACGACTTGCCTCACGGTCACTTCTCGACATCTAGTGGCATCAGGAAAGGGTATCCTAATTTTCCTTACATCTTCATTATGTTGGCTAAGGTGCTTGGTTAAACATAGCTAAAGGTATCTCTAAGCGTAATATGATTGGCTTTGCTCCCTCTTCTATTCCTCAGACAGTTTCTCATCAACAATTTTTTGATGATACAATCCTTCTAGAGGAAGACATGATTACTAAGGTGAATATTTGGATCGCTATTCTCAAGGATTTTTATTCTATTTTTGTTCAATGTATTAACCTTGCTAAAACATTGTGTTCTTCCTCAATTTTCCTCACCCTCTTCAATCAAGAATATCCAGAATCCTCAATTGCCAGTCCCTTTGCCTTTGTCCCACTTAGGTATGTCTTTAATGATCAATTAAGTTGATAACTCTAGTTGTTCTAACATACTTGAAAGATTTAAAAGGAAACTGGTGGCTTGGAAGGGAGCCCTCCTCATTAATTTTGGTAAACTTCTCCTTCTAAAATCCACCCTGCATAGTACCGTTGTTTATCTCATATCCATTTTCACCATGCCTACTTTTTGGATCGATAAATTGGACAAAATTCAAAGAATATTCCTATGGGTGGGAACGAAAGGAAAGAACCACTTTTCTCTAGTTTATTTTTTGCATTTTTTATTTTGGGACTGAAAATATTGCAAAATAATCAAATCTAGTTTGACTAGGTGAAATTTTTTTTTTTTTAAATTGCAACCTTGTGATGAGCATATCTTTTTATAAACATCTATTTTCTACATTATAAAATTATTTTATGATATTTTCAAGAGTTCTATTATCATTTATAAAATCATAAATAATCTATTGGTGTTATCATTATTTGACTTAGAATATCGCTTTTTGCATGTTTTCACAAATTTGAAATTGGGGATTAAAATTTACCATTCACATTTTGATTTGGGATCTAAAATGAACCATTTTATTTTAATCCCCAAGATCTACTTGTGTATCTTTTCCTCGTGCACCTTAGACTAATCTTGAGGATCACAAATAAATGATATTTCTTTTCTTTTCTGGGATTTTTTGTTGGTCTTTTTTAAAGGGTTGCAAAATCTAGTTTGGAGCTCTTCACATTGGATCAAATTATCTTCTAAAATTTAGCATTGGACTTAGAGTAACTTCATTCTAATCACTATTTCTATCTTAAAATTTCAAAGTAATCATTATTTTTTTATCATTTTTGGTATCATTGCTTTAATCAATCTTTCTTGGATTTGGATTTGAGCTCTAAAATAAACAAGTTTCTTTTAATCCCCGAGATCTACTTACGTATGCTCTCTTCTCACGCTTAATAGTGATCTTGAGGATCAGAAATAAGTGACCTTGTTTTTATTTTTAGGGGGGCTTCCTAGAGAAGTAATCACTTTAGGGGATGACCTCAACTCATGTTTTCTAGTGGAGTATAAAGAGTGGGGGGTGAGTCAAAATACATGTCTCTTGGAAGTGGAATATTGTCAATCTAGGCTAAGCCTCTAAGAACTTTATACATTATAGAAGTAAATATGGAGAGTGGGTTACCCTCTCTTTCTTACTAATTGGAATTATTCCCTTTCATCTATGGATTAAACCTCATGTACCCTTGTGGTATATCTAGAGGATACCCATAGTTGATCTTGTAAATCCTAGTCAAAATTTATTGGCCATACCCACTTGAGTAATCTGGTAGTGTGTCTTGTGTGTTTGAAACTAAAGGGGATATATCCATTCAAAATTAAGCCTAGGACATTATATTTTTCATTATATCTTTGTGTGTTTAATCTTCGAAAAAATTGTTAAAACTCAAAAATCATTAAAAATCAAAATATTCCAAAATAAAGCAAAAATAAAAGGTAAAATATCAAATTATCATAAGTATCAAACTATCAAATAAATAGAGTTGAAACAAATATTTTATTGGAATTTTCTTATTTTCCTTGATACTATTTGAGGAGTGGACAACTTTTTGGTATCTTTTCTTATCATTGTAAAAATTTATCGAAGTTCAAACTAGATCTCCTATATTTTATCTTTATCATATCATTTGTGGATATACCAGTTTGAGAGCTTCAAAGCTACTCTTGAGTTGGAAACCTCCACTCTTTATCAAGTTTTTTTTGAATCACAAGTCTAGTTCAAGTACACTTTATCAATCTTGATCTTTATAATCTTGCTTGGAATCACAAGTCTAGTTCAAGTAAGAATTTATCATTTTATCAATCAATATCATTATCATCAGATCGGGAGATCTAACTTAACTTTGGTCTATTTTGGTTTTGAGAAACAAGCATCAAAATTTTTGAAAGAAAATCTTATTTAATCTAAGGTCTTATATTGTATATACAAATTACAAGATCTCAATATAAGGAAAACATGGAATCCCATCAAGATGAGTTAAACATTCCAACAAATATGGGTGTTGGTCAATATGAGCAAGGAAAAACTTCAAAACATCATTTTTTCCATAGAGATCCTTCAAGGATACATTATGTGGAGGATGAAGATGCAAATCAAGACCCAAGATTAAAAGACTTAAAATAATTTGAGCAAGATATTAAAGCAATTAAAATTTGATGAGAAATAAACAGGTTCAATACCAACCATTGGGAAATTCAATATCTATCCAAATATGAATTAAATGGATGACATTAAATGCTTGGAATACATCAACATGAAAATATGAAACTTATATAAAAATATGAATATTAAGTTTCCTTAATATGGAAATATCATGATTAGATTCATCTTCCTAATGATGCCAAAAAATAGCCAACTTATCATGCTTATATACACTGCCTTAGAACTTATACCAGCAATATGTGAATAATAACATCAAAATAATAATGAGGCACAAATCAGAAACACAATATCATCACATAACACAAGATTTATGTGGAGAAACCTTTGCGAGAAAAAAATCCACCAAGAAGAGAGGCCAAGTATGTATTATCATCAAATAAATGATATTATAATACAGTGACTTCCATTCTCCTCTTTGCCTCCACCATGGCAGCGCCTGTGCACCTATGAAAAACCTCCTTATGCCTCAACCTATCCTTTTTCTTGTAGAGTAACACTACATTCAATTGTTCCCCATTGTTTCTACATCCAAAGAGTCGATTTTATAGATGTTTGAAGAAGTCTTAAGCCCAAAACAAGGTTTCCAAAGATGACTCTTCAATTCAAATGACCTAACCCTTGGAAATCCTCCATGAAATATGAAAGGACACCTATTTTGGCTCCAATAATTTCCCTCCAACTTGGGCACCCAAACTTGAGAGATAAACATTACATTAAATGTAATAAATGATGAAAAACTAAATGAAACCTATTGCCTCTTTCCAAGCACCACTTGGAGAATCTCAATAGTCACTCATTTATCATTTCCCTTTATCTTTTATTATCCCATTATAGGCATCCACATGTGAGAAAAATAATATTAAATATTGAAATGTCCACAACTCGTCTTTATTGATGCTAGTGGACACATCACCCCTTATAAGTATATTACAAACAATGGTGAGAATTAACATTACAAAATATTTTCCCACTACACCCTAAGTGCCTAGAGGCACTTTCCAAAGATTTTGGAACCATGAAATAGGATTTACAAGGTGGATGGCATCTTAATTCTAACATTCTCCCACTTAACATCAATATTGTAAATACACCCATAGGAATCACAATCAAGAGAAAAACATCGCTTAGAAAATAATGCATCATTTGAATCTTCACCATGTTATCATGCTCCAACAAGATACTTGCAATAGCAACCATGATAACCACCATCAATAAAAAAAACTCCTTCAAATCCTCCAACATGCTACCTATGGAAGAAAAGGAACATGTCAAGGTGAAACATATCAACTATCACTAAAATCTACACCAATCTTTACATGAACAAAATAATCAAATTCAAATGATAACAAAGGCTCTAAGTAGCTTCCTTACTCATACCACCTGGAATAGAAACCACAACAAATTGTAACTCATCCAAGCTAACCATATCCCAAACCAAGGTATACCAAACATAGATATAACTTCATGACATCAACATACCAACCCAAAATCTGTAATCAAGTCTCTGAATATCCATCCTCATATCTCAATGCAACATACCAATGCATAAATGACCATAGGCAAGCCAACTAACAAATTCTACATAAACACTAAAATAATCTTGTGGATATAAAGAGTCCACATTTGAGTCATCCTATTGTAACCAATAGGTTGTACACACCTATATATTACATAACTCATAGATCTCAATCCAATGAAGCATGCAAACTCATCATCACATTAGTAAATAGAAAACCAAGATATCAAAGAGGATAACTAGACATATATCCAGAAACTCCCATCACATGAGTAATGTCAAATCTAAAAATAGATCAAGGCATATCAAATATATATATAGTAATTCACATAGAGGATGTAGCTAATTCCTCTATTACATAGTGTTAAGGAAACATATAATGATATGAAAATCATGCAAACAAATATTTTGTAATACCTCTCTCACCATTAGTCTCCATAGCTCTCTCAAGTTCTTCACACTCAACCATGTGAAACCAAACATCCAGGAAGAATACCATGACCAAAGAGAGAACCTACAATCAGACCATATCCTTGTTCCACACTAACATGTACCAAGTTGTCTAATGTAAGATCTCCTTCACCATTCCTAAATTAAAAGGATATCAACATCTAACATTCAAATCAAATGAAAACATGGAAACAATAGATATAAACCTCTCATACTGAAGGTAGATCAAACCAACCAATCATTCCCAAAAAAAGGGAATATTCCCAAATCCATAAACCATTTCTTGTACCTCTCCAAATAAGTCCTCAGAACTAAATCTATAGCTCAAGACCAAAACCAAGAGAAAAAAAAAATCCATAAACCATGCATTTTCTTCTTAACAAGTCTTTAGAATGCTTATATTCAAGAATTACTCGTATAAGAAGACAAGATACAAAATAAAAATGCATCTGATATTCAGGCAGGTAATACCTCTTAGATCATTTACATACCGAATAGAACAAGAGTGAGATACAAGATTTCCTATGCACACAACACCAAGAAATGACAACCTTCTCTTCGGGTCCATAATGAATTCACATCGACAACTAGGTGTAGGATCCTCAATATTTTTGCTGAAATCCTCATCAAAGAGTAACCATCTCAACATATGATCCAATAAATTAGAGATCTCTTAACCTCACCCAAGTCACTCTAGTCTCCATTAGTATCCACCAATAATCCATGCCAAGTTCAAATGCAACCCTGCAACATAATTAAGCTCCAAAAAAATTTATTAATACCCAAAACCAAAGAGAACAAACAAGAAAATTGTCAAAGCTCCAACTATAGAATCAAAAACATATCATGACATCATGATCTAAGTGTTGTCACAAGGATTTGCACCTAATACCAAGTTGAAAACTCAGCAATCCCGTGCAACATGGGACTACTTTCAGGTTGTGGGTATCCTATTGTGAATGTAGACCTCCAGATTATCGATTGGCTCCCCTTTAGATAACTTGGAAAAAATTAAAAAATGACAAGGAAAAGAGTGAGAAGGATATGCTTAAAACTTTAAAACCTATTACTAACAAGTGATACACCAAAGGTAAACTTGACAATGCATCTAATGCTCACAAGATTACTCAATGAATGAAGCTATACTATCTCACAACTCAGCTACACATGTTTGCAAAAATGATTCTTATGAAAGGTTTTAGCTTTTCTAATGTTCATAAAAGGAAAAAAATGATGTTTTCATAGATTTGATACAACGGAATGATAAACACATTCACAAACTTGCACTATAACATTCCATTCTTTGTATTCAGCATTGAATGAATTTGATAATAAAGGAGAACATAATATCTTATCATAACATTCACAATCAACACTGAAAAACATAAGAAGAATTGAGGAGGAAACAAGCTTCTTTTATTGAAAACCATGATTTTTCTGCATCTCAAAGGCAAAAATGCTCATACAATATGATTGTAAATCTCAAAAGAAAAATGAGTTACAAAGTGTGAATAATTCTCATGCATAAATTACCCAATCGAGAATTAGAGAGAGAATGAGAGAAGAAGAAGACATACAAAAGGCTCCAAGAATTCAAAATTTGAATTTTGGCTCCAATTGACATGATGTGTTTTCAAAACTCCATCCATTCCCTCAAATCAGGCATCTGACTAAAAGAAACTCCTCAAAATTTGCACAAGAAGGTCTTAATATGAAAACAACTCAAAGGGTCGTGTGTAACTGAAAACCCTTCCAAAATAGGGTTGTAACTGTAATAAATAAGGAGTTAAGTGCCTCAAATTGCTCCTTGACTGAAACTCCACCCATTTGGACTATTAACTGAAGATGAACTGTCAATCGAATAACCAAAACTCCTATTTTTGCTCCATATGTTGGAAACTTTCTTCAACAACCTCTTAGATGTAAGAAAAAGCATCAAATCTTAATTTAACTCCTTGAACTACATCTTTGAAATAAACTATGGCATCTTTATCTTGCATTCATAAAAACTTATATTAAAGTGATTTATATTTTCACCACTTTAATAAAGTTTTACAAATTTTGAATTCAAATGCAAAAAAAATAGATATTTTGATAAAGCCATAAAAAGGTTTATTTGACTAAGTCTTATGAAACATCCAAAAGGATTAGAAGGCATATGAATGCCACGACATAGGCATGTGTGAATAAAGTTTTCAAAAAACTTATAGGAAAAATACATTTTGTTTATGTCGGCCTCCCTAGGGTTATCAAACCCTAAAATGAGAGTTTACGGTGAACATTCATCTTTCATTTTATTTCACTTTGTTGTTCTTGTGATGGCACCACCACCATGAAAACCCTAGGCCAAGCTTTGAAGATGGAAATTTTTCCTTCTATGTCATTTTGAAGGCTCCCTGAAGATCTTAGGAAATCACATGGTAAGTTAGCTTTTGTCTTCAAATTTGGAATTTTTTCTCCATTTTGAAAACTTGTGTAAGCTCTTAGGTCATGGCCTCACTGTATAAATTCTAATGCATTTCTCTATGAACTTTATTTTTCTCATGGTTCCTTTACCTTGGTCACCATGTTAAATCTTGTTTGAGATTTTTGGAGTAATTCTATAGTAGAAGTCTGTGGGTTTTTTTTGAGTTTATCTCCAAATAGAAACTTAGGTAAGTTGAAGACTCGTCTCCTCCACTTAATCTACAAAAGATGCTTAATTTGAATCTGGAAATGAAAAAAATAGTGAATATTATTTTCTTTCATACATGAATTTCCATGGGTTGACTGCGGATTTACTTGCTAGGTATATTATGTGTTCTCTTAATGGAGGTTGTGGCTATGCCTACACTTTTACCTTTTACTGAGGGTTTGTTCCTATTCAAGCATAACTCAAACTTCTAAATCTCACTGTGCATTTTGAATTTTCAGAAAGAAAAATAAACTCCCAGGCCATCATTGAGGATGCTGACTTGGCCTCTGGTTGTAACTAGTTTTTGATTTCACCTATCTACTCACGTGAGGGTTTTTATAAAACCTAAATAGAAATATTGTTGCTCATTTCTAAAAAAACAACATAGTTCCATTAAATGCATATGTAGCTTGTTCATCATAAATTTGTTCTTTGAAATACAAGTTGAACATCCCTTTATTTGTATTTTCTTTTAGAAAATTTCAAAAACATTGTTGTATCATTACTTCTATTATTGGGCTTGGAACTGCTTGCATAATGCACTCAATAAACTATGTATGGTTTTCTCATACCTATAGAAACTCAAGAATTTCCTTTATGGACAAGGACCCATCTCAGTCTGTATTTAAACAATCAATGTTATTTGCTTTATATGCCATAACCACTCATTGGATCATGCTCCCTAATCTTGGTTTGATCACTCTTCAATGATTTCATTGCATCCTATGGCTTCATTTTTTATTGAAATAACAGAGATCTTGTTCCATACTCAAATTACAAGAAAGAAAAACCTTTATTTTGTTGCTTCTATGAATGATAATTATCTCTCTTTTTTGGCTACCTTTTTATATTTGACATTCAACATTGTGTATTTTTCCTTTGCATTGTGACTAAAAAGTAGTCAAGTTGGCCTCCATCACTGTGCATTTGATATCATATTACAAAGGCTTGTATTTTTAGATGATGCTTTCATGACACTGTAATCTCCATTGATATTAATTTTTTGGTTCTGAAATTCAATATCATTATTTCCTTACAACCTTGTTTAGTATGTATTGATTACTTGTAATAATGAGCTTTTAACAACTCAATGTTATAAATGATGAATATCTACTAAACAGATTGTAGAAAAGAAAAACTCCACTTTCTTCATGATTTGTCTTTAAAGAAAAACAACATGTTGGGCTCAACCCTTGTGGGAGTCACATTTAACCCACATTTTCTAAATAGATAAAATAGTAACAAAGACTTGACCTGTATCTACACATGAAGCAAACAAGTTAGATAAAAATTATGAATTTTCATGATTTCTTCTGATTTAATCTGGCACCTTTGCATTTATATCTCTAATAATGACTGAGTTGATTTAATCTAATAATGGCTGCAAATTATATGTCTATTGATGAAGCATGTAATTGGATTTTGTGCCCTGAGCTCTAACAAAATCTCCCAATCATCTATAGGTGCAATTGGAACTCAGGAACAAGAGGAGTTGAAGGTACTGAATATCAAGCTAAAGATTGAATAATCAACCCTTCATCAGCCCTTAATTAAATGATGGACATGACCTCCTCTTATGTATCTTTTCCTTTTTTAGTTTATCTTCAGATGTATGGTTTACATTCATTGTTGAATTAAATCAACCTAGTCACTCCCACGGCTTATGTGGGATTACAGAATCATTGCTTCTAATAAATTAGCTATCTCATAATATGTAATGATTTGTGTATCATCATTTGAACATTTTTTCAATTACACAATATGAAACAACTAAATATAACTGTTTGAAGCATTTATTTTATAGTCAATATAAAGTGATAATTTCCACACACCTTGTCCTAGAACTTCCTTTTA
This sequence comes from Sequoiadendron giganteum, assembly GCA_007115665.2. Taxonomy (NCBI): domain Eukaryota; kingdom Viridiplantae; phylum Streptophyta; class Pinopsida; order Cupressales; family Cupressaceae; genus Sequoiadendron; species Sequoiadendron giganteum. The sequence goes on from CM021103.1 coordinate 357,100,830, forward strand.
ATGTCTATGTTGCATAATTCTGATAAACTAGTTCTTTAAAATACTTCATTCAGAAAGAAAATGTTCATTGAATGGTCTATGCATCAAAAAACTTATACCCCACCAAATAATTTCCCATTAAAACTTCACTAATTTAAGCAGGAATCTAAAAAATTAGTAACATTTCTGGCGACCTCTCAAGGGTGTTTTCCTACTAAACAAATAAGGCTAGTTGCTTTGCTTATCCATTGGGTATGGAGTCCATTTTTGTCCTTTTTTTTACTCAAAAACTTAGTACAGAGCTCATTCACACTATTGTAACTATTTGTAACATTGCTTTGACTGATTATAGCTCCATTGAGTATATATTTGTTGTTCATAACATTGAATTCTCCATTCCATGTTATGAATGAGAAATGTCTATTTAAATGAACTATAATGAGTAACAACAAAGTTTATACCTATTTCCCCCCCACAAAAAACTCAAAGTAAACTAACCAACTGTGCAAAACAACACTTAGGGAAAGAAAGTTGCATCTAAACTATGTGCAGCATCACTTATTTAACACCTATAGCCTACTCATATATGTACAAATTTAGATCATACCTCAGAAGAAATGCTTGAGGTGAATCCCATTCACTGGGATTGGCTCTGCTTCACCATCCAACTTAGACAGTTGAAAGGAATTATGTTGTTTGCGCTCATTTATAATGTAAGGCCCGCTCCAAAATGAATCAAACTTGGAGTGCTTTCCAGGTTTTCTTTTAAGTTCATCCCACTTCAACACTATATCACCCTCCTGGAATACTCTTGGGGATGCCTTTTTATCAAATGACCTCTTCATTTGAGCTTGGTGTTGCTCAATATTCTTCATTGCTTCACCTCTAGTCTCCTCTAACTAAATCAACTGAGCCAATATTGTTGTCATAAGTTCTTCAATCATGTCAAGATGATTGACTAGATCAAGGGTTGGAGGTTTAAGGGATATATGCCTCCTTGCCTCTTTTCCATACACAAGCATATATGGTGATAGTCTTGTTGACCTCTTTGAAGTAATTCTATTAGCCCACAAGGCTGATTTCAACTTGGTATGTCTGGATCTTTGATTTCCTTTCATAGGTCTTTTGATAATCCTAAGAAGATTCTTATTCATGCAATTAGTCTATCCATTTCCTTGAGGATAGTAGTTAGAAGATGTATTTAGATAAACACCATTTCTAACATCCCAATCAGATACTCTAGTTCCTATGAAAGTAAGTGCATTATCTAAAACTATTGATTCAAGAATTCCAAACCTTATTATCAGTTCTTCATAAAAGTTCAGAATAGTTGTCACATTAGCCTCTTTAAGTGCCACAGCTTCAATTCACTTTGAGAAGTAATCAGTGGTTGTGAGCACCCACTTGTGGCCACCACTTGAAGGTGGATTTATGACTCCAATGAAATCCAAACCCCACTTCATGAAGGGTTGTTCAACCTGAATTGGCTGCAATGGAAGGGTTGCCAACTTCTCTTTTCCTGCAAATATTGCACACTCCTTACATTTTCTCACCCATGAATGTGCATCCTTGAATAAAATAGGCTAGTAGTAGCCTCCTTTCATTATCTTAAGATTTGTATCTCTTGGTGAGAAATGACCTCTAGCTGATCCTTCATGAAACTCATGTAAAACTCTATCAACTTGATTAGCCTCTATGCATATTAGCAAAACACCATGGAAATATTTTCTAAAAAGAAAACCATTTAAAATCACATAAGGTATAGATTGCAGCCTATAGTACCTTCTTTTTTATTTATTCAAACTAGGAGGAAACTCACCAGTTAACAAAAAATGAATCATTTATTTCACCCAACCTATAGAAGAAATAGGTGCAACTATTTTTTATTCATCCTGAAGAGCTAGGACAACCTCCTCTTCCTTTTTATGTATTTTTTCTACTATTACTAGCAAGCTACTCAAACATACCCTTGCCTCTTATCAACTTGGTGACCTTGATCTCAATGTCATACTTCATCACCTTAGTCACCCAACTAGCTCTTTTACCATCCAAATCCTTAGCAAAAAATTCTTTAGCTGAAGGGTGAGCAACCAACAATTCAATCTTCTTGTTAGAAAGCATGTGTCTAAACTTCTTTAAACTTCTAATAATTGCAAGTGTGTTCTTTTCAACAAAATAATACTTAACTTCATAATCCTTAAGACCTTGACTGAAAAATGCTAAAGGCTGATCTAATCCATGATCATTCTCCTAGACTAGCATAGTTGCTACACTATCAATGTTCCCATATGCATGCAATATAAAATCTTCTGAAAAATATGGGTTTAACAAAGTAGGAGTAGCTGCAAGTGCTTCCTTAATGAGTTCAAAACTCCTTTTTCCATCCTTGGTCTAGCTGAAAGGAACATTTTTACTTAACATTGAAGTAAGAGGCACTAATAATTCAGAAATATCTGGAATAAATCTTCTAACAAAGTTTGTTCTACCCAAGAAACTTTGAAGCCCTTTCTTGTGTGTTGGTAAAGGAAGAGAAAGGATTGCACTTACTCTTTTCAGATCAATTATGATGCCATATTTTGATACAATGTATCCCAGAAACTTACCCTCGTGGACAACAAACACAGACTTCTTTTGGGTTGAGCGATATACCAAACTCTTTGCACCTCTCAAAGATCCTTTTTAAGTGATCAAAGTGTTCATTTGAATTTTTTGAGAAAACAGTTATGTCATCCAAATAAACCAAAACAATCTTATACATCAAACCTTTGAAAGCCATGTCCATAGCTTTTTGAAAAGTAACTCTAGCATTTGACAAACCAAATGGAATTTTCTTGTAAGCCATTGTACCCCATTTAGTTATAAATGTTGTTTTAAACAGATCCTCTTCCTTAATCAAAATTTGATTATATCCTTAGAAGCCATCTAATAAAGAAAACCTCTCAAAACCTGAAAAAACTTGAAGGATTTGTTCCATGGAAGGTAATGGGTGACGATATTTCAGGGAAGCTCTATTAAGGTCTCTGAAATCAACACAAAGTCTGATTTCACCATTTTTCTTCCTCACTAGAACAAGATTGGATACCCAAGAGGTATGTTTGATTCAAAATATTATACTGATCTCAATGATTTTATTCAACTCTTTGATCATGAGGGGCTCAAGCTTTGGGTTAAGTGGCCTCTATTTTTGTCTTACAGGTTTGGTGTTAGGCTCAAGTTCAATGGTATGTTGGGAAATAGCAGGATCAAAATCCTTCAAATCTAAATATTCCCATGCAAAAATATCACTGAACTCTTGACAAAGTAAAACAAATGCATGTCTCTCTTCTAATGTGCATACCTTGCCAAGCTTCAAGAGCTTATCCTTGAAGAAATCAATACCCTGAAAATGATCCTCTTAGATGTGCAAGCTAGAATTTTCTTTTCTTACTTGGTCATCAACATTGAAAATAGACTCCAATGTAACCAAGCCTTTGGGAAATTTGTTAGTTTTCAGCTGTATGATTTGATCTTCATACTGTTGTCTGAGTTTCTCGATTATCATTGGAAAATTTTGCTTCTTCTCTCAAGAATTTTATGATCTGTTAATCACTGTCAAAAAATTTCCAATGCTCGTTATTGTTAAGAATAGAAGATCTAAAAATCACTTTAACATACTATTGTTCCTTAGAATTTTTGATGTCATTAGGAATATCATATTGAGCTCCTATAGCTTCTAGTCTATCAGCATGCTTATTTTCACTTCTGGGAATGGACAGCAAATTAAAAGCTTGAAAATCTTCAATAAGATCCCATACTCTATGCTTATAAGACTTCAAAAGATCATTTTTAGTAGTATGGAGACCTCTTACTTGATTAACAATCAATTTTGAATCACCAAAAACCTGTAAACAGAAAATACCTCTCCTTTTTTCCCACTGGAGACCATGAATCGGAGCTTCATGCTCAAATATATTATTAGTGCAGCTGAATGTGAACCTATAGGCTGAATAATACTTGTCACTAGTAGGAGAAATGAGCATATAGCCACCTCCAACACCATTCCTACTTCTTAAATAGTCAAAATACATCTTCCATACTTCATTTGCTTGTTGATTGGACTATTTTTAACACTTTTCTCAAGATTAGGAATGGCATAATCATATTCATGCATCAAATAAACTCCCAGGTTTAACTCTTCATGTTTTTCATTACCTTTATGCATATTTTCAGTTGCTCATTCATCTAGAAGGACATCAGGGATATCCTCGATCTATGTTTTTGTCTCATTGGCTGTAGGAACCTCTTCACTATCAAAAAGAGTGCAATTAATAGTAGTTTTTGCATTGATAACACTTGGATTATAGGGCTCAATATGGTCTTTAGAGACAGGTTCTAATTTGATAGTAACCTTGGTGCCATACCTAGTCCTAAACAGCATATGAGACCAATCAAAAGAAAAGTATCCTCCAATTTCAGCAGTGAAGTCTCTTGATAAACATATGGAAAAATATGGGGGCAACTCTATGACATAAATGTCCTGAGGTATAGAGAAGTTTGGACATGCATGCAAGGTGAGATTCAGACTCTTGAAAACTCCTACTATATTAACAATAGTACCATCTAGTTGGACTACCCCCTATTCTAATGGTTCATACTTAATCCCAAACATATCAACAACTTTTTTGGGAATTACAAAACTGCTAGCCCCTGAGTCAATCATAAAATTATGAACCAAATGTTGACCAACAATTAAAGTTACATAAAAAGGGGGTGGCTTGACTATATCAGTATGTTGTTCTTTCTTTTCTTGAGAATCATTGGTAAATAGAACCTTAGAAGGTTGTTGGTTAGACACTTCATCAGATAAAGAAAACTTTGGAAATGCCTCATGTAACAAATCCTTTTTCCCAGGAAGAGCTAAAGAATCCCACATAGAAACATTAACATTTGTTTTCTTCATATGATCTAAAATATTGAAATTTCCAGTACTAACCTTTTGTTGTCCTCTAGGAACAACAACATTCCCTTGTACTTGTTTTGGTTAGATCGGTGTTTTAGGCTGATCTTTGCCAACCACAGGTTGAGCTCTTGACAGAACCAGAACATTATGTGAAGAAGAAGGCCTCACTTGGCCTTGTGAACTAGTAGATGGTTAATTTTTGCCTGAATCAGCCTACTGCCCTAGGTCAACAACCCTTTTCTTAGACCTTGTATTGGCTGCTATAGGATCACTTGACTGATTTTGTGTATCATTGACCCCACAAAACTCCTCACCTTGTCAATTCAACAAGGTGACATCTAGATTTCCTTGTTCCACATGAGAAGACTGTTGTTCATGAACCTCCTGTGATGAATCTCTTAGAACGGTAGCACTATTTTGTGCCATCAACACTTGATTCAATATTCCATTAGAACAAGTTAACTAGTTATGTGGTTGATTACAAGGAAAACACCACTCGTAATCAGTTGCCATGTTATTTTGAACTGGTACCACTTCTTTAGAAGAACTAGGTGTACTGCGGTTATAAGGCTGGAAAGGCCTTTGGTTAAAGTTACTCCTTTGAACCTGAGGACTAGGTTGGTAAGGAGCTTGGTAAGGTGGTTGGTATTGCTTCTTTTTCATGTTGACCAACTCATTACCAAAGGTCTACAAAGTCTTTTGTATGTTATCATTTTTCTCCTCAATGCTAATCAGTTCTTGGAATTGATTGGGAACAACATGCTCTTGAGCTGCAACTTGGGAATTAAATGTTGGAAATGAAGGGATGGTAGCTATAGTAGGTGGTACTATAGGGATAGTTGGTTGTATATCATAAAAATATGGTATTGGAGGTCTAGGTCCTATCTTTTCTGCTTAGATCAAGCTATTCTCAGCCCTTACAGCAACATCAAATGCTATTTGTAATGCATTCCCACCCATAGACTATATCATGAGTGAAATATCACTATTCAAAGCTTTTAAATAAAATAAGAATGCATAATCATTAGAAAGCTTTACCGAGGTTGGAATCCTATTCCAGGTCTTCTTGAAGCGATAGTTAAAGTCCACCATATATTCATATGGGGCTCTTTTGATGGTAGTGAGCTTCTCCACCAATGAAAGATGATCTAACTTGTCTTCGAATTGCCTATTCAGCTGCTCTCCCAATTGGTCCCATGTAGCAATTGAATTTACAGCAAGGCCTCTGAACCATTGGAGGGCTTTACCCTTGAAATAATTTTCCAAGAGCCTTACTACAACATCTTGTTCAATAATGTGATGCAATCCACACAATGAATCCACGTGTCTAATGTGTTCTACGGGTGTTGTTTGATCCTCTCCAATGAAAAATGGTAAGCTCTTAAGAGTTGTTGTTGGTATATCATTATGTTGGGCAAGATTCATGGGGCTTCCTTGATCAAAAGATACAAAGGGTGTATTCCTAGGTGGTAGTGGATGAGCCATAGTGATTATTTGAGAATTTGAACTACTAGGAACAGTGGAACCTACTAGTATTTGATTTGTAGATCTTGTAAATATAGGATTACTATAGGTTGCAACTGAATTTGTTGCCCTCCTAACAACTCTGGTCTTCTTGATGGTATCTTTGAATGCTCAATAGGTTCAACACTTTACCTAGTTTGATAACTTCTCATATGCCTATTCACTAAGACTACTGAAACCAAAGTCATGGAGTCACCAAGTGTGAAAACTCTCCTTCTTGAAGGCTGAAAAACTATTGCTCACACCATAATAGTAGAAAAATGAAGCTCTTTTTGAACTAATGAAATCAGTTCAAGGTCCCACCAAGCATGTCAAAAAAATTGTCATAGGGATCTGCACTCGATACCAAGTTGAAAACTCAGCAATCTCATGCAACATGGGACTAATTTTAGGTTATGGGTATCCTATTGTGAAAGTAGACCTCTAGATTATGGGTTGGCTCCCCTTTAGATAACTTGGAAAAAACTTGAAAAAATAGAAAGGAAAAGAGTGAGAAGGATATGCTTAAAACTTTAAAACCTATTACTAATAGGTGATACACCAAAGGTAAACTTGACAATGCATCTAAGGCTCACAAGATCACTCAACTAATGAAGCTATACTATCTCACAACTCAGCTACACATGTTTCCAAAAATGATTCTTATGAAAGGTTTTAGCTTTTCTAATGTTCATAAAAGGAAAACAATGATGTTTTCATAGATTTGATACAACATAATGATAAACACATTCACATACTTGCACTATAACATACCATTATTTGTATTCAACATTGAAGTAATTTGATAATAATAAAGGGGAACACAATATATTATCATAACATTCACAATCAACTCTAAAAAATAGAAGAAGAATTGAGGAGGAAACAAGCTTCTTTTATTGAAAACCATGAGTTTTTTGTATCTCAAAGGAAAAAATGCTCATACAATATGACTGTAAATCTCATAAAAAAAAGAGTTACAAAGTGTGAATAATGCTCATGTAGTAATTACCCAACCTGTTGGTGTTTTTTCCAATACAGCTTAGGAAAACTCTAGAAGTTAGCCAACCTTCATCACCAAGAATCCTAAAGATGAATGACCAACTCAACGGGTAAAGGTTTTCAAGCCTTTCACCCCTATACTTTACGCTCTGTGGAACTAGGGAGGGTATTTCCCAATTGTGTTCACAAGGATTATGTTAGAATGGAGAACACTTCTACACAGATAAGTTCCTTTCTCACAAATGATATCTCAAGAAATTTTCACCACAAGCTTTGTGTATAATTTTCTTAAGATCTAAAGTACAACATGTTCCCTTTATAATAATCTATAATTTCACATTATTCTTCTAGAAACATGTAAAATTTTAACTAATCTTCCCTTGACTAGTGCTATTTCACTTAATTGGGAACCATTTACATCCTTAACCAAATAAATTCTCACAGTTTCCTTACAAATATGATTAAATTTTCTTCTATAACATGAAAATAACTGGCCCTCTTGCAACATTCACCTAGCTTTGTCCTCAGGCCTGTGGATCTAGAGCTTTGGCATATCATTTGTCAGGTTCTTTAGTCAGATTCACCACCTCCAATTGGGAGGAACAAACTTCAAATGAGATGAATTCTCTTGTCAAATGAAACATGTTTCGGGTTTGGCTCCAAAATGGAGTCACTTTCAGATCCTTTGAGTTTTACTGTAATCAAATCTTTGACCAGGCTCGAGAATTCTTCAAAGTATGAAAAAAATGCTCACACTATTTACACCACTTGACTATGTGATACAGGGATCTGCGTCTGGAGAATGAAATTTCTGCATTGCTCATCAAGTGTTACTTCCTAACGGAGGTGAACGAACACGTGAGGAATGATGAAGGCCAAACGATGGAAAAGGAGGAACATCGCTCATCGTGGGTTACACATGGATATTTTCAAATGATAATGTGATGGGTGATAGACAATTTGGGGCTCATCTTAAGATGTTTTTAAATCATGTGGACTTAATTTTTTTTTTAAAGGGACCTCCTAGCCACGACAAGATAAATAATGAAGGGGTCGATAAAATGATGGGACAAGAGGGCATGAAGGATTATGAAATAACCGATAACCGGATATAGTCGATCAACTCAAAATTAGAAGCTCGAAGACCAAACAAGGGTATAGGCATGAATAAAAATTATAAAACCCCAACCCTAGTGGCAATCAAGACTGTGGTTATCAAGAGTTGATCATGAAATTTGGTAGAACCATGAAAATGTTTTAGGGGTTCCACCACAACCCAAAAATAGAGAGAGGATGAGAGAACAAGAAGACTTATACAAAAGGCTCCAAGAATTTAAAATTTGAATTTTGGCTCTAATTGACATGATTTGTTGTCAAAACTCCATCCATTCCCTCAAATCAGGCATCTCGTTGAAAGAAACTCCTCAAAATATGCACAAGGAATTTTGAATCTGAAAACAACTCAAAGGGTCATGTGTAATTGAAAACCCCTCCAAAATAAAGTTGTAACTGAAAGAAACAAGGAGTTAGGTGCCTCAAATTGCTCCTTGACTAAAAATCCACCCATTTGGACTCTTAACTGAAGATGAATTGTCAATCAAATAACCAAAACTCCTATTTTTGCTCCATATGTTGGAAAATTTCTTCAACAACCTCCTAGATTTAAGAAAAAGCATCAAAGCTTCATTTAAATCCTTCTTGAACTACCTCTTTGAAATCAACTATGGAATCTTTATCTTGCATTCATAAAAACTTATATTAAAGTGATTTATATTTCACCACTTTAATAAAGTTTTACAAATTTTGAATTCAAATGCAAAAAAATATTTATTTTGATAAAGCCATAAAAAGGCTTATTTGACTAAGTCCTATGAAACATCCAAAAGGATTAGAAGGCATATGAAATGCCATAGCATAGACATGTGTGAATAAAGTTTTAAAAAAACTTGAGGGAAAAATGCCTTTTGTTTCTGTTGACCTCCCTAAGGTTGTCAAACCCTAAAATGAGAGTTTATGGTGAACATTCATCTTTCATTTTATTCCACTTTGTTGTTCTTGTGAGGGCATCGTCGCCATCAAAATTGTTTCACAAAAAACCACTTGCCTTTGCGGGTTTTATTTTTTTATCTTCACGGTTGTGCCTTACCTTAAATCACTCACAACCTTCGGTGTGTGCCACGTGGCTTCCTATCACAGCTTTTTTCTTTTCATATCACTTCACTTTTGCCAGTCTCCATCTGCATGACACGTGGCTTTCTCTAGCCGCTTTCTGAACTGGGCCCACCTTGCATTTTCAATCCCTCAGTGTCACCCACTTGGCTCCCTCTCGAAGCTTTTTATTGGGCATCCCTTCATCTTTTTTCCAGGCCCTGTCTGCTTGACGTGTGGTAGTTCTTTGTGCGTCGGTTATCTGGGAGTTGCTGCTACACTGTTTGTACTTGCTTGCTGTCGTGTTTTCTTCTGTGGTGCCACATGTTCATTTCTATTGCTGCATGGTTTTATGTTCCTTGCAACAGAATTGTTGGTGTGCTCTTGGGTGATCATTGTTTTTAGTGGTGGCTCGAGGTGATTTGGAGCATTGATGTTTGCTCACGGCTTTCTTTCTTTGTGGTGATTCAGGTGGTGGACTGGCCTATTTATGCAGCCATTTTTCTCTTTTATAGGTTGTTGTTAAGTTGCTAAAAGCTCCCGAGCACTAGGAAAATCCTTTGTAATATTTTTTTTAAACTTGAAGATTGCAAACTATGCCAATCAATTCAGCCTTTTTGCATTTCATGTATTTAGTAAGACTGTTAGTCTATGTTGTTATTTTCCTATAATGTATGAATGCCTGTTCTTCAGCTTTTGTGATCTTTCATAGCTAAATAAATACAGATCATGTTTCTTGACTCCTCTATGTTGGCTAAAGTTATGTTAGATTATGCTATGCAACTTGAGGGTGTTTATTATGTTTTAAAGTGCTTTTGAGAAAATTTACTTAATAAATAGTATTTTGGTGGTTCGGGCCTTTGCATCCAGCACTGTGCTCTGGTAAATTTGTCTATGATTTTGGTGCATCACCTATAGTTTATATTTCATGTTTTTATATCTTTCTAACCCTTTACCTCCCCCACTAAACAAAGAGTTGGCTTCAATAAAATCCCGGAGGTCACTTAGCAAGTGCACTATGTCCCACAATAGCTAAGTTTCCCATAAGACTGTTGCTACCTGCAAAAACTTGCATCAATAGTTCTTTTTCTGGCATGAATGGTGGGATGCAAACTAGCACATTCACTTGATCTTAAGTGTGTATGAGCCATCGGCCTATAACTAGGTCACAGACTACAAGATTCCCTGGCCATCTCGTACCACCCTTAGTTTATGTGCATCCGAGAGGCCGCCGAGGTAGTCCTTCACCTCCATCTCCTCCTTCTCCGTAGTCACCTACTTCTCTTGCACCTATGGCCACTAGAAATTATGTAGCCTGGGATGATGGTAGTCCTTTAGTAGCACCTATGCCTCCTATAGTATGGGCCCCAATCCCTAAGTATTCTGGGGATGAGTCGAAGACACCGACGGAACACCTGTAAGATGTGGCAGACATATGTCTGGTACATGGTGTGTTAAATGAAAATGTAGCCCTCAGATTTCTTTCTACCTCCTTCCGAGGAAAGGTGTTGAACTGGTATAGGACTCTTGAGGCTAATACTATTGCTACTTGGGACCAGCTCGGAACCCCGTTTTACGAGTGTTTTTTGAATGCTGGCGACAAGTCTTCATTGTATCATCAAATGGAAAGAATAAAGCAAGCTCCTCACAAAGCTCTACTTGATTTTAATGCATGGTTCCATTTGACTTAGAAGAGAGTGCCTGTTGGTAGTCAGCTACCCTCGGATTTGGCATTCATGTTCTACTTAAATTCCATCAATCCTAATATTTCCTTGATATTACAGGCTCTTGGTGGAGAGACTCTTCCTAATGCTTATGCCTTGGGTGTCACTGTAGAAATTAACCTAATTGCTACTGGAAATTTGGCACCGAGACCCATCGTGCCATTGTTTCCCGAGTGCAATGCCACGGAAGCCGAAGTTCCTTCGACTAGCGCGCCTACAGCTCCTCCCCAATCTATGTACGTATATCCCAGAACAGCCCCGAGCGTAGCTTCAGTTGTGGCTCCAGTGCCTAATCCCTTGGCTGCTGAGATGAATGAGATGAGAGAGAAAATATGGGCCATGACTAATGAATTGACTGTGAAAGCAATATAGCTATCAAAAGTCGGCATACCAAAATTATCAAAGCAGAAAATCTCCTTACCAAAAAAATCAGTGGCAAGATAGATCGCACGAAAATACTCAAGCTCAGCTGAATAACCAGGTTCTTCCAGTGACCTTGCCAATGTAGACCATCCATCCTAGTTCAAATAAAGAGCTAGTTTTTGGACAAAACAACTTAGTCGAAGATACCAATTCATGGTGTTTTCCTTGTAACGATGTGCACATGCCAAGAAATTATCCTTGGGGAAATTTGCAACAAACGATCATGGACCATCATAGCCAAGGTGGCGCACCTGATCCCAGCAACCAATAATCATATGCCTCTTAGTAGATGGATAGTGTTGTCCTCACTGCTCAAATGCAAGGGATGTCCATTCAACAAGAGTCAGATATAGTTCCAGATCAAGCACTCTTTTCATGGATGGAAGGAGAGGAGTCAACATTTCCAAATGACTTATTTGTAACTCAAATACCATGAGTACAATCTAATTACAACATGTATTCTAAGTAGAGATTCATCAAAGAATTCACATCTCTTCTAGCTAATGCTTCATCTCAGCCGATGTCTAGTCCACCGGTAGGCCCGTTGTTAGTCCCACAATAGACTAACATGGTTCCTCCTAGTTCTCTGAATCTACCTCCTCTGAAGGCAAAGGGTCCTATGATCATCCCAATTATTTCCAAATAGCTAGATGCACCAGCCATGAGGCCAACACCAACTATGAAACCTAAAGAGCAAACAACCGTGACTCATGAGTCACGAGCGCAATTCAATGTGGTGGAACAACTAAAGAAGTCCTCTACCAATGCTTCTTTGTGGGATGTTCTGGCTATCCCAGAGAATAAAGTTCTATTACAAAAAGCATTGCCAGGAGAGGAAGATGCGAAGGTTCCTAGTCAATCCAATGAAGAAAAGATATCCGGGCTGGACCTAGATAAAGTGCTAACAAATCAACTGGAAGAAAATAAAGAAGCCAGAAAAGAGAGTAAGTCTAAACCCAAGCCTTTCTTTCTAACACTTATCATTGGTGACAAGGTGTTACATAATTGTATGATCAACTCTAGTGCTAGCACCACTATCATGCCTAAGCAAGTAGCTGATGCTCTGGGTTTAAAATATGATCCTCTTAACAAGGGAGTCATGTAGCTAGACAAAAATAAAGTTGATACCATCGGGTAATCAAGGGATTTCCTATGACATTGTTTATTTTCCCTAGTATCACTGTAAATCAGGATACCGTACTCATTGATATTCCTCCTCTATTTGGGATTTGTTTGTCTTGAGAGTTCACAGCAAATGTTGGAGGATATCTAGCACTAGACTGGTCACACCTGATCTTGAGGACCAAACATGGAGCCAAGATGAAACTACTATCAGAAATTTTTCATTCTGAGCATGGTTCTGATGAGGCTTTGCTCAACTTTGAAGCAACACATACTTCAATTACTCGGGAAGAGAGGTTTAATGTGGAATTTCTAGAAGAAGAGGCTACTAGCTCCCGGATGGAGGATGAAAAAAAATTTGTTGAATGAGTTTATTGATACAAACCCTTTTGGGAATTATCACACAACTGGACTCAGGACTTATGTCGTACATGAGGAAGTGCAGTCTATGCCCAAAGTTACTAAGGAGTCTGGAGGCGAAACACCTTCGGAGTTATGGACTTTGCATTTTGATGGAGCGAGATGTAGAGCCGGAGCTAGAGCAGGCATATGTTTGACATCTCTATCTGAGGATAAGAGCTTGAGGTCTTACCATTTCCAGTTCGCATGCTCAAACAATGAAGTAGAGTATGAAGGTCTTGTCCATGGTTTGAGCCTTGCAAAACAAATAGGTGCAAAGCAGATAAGTGTGTTCAGAGATTCAGAGTTGGTGGTCAACCAAATCTAAGGAATTTCTACTACAAAGAATGTTTGTATGCCATCCTACCAACATAGAGTCTGGGATCTTATTGAAAACTTTGAGGCATTTAATATTCAGGCTATAGAAAGAGAAAAGAACTCCGAAGTCGACCGGATGGTGACTATCAAGGCTCAATTTGAGCCGACCTCCGAGTTATTGAAAAATAAGCATGCGGTGAGAGTAATTGTAAGACCTGATGTTCCAAACAACAATCAAGATTGGCAAGTGTTTGATAGCGATGGTCATATTGCATCATTTCTCCAGTCATCTGGGGAATTCATTGATCAGTTGCAACCAAAGATCGTTGAAGCTTATGGGGATCAAGTTATTGAGCTGAAATCCAACAAGCTCTCAAGAGGCCTAGTCACTTTAGAGAGCTTATTTGATTTTGATGATACGACAAGAGACAAAAGAAGGCTTGTAGGTGACAAGGGTGACTATACCGATTTGTATATTGGAGAAGAAAGAAAGCTCAAGGTCGGGAAGGAAGTTTCTCAAAAGAACAAAGACAGACTAAGGCACTTTTTTGAAGAATATCTGAGTGTAGTAGCCTAGTCTTATGATGATCTTAAGGGATACAATCCCAGGATTATCGAGCATACAATTGAGCTATCAGAAGGGGTGAATCCAATTTGTCAAAGATAGAGGCTTGTGAACCCAAAGATAGAATCCCTTATGTCACAAGAATTGAATAAATTGATTGCATCCCAAATAATGTTTCCGATCAAACACAACACTTGGGTGTCAAACCTGGTATCAGTCCAAAAAAATAATGGAGACATATGACTGTCTGTAGACTTCTGAGACTTGAATAGAGCATCCTTAAAGGATCATTACCCCCTACCTTCAATGGAGGTAATTCTACAAATCGTAGCTGGTTCTGAAATTTTTTAAATGTTGGATGGCTTTTCGGGCTACAATCAGATTCAGGTAAAAGAAGAAGACCAATACAAAACAATGTTCACCACAAAGTGGGGATCATATGCATATGCCAAAATGCCTTTTGGACTCTCGAATGCCAGAGCCACATTTTAGAGAGCCATGGATATTGCCTTTAAGGATTTAATCCATAAAATATACTTATCTATCTGGATGATTTGATAGTATTTTCAAAATATGTTGATGATCACTTTGATCATTTAGAGCTTGTCTTCCAGAAGTGCCAAGAATTCAGGATTTCTTTAAACCCAAAGAAATGTGTGTTCAAAGTTCCCCAGGGGAAGCTATTGGGGTATGTTGTCTCAAAGAAGGGCATTGCCATTGATCCTGAAAGAGTTGATGCAATCTGAGAATTTCTGTTACTCATAAAAAAGAAGGGAGTGCAATCATTTCTTGGTAAGGTCAACTTCATTAGCCGATTCATTGCAGATTTTGCAGAGATCATTCAGCCTATTACCTTGATGCTTAAAAAAGACCAGACTTTCAAATGGACGGCGGAGGCTAGAAAATATTTTGAGCTTATAAAGGAGGCTATTTCTTTTGCCCTTGTATTACTCAACCCGGACCTATCAAAATATTTTTATTATGTATTTTTTTGGTGGTGGCAACAATATTGTCACTATACTTATGCAAAAAGATGATGAAGATAAAAGGGATTCCGCTGTTTCTTTCTACTCACGAACCTTAAAAGAGTATGAGGTAAAGTACAATTTTATAGAAAGTGGGCCTTTGACATTATGAAAGGGCTTAAAAAGTTTCGGCACCTGATATCATATAATAAGGTGATTGTTTGTGTACCACATCCTAGTGTGTAGAGTATATCATGAAAGGAGAAATCACAAAGAAAAGAGCTAATCGGATCACCAAGATCCTAGAGTAAAATATTGAAGTCAGGCCTGTCAAGACTGTCAAAGGAAAGGAACTGTGTGAGTACCTCGCTGAAAACAATGAGCCAGTGACAGAGTTTGAAGTTCTGGAACCAATGTTACTGAACGAATAAAGATGTCAGGGCGATTGGTTGGAGGATAGAATGAACTTCATGCAAACGGGAAGGTATCCGATCAATCTCCCTTCTTTTAAGAGGCATTTATATCATTTACAAAATAGCAATTATGTTCTCTTAGAGGGTGTCATGTTCAAAATAAATTTTAATGGCATCCTGCCAAGGTGTGTAAATGAAGAACAAGCCAAGAGAATATTATATCAATACCACAATGGCCCAGCTGGAGGACATTTTCTGCAAGGACTACAGTAATTAAAATTATATATGTTGGTTATTTTTGGCCACCACTTTTTAGTGATGCATTTTCATTAATTAAGTCTTGCAATGAATGCCAGTTTTATGTCAGAAAGAGAAAGAATGTTGCTATTCCATTGAGGCCTATAGTAGTAGAGGAACCCTTTTCTCAATGGGGTCTTGACTTCATTGGAATTATTAACGCTTTCTCCTTAGCTGGACATAGTTGGATATTGACAGCAACAGACTACTTCACCAAATGGGCAGAAGCAGTGCCATTGAAGAATGCAACGGAAGTAGAGATTGTTAACTTCCTAGAGGAGTTGGTAGCCAAATTTGGCCCACCAAAAACAATCATCTCTAACAATGTCAAAGCTTTCCTTGACTCGAAGATGAGCCAGTTTGCATTAAAGTATGGAGTTTTCCTGAAAAACTCTTCCAACTATTATCCCCAGGGGAATGGCCTCACGGAGTCTACAAATAAAAACCTCATCAGGTTAATTAAGAGGATAGGCTCGGAACACCAAAGGGAGTGGCATAAGAACCTCCAAACAGCACTGTGGGCAGACCGAATCACACCCAAGTAGATACTAAAGACATCTCCTTATGATATGGTGTACGGGAAGGAGGCATTTCTGCCTATCGCCATGGAAATCCCTTCCTTGCAGCTGCTTAAATCTCTGGAGATTGAAAAAAATATAGAAATGGAGGTATGATTTTCTGAGCTACTCGAGGTTCAAGAGAAAAGAGAGCACACCCTTGAGGTGATGAACAACCACCAGTAGGTGGTAAAAACATGGTTTAATAAAAATGCATCAGATCAAGAGCTACAATGCGAGGACTTGGTGCTCAAGTTCAACGAGCACAGAGCAAAGCCCGACCAGCACAGAAAATTAAATAGTCTCTGGGAAGGGTCTTTCAAAATTGTCCAGTGTAAACAATTCAACTCTTTCGAGTTGGAAGACATGGAAGGTAATTCCTTAAGTATTCTAGTTAATGGAATACATCTTAAGAAATTTAATTAATTCTGCCTATGTGATGGCTTTGTAAATTGTAAATATGTAATTATTTTTCCCTGTTTTAAGTTTTGGGTTTTCTTAGTGCTTTTTGAAATAACAACAATAGTGCAAGAAATTGAAGAACATTGTAAATGAGCCAGGATTTGTGAAAAAACATAAGTATTATATATTATGGCTGGAACATTTACATTATATAAGATAGGGGCTAGTGGCCTTGTATAGAAATATATACATATATCCACTATGGAGCGGAGGCCAAAAAAAGGGAAAAAGCAAAATTGTGGATTATCTTGGTTCTTAGATTATCAAGAATTAGATGGACCAGCAATGGCAGTAACTGGTGCCACAAGATCAGCGAACACCATTCTTTCGAAGTCCTCATACCACTGGAGGTTTTGGAATGGTTCAATGTAATGTACTCGCATGAGGAAAAAGCAGTCGGCACGGACCTTGGCGCGATGCTCCTCATGAGTCTCCAACTCAAAACTGAAGAGGAAGGGCCTGGTTGGCATGGGTCCTCCATGCAAGTGCAGCAAATGCAGGTTGCGAACTGAGGGGACCCCATGATCAAATTTGGTAGCATGCACTATTTTCTTCAATCCTTCGAGGTGGTGCCGAGGGAACACTCACTTTGTCAGTTTCAGGATCTTGCATTTGGAGACACTGATATCTAACAGCAAGGTGATAAATTGAGAGCAGATGTTTGTGTTAACCTAGTATTGTTCCTCATATTCCATGCAATCCTTGCCAAGAACCCATTTAATCGCTTTCACATATAGTAGGTTTTTTATGCCTATCATGCGCTTCAAGCGCCTACACCTAATTTTTCCTAGGAAAGAGGCTTGAGTCTTTTTATAGGCTAGTCTAATTGGTGTCTCCATCCTGCTTACTACTCTAGCTAGAAAATGAAAATGTCTAAAATAACTAAAGCTTGCTAAGCTAAGAATGCTAGGAATAATTATGATTTACAATGCTGCTAATGGCCCTATTTATAGACTGGCTAGGGTTCACCTGATGAGGCAAGCCATAATTACGACAGAGGCAAAGTGTGTTGCCAAGCCTCAATTTTTAGTGTTGCGGTGTGTGAAGTGATGGGAATAATCAGGTACAGTTGCAACTTGCTTTGTTCAAGTTGCCAAATTCAATAAAGATTGGCCAGGTGTCAGCATAAGGAGTCATCGTCCCATCTAAATCAAGGCAAATATTTTAAGTAGGTTGTTGGGTGATGCACCCAAGTATGATCAAGAAAATAAGTAAATGAAAAAGAGCTTGTGAAAGATATGGCAAGGTTGTCTTGGTCCACTATTCAAGAAAAATCAGATGCCACCTCACGCGAAGTCATGTCTCTTAAATGTGGAGAGCAATCTGGCAGGTTAGCGATCTTTTCGCATGCATGAAAAGCTGGTGATGCATATAGCAACTAAGTGTGAAAGGCTGGCACATACACTCACTCAGTCATTTTTCATGAAAATCAAAAGGTAGGTTGAGCATGCAAAGCACATTTATTGTGAAAGCTATTAAAAGATAAAACGACTAATTCATTCGCAAGAGAGAAAGACTTTTTCAAAAGCTAAGTCATTTATGAAGTTCTGTGAAAGGTTCTTGCAAATACAGAGAAATGGCTGAGATTGCAAAAAGTTCAACACAGACCCTAGCCCCAGCAAGTATAGATGAGAAAATATTAAAGGTGCCCTGCGTAGATATCTATAGCCAGGAGTCTTATGCTACCCCAGGAATCCCAAAAGAGCTAGGAGGATTGGGATATGTCTTTGATCCTGAGTTATCCCAGAATCCAAAGAGCCTTAGGGAAGTTGCATGCGAGAGAATGAACAAATTAATAGACCCCTTCTGCAAACGTCTATGGGACTATGGGCTACCCTAGTATATGGTTCCCCTGGTACATCATTGCCCAGAAATTGTAGCAGCATGTGCGGCAGGCTTCGACCCGAAGACCAAAGTGATAAGTGGCACTAATTTCAGGGTAATCATCAGCCCCGAAGCTATTCAGGATATGTTATGCATCCTGCTCCCCTTGACCCAGGATGTTAAAATTTTCAACATAAAAAGGATGCATGATAAGTGGGGAGTGCTCAGAATGGTGTCGCAGTTTTACCACACTGAAATTGCTCAGCCGATAAATGTCTCAACACCACCCAAATTCCCATTTATTTTGGGTGCTTTGAGAGTTGGGTCTTCTTCTATTTTTTCTATGTTGGTGTTGGTGTGTGGTCTAGATACAGACAAGGAGGTCTTTGAGTTTTAGATGTGTCTCAGCTTTATGTTGAGAAAGAAAAACGTGGCTCCGCTTCTGGACTTTGTGAGGGTTATTAGTGATGGGATGAAGCAGCAGTTGCAAGACTTCCAGGTCAGTTCTAGGTTCAGGTATCCCTCTTTCCTGGCCTACTTAATATTGCATCAGAATTTGGACTATTTTATGACATTTATGTCTCTGACTCTTTTTGACGAGACTGGCAAAAGGAAGCTAGTTT
Source organism: Sequoiadendron giganteum (assembly GCA_007115665.2). Lineage (NCBI taxonomy): Eukaryota > Viridiplantae > Streptophyta > Pinopsida > Cupressales > Cupressaceae > Sequoiadendron > Sequoiadendron giganteum. The sequence continues at coordinate 357,120,093 of CM021103.1, forward strand.
TGACATGGACTCCTATCATCTTGAAAACTTTTGATTACTATGCATTTTTGGATTCATTCTTAGCCCCAACTTTGTAGGCTTTGGATGGAGCTGGGATCAACATGTCTACGCACCTGTCACCAAGACAGAAATCTTGGTTGTGAAATTTTATGCCACCCTGCGATTGGTTCTTTGGCACAGATTTCACTATGTTCTGCATGTGAGGTTTCACCCAGGAACCTTTCTGGCTCCCACGCTTTCTTTCTAATAGAGTGGTGGCCCTAGAAGTGATGAGGTGGCTATGTAATATTGATAATGATTACTGGGGGAAAGCATTTAACCTCCTATTTGATACTACCGGTCATGTTTGGTCCATGTCGCTGGTCAAGAAAAGGACTTCGAAAATTGACACTTCAGAGATTTTGTATTCAAAATTGGGTTATCTTGGGTTGGTGATGATAAATGACACCCAACAATACAACCCTAAAAATAATTTGTCGGAGGTTGGCATAAGAATCCCACATCAACCTCAGTTATTCTGGGACCCTCGGAGAAATGTTGAAGAGGGGAATTTAAGGTTATATGTAGGCCTTGAATATTTTCCTACTGAGGACAAGCGACCATCATGGCTGAACTTTTACTACATAGCAGGGAAACCCAACCCAAATTAGAAAATCAACCAGTCCCTGTGTAACCGATTGCATAAGCTCGAATGGTGTCTTGAAAAAATTTGAGACTTCTAGATTTTTCGACAAGAGATTAAGGCAACCACCAAGCTTTACGAAGAGGTGGCTCTCGATGAAAAAATTGATGACATCTGAGAGAACACGCATCTAGATGCAGAAAGGTCTTTAAAACCTTCAACGTCAGAGCAACAATATAGAAGGGAAGGGATTGCCACGGAGCATAGAGAAGAAGTAACTCAGAATCCCCCTACCATTGAGGAGGATCCCATGCATGAAGAAGATGTTGGTAAATAGCTTGCACAGTAGGAGGATTCATCAAACACACAAATGTCAGAGCCATCCAGCTCCTTTAAATCAACCAAGAAGTGGCCAAGGACTACGAGTAGTAGAAAGCAGGTCATTGTAGACCTTGAGGATTATTTGGATAAAAAGCAGCCACGAACAAGAGAATCTGGCAGAGAGGAAGAGTAGCAGCTGGAGGAAGTGGTTGTATCGTCTGTAGCTCCTCACGAGCCTCAGGTATCATTTCTTCCCTCTTCTCTTTCTACTATGTCTCTAGTCTCTTCTTTGTCTATCCCATCTTTTTCATCTGCACCAGCTTTCTCTCTCATTGGATATTTTGGGCAGTCGAGTCTTTCCCCTCCTGGTTTCCCACTTTCATCCTCTATTTTTCATCCCTTACTCAGAGCACAATTTGGCGTCAGTGCTGGGCTAATGAGTCAACAATTCTTACCCCTGGGGCCCAACCCTTCAGTTGGTGCCTCCACAACCTTTCCTTATACCACATTATCATCCTCTCTGAGCAGCCAATTCATTCCACCATTCTCCCTAGCCATTATTACAAGGCCTTGAAAAACCACTGACACATTGAGTACGCTATCTTTCCCCTTAGCTGTCCCTCGAGAGTTTCCTTTTGCTAGTGGACTAGGTATCCCTTCTCAAGAATATTTATCATAGGTGGAGGCAAATAAGAGCGCCTGATCTAGTAGAATGCAAAAAAGGAGACAAAAGGATGCAGGCAAGTAGGCAGAGCCCCCTTGCAAACTGTGTTCAATAAGAGCTAGAATTTGTTGATGTTTGCAAAAATACTCCCAATGTGATTAAACCGGTAGGAGAAATGCTACCAAGTGATTACTCTGTCAATGCCATTGGGCTAGACTTGCAGCAGGCTCATCCATGAGATAAGGTCGAGCTGATGGAGGAGACTCAAAAGATAGTAACCACTAATTACCTCAAGCTCAATCACCAGGCAAGGAAAAGGGAGGAGCAGATATCGGAGCTAAAGGGAAAGGTCGTATTCTGGGTGAACAAGTATAAAGCCCAAGAAAATGAGATAAGTCACCTGGAAAGGGAGAGGAGTTCTTTTGAAAGCCTAATCAAGGAGCTACAAGTTATGAGCACGAAAATCATCCCAACCCTCCAGCATGAGGTTGAGCAGAGCCGAGCAAGTGAAGAAAATCTCTACCCTGAGTCTATACAACTGAGTGAAGGTATGAAGGAGCTTCGGCAGAGCATAGATGATGAAATGAATGCCACTTTAGAGTTGGAGATTCAAAAGCAAAGCGGACCGAATTGGCCCTAGAAGAAAAGGAAAAGGAAATTTCAACTCTAAGAGAACAAGTGTTTGCATTGGACAGAAGCTTATCAGAGCTAAAGGCGGAGTTGAGCAGTAGAGAAGCGAAGTTGAATATCTTGAAGACCCAACCTATTGCACCACAAATGAGATCATTGGAAATTGCCAAGGAGTTATATGCATCATACTGGGATAAAGTCAAGGTGTTATGCCTTACTCTATAGCCCACCTTGAAATTTATGGCTTAGGTAGCCAGCCTATGCGGAACAGTAAGTGAAACAATCTAGCAGATACAAGAGGTAACTTCTGATAAGATTTTGGAAGCCAGGATTTTGATGGAAAAATTGTATAAAGCTTTTGATGAGGCTCTAAGTGGCGTAGGTATTGAGTATCGAACAACGGCGACCATGGGTGTAAGCATCCTCATTTCTATGCATGAGGTTGTCTAGCAAGTGGCAAAATGCAAGGCCAGGTTGAACCAGGTTACCAGTGATATGCGAGCAAAGTTTTCCCGCTTAACTCAAAGAGGCGTCCCTTCACCCTTCATTATAGATCAGGTGGTAGCAAGTGTTGAACACATTATTGCAAAGATCGAGGAGAAGAATCAGGACCTTTCTATCTTCCAATATTTTGATCAGTCTCTGATCGTTGAGAAGATTGAAGGGATCGTGCATCAGTTGGCTTAGCTCTTCTTCCAATTGGAATTAGAGACGAAAATATCTAGCGGATTTCCTTTCAAGGAAATTATCGATCTGAAGTTGGCACATCAAAATCTGCAAGCTCTCTCCGTGCCATCAAATGAAGTTTGGACCGGTCTATAGACTACCCTCTCTAAGTTGTGAGCAATTATGGGATGTTGAACCGAGGTTTCTAGGGTTCTTCATTCCGTGAGCGAAATGTCTTTATGAGTTGCCAAACTGTTTCACAAAAATCCGCTTACCTTCACAGTTTTTATTTTTTATCTTCGTGGTTGTGCCTTACCTTAAATTTCTCACACCCTTTGGCATGTGCCATGAGGCTTCCTCTCAAAGCTTTTTTCTTTTCATATCGCTTCGCTTTTTCCGATCTCCGTCTACGCGACACGTGGCTTTCTCTGGCCGCTTTTCAAATTGGGCCCACCTTGCATTTTCGATCACTCAGCATCACCCACATGGCTGCCTTTTAGAGATTTTCATTGGGCATCCCTTTCTCTTTTTTCCAAGCTTCGTCTACTTGACGCATGGCATTTCTTTGTGCACCAGTAATCTAGGAGTTGTTGTTGCACCGTTTGCACTCAATTGCTGCCACATTTTCTTCTGTGGTGCCGCGTGTTTTGTTCTGTTGTTGCATGGTTTTCTTTTCCCTACAATGGCATTACTAGCATGCTCCTAGGCGATCATTTTTTTTAGTGGCAGCTCAAGATGATCTGGAGCATTGATGTTTGCTCATGGTTTTCTTTCTCTGTGCTGATTCAGGCGGTGGACTAGCCTATTTATGTAGCCATTTTTATCTTTTATAGGTTGTTGTTAAGTTGCCAAAAGATCCTGAGCACTGGGAAAAGCCTTTGTAATACTTTTATTAAACTTGAAGATTGTAGACTGTGCTAATCAATTCGGCCTTTCTACATTTCATGTATTTAGTAAGACTGTTTGTCCGTGTTGTTATTTTCCTATAATGTATGAATGCCTATTCTTCAGCTTTTGTGATCTTTCATAGCTAAATAAATACAAATCATGTTTCTCGACTCCTCTATGTTGGCTAAAGTTATGTCAGATTATGCTATCCAATTTGAGGGTGTTTATTATGTTTTAAAGTGCTTTTGATAAAATTTACTTAATAAACAACATTTTTGTGGTTCGGACATTTGCATCTTGCACTAGGCTCTAGTAAATTTGTCTATGATTTTGGCGCATCGCCTGTAGTTTAGATTTCATGTTTTTATATCTTTCTAACCCTTTACCTCCCCCACTAAATGAAGAGTCAACTTCGATAAAACCTTGGAGGTCACTTAGCTAGCCTATTATGTCCCACAATAGCTAAGTTTCCCATAAGACTGTTGCTACCTGCAAAATCCCGCGTCAACAAAAACCATAGGCCGAGCTTTGAAGATAAAAATTTCTGCCTTCTATGTCATTTTCGAAGGCTCCCTAAAGATCTTCTCAGGAAATCATATGGTAAGTCAGCTTTTGTCCTCAGATTTGGAATTTTTTCTCCATTTTGAAAACTTTTGTAAGCTCTTAGGTCATTGCCTCACTATAAAACTTCTAATGTGTTTCTCTGTGAACTTCATTTTTTTGTTGGTGCCTTTACCTTGGCCTCCATGTTACATCTTGTATGAGATTTTTGGATTAATTCTATAGAAGAAGGCTATGGGTTTTTGCTGAGTTTCACTCCAAACAGAAACTTAGGTAACTTGAAAACTCATCTCCTCCACTTAATTTGCAAAAGATGCTTAATTTGAATTTGGAAATGAGCAAAATAGTGAATAGTATTTTCTTATGTACATCAATTTTCATAGGTTGACCACAACTTTACTTGCTAGGTATATTATGTGTTCTCTTAATGGAGGTTGTGGCTATGCCTGCACTTTTACCTTTTAGTAAGGGTCTATTCCTATTCAAGGAAAACTCAAACTTCTAAATCTCACTGTGTATTTTAAATTTTTTGAAAGAAAAAATAAAATCCCAGGCCACCATTAAGGATGTTGACTCGGCCTCTGGTTGTAACTAGTTTTTGATTTCACCTGTCTGCTCATGTGAGGGTTTTTATAAAACCTAAATAGAAATATTGTTGCTCATTTATAAAAAAACAACATAGTTCCATTAAATGCTTTTGTAGCTTTTTCATCATAAATTTTTTCTTTGAAATACAAGTTGAACATCCCTTTATTTGTATTTTCTTTTGAAAATTATTCAAAAACACTATTGTATCATTACTGCTATTATTAGGCTTCTACCTACTTGCATAATGCACTTAGTAAACTATGTATGGTTTGCTCATACCTATAGAAACTCAAGAATTTCCTTTATGGACAAGGACCCTGTTGATGGTTAAAATGATACAAACAACATTAAAACAGAATATTTCTACTCTATTTCTCCTGAAAGAGGAAGACAACATGTAGTAGCCTAACTCCCAAGGTCCTTGTAGTTGGTTCTCAACTGTCTGATGTCACTCAATTGGTTCATGCAACTGTAATATTCAAGGGGCCTATACTGGTAACAAAGGATTCAAGCTATGACTCTCTTTATCAAAATAGTTCTTGTAAATCAATGGGTTTTAAATAAAAGAAAAAGATAGAACAAAGGGGTAAACCAGTAAATATGAACCGAATTTATCTAGTATCTGGACATATACCTTCAACAATGAATGTTTCCTAATAGATCATAAAAACCATAAGATGATATAGTCTGTAGCATAATCTATACCACTGCATACATTTTAGGTGCTTAATTAACTTCACAATTACTCTTCACAAATATTTCAAGGATTTTCAAAACAACACACATTCATTCATCATCAAAATTATAGATCAACAAACTTTTTAATAACTTCAACTCAATGACAATCTAATAAGATGATCCTTAAATCTGATTCCTTCAAATGACTTTCATCATTCAAGAAACTCTTATGTTCAGCACAATCACTGCATACAAATAGATTATAATTTATCAGCCTTATCAAACAAACAATTTAATTCCAAACACCATCGTTCGAGTAAACCTGTAATTCTATTAACTATAAAAATATTTAAATACAATGTATCTCTACAAAAACTCTACAAAATTCTATCTCTTAGCATTAGGCAAGCCAATCTAGTTCTCAATCAGCCGACCCTTACAATGTGATACCCATCTGGTATTTATAGCTATACAAAAGAAGTTTGAACTTCACTTCTATTTTAGGCTTTCCACCTTTTTAGGAACAATCAACTTTCTTGGAAACTTAGATCAACTTTGATCTTGAGTCCTTACATTATACATTCAGTTTGATCTAAAAATAGAAGATAGAAATAAAAGAAAAGAAGTCATGCACCCTCAAGACTGTCAGTACTACATGCATGCAACATGCAAGGAAGAAGAACATCATGCATGCAAGATTTTTATGCATGTGAAGCCGGATCTGCCATGAACTCATCATAACTGGTGAAGACTTGTTGTAGCATATCCATATCTGGCCCATCAATCTAGTCATCTTCAAATTTGATCTGATCCAACTCAACTGCAGCAAACTCTTTCATACCTTTAACCTTGATCAATTCTCTCCCTACAACTTTTATTTCTTCTTTGACTTCTACAAGCCAATCTATCACCAAGTCTCCTCCATCATCTTTCTCCTGCATGAGTCCTTGGAATCTTTCATTCCGTTTCTCTCTAACCTAACTCAAAGGCATGCCATCTTTTGTTTAAGTGAGACTTATTGGAGTCCTTATTCTTGCTATATTTCTCCAACGCCTTTGCTTCAATTAGCTGCACCAAGTTCTAGGGATCAAGAACATTAAATATGCTTTGGAACATTTGTGGAGTAAGATCTATAATCACATTATTTTGTGAATCCATGCATAATCTTGTAGCAGGATTATAAGTACTGGCCACTGTCAATATCAACTCCGGACACTGAACTGATAAGGGAAACACAGTGATATGTGCAAGACCGGAGTCAACAATCCTTTGTGTTCTCCCTGTCAAGTTTGCCCATTCTGCAAACGTCTCTTCATGTAATTCTTCAAATCTATACTGGCACAAATTAGTATCCATGATATCTGACCAGTCTGATTCCACCTTGCTCACTTTCACCACCGGATTCCTATGATCATACCTCAATGTATAAGGCAGCTACTCTGGTTTCACCTTCTTTATTTTTGGTGCTGTCTTTGATGTTCCAGCTGGTTGATTCCTTCGAACAGCCTCTCCTAACATTCCTGACATCTCTCAATTCTCCCGCAAGCAAACCTCTAATTAGATCTTTAGATATCATCATAAAACATGCTTTTAAAACATACCTGTTACACATATACCAGAGTCGGAACTAGACAGAAGCTCAAAACAATCTCTTTTACAAAACTGGCGGACTCGGAGCAAAAAAAAAAACCGATATAGAAACTTCACCTAATAACAAATGGGCTCGGAGTCGGAGTCAGGGAAGTTATCGGAACCAAGATCGGAACAAAAATGGATTTGGTTTTCTTCGAATTTTACTTTTTTCCATATTCTATTTCCATTCCACCTCCGCCTCTGCCTCCGATTAGGTTATCATTACTTTGAAGAAATACTTTCTTATTACACACGGAGCCGAAAACGGGATAAAACATGGAATCGATACCTTTTGCAAAACAAATCTTTCAAGTCCAAGATCGATTCCAATCCCACCTCCGCCGTGATTAACCATGATCGCCAAAGAAACCTTCTAGAACTTGGAGTCAGAAATAGGATAAAACATGGAATCGATACCTTTTATAAAACAAAACTCTCAAGTCCATAATCTATTCCGATCCCGCCTCCGCCTATGCTAATCATGACGTCATCAAATACTTTATTCATTTTCAACACAATTTCATCTTTAAGACCTAGGTCGCTATAAAACGGCAAAGGAGCTTAAAACTCTACACCCATATGACCGTGGGGAACAATTGCATTCTAAGATATCATTTTTTTAAAAACATTTTAAAAGCGATTACAGAGACTAATGAAACCCTAATCTAACAAACCTGACAAAAACTAGGGCACGAGTTTAAACCCTGCTATTCCACCAGACGATGAAACCCTAATTTAAACAATAAATCTAATCTACCCTAACTCACTGTAAAATCTCTAATCTACCTCACTGTAGATTCTTAATCTAAAAAACGCCATTAAAAACATTTAATCTAATCTAATCTACTACAAAGCAAAAAAAAACATGACGCAATCATGATTAAGACATGAAAGCGACGGTGCCCTAAAAATAGAAAGAAACGACACGATAAAACAAGAAAACAAAGATGTAAAGTAAAACAAACAAGACAAAATAAGAACCTGCTCATTCAATCACATCGATGATCATAGAATTGCTTTAAAACACAATGATTGAACATGCGAGGAGATATAAAGCAAAACACAACGAACACAACTGCAAATAAACAATGAACAACAAAGATAAAAGACCTACCTCAAATGAAAACAAACCCAAGCTAACTTTCTGAATCAATTCGCACACAATACCCCTTCTCTATCTTGATCAATTTGCTCAAATGAACTCTGTTATTGCTCTTCACACTCTTAGACTTGTAATAATAACAATAATGATTGGCTTTAACCCTTAATAAAGGTGAATATGTGAATTTCTACCTACACCGTCAACCACCATTAATGCATTAAAACGTAGTAAAGGTAGAGTTGGAACTATAAGAGAATCAACACTGCTCTGCAGTGCAACTTCAGTCAAAAATTCAATGAGAAAAAAAGGCAGGGACGGAACTAAAATGGAATCGGGATCTTAAATTTATAAAATTTCCAAACCTCATTCCCATTCCAGCTCCACGTCCGACAACTAAAAACAAAACAAAAACAAAAACAAAAAAGTAAACCAAAAAGACCAACCTAATCAAACAAAACACAAAAACCGATACAAAGCAAAAAAAAAAGTAGCGGAGGGGGGATCGAAATCGATCCTGATTTTGCAAATTTTGATAACAACCATCCCAATTCCCACTCCGGCTCCACTTCCGCTAAAGACTAAAAAAAAAGGCAAAGAAAAGACTATCAGGATAGAACCAAAAACGAGCCTCAAAAGAACTTTCAGAACCCGATTCATCTCTGGTTCCGATTTCAACAGAGAAACCAAAGAAAAACAAAGTATTGGTAAAACTAGACTCCAAACTTTGTTTCAAAAACAACTACGTACAAAAAATAACAAAGGGGGACCCATTTTGACCAAGGCAAAAGATGGGGTGGTTATGCAAGGCAAAAGATGATGGAGGAGACTTGGTGATAGATCGGCTTGTAGAAGTCAAAGAAGAAATAAAAGCTGCAGGGAGAGAATTGATCAAGGTTAAAGGTATGAAAGAGTTTGCTATAGTTGAGTTGGATTGGATCAAATTTGAAGATGACTGGATTGATGGGCCAGATATAGATATGCTACAACAAGTCTTCACCAGTTATGATGACTGGTGAAGACTTGTTATAGCATATCCATATCTGGCCCCATCAATCCAGTCATCTTCAAATTTGATCCGATCCAACTCAACTGCATGCAGCACTGACAGTCTTGAGGGCGCATGACTTCTTTTCTTTTATTTCTATCTTCTATTTTTAGATCAAACTGAATGTATAATGTAAGGACTCAAGATCAAAGTTGATCTAAGTTTCCAAGAAAGTTGATTGTTCCTAAAAAGGTGGAAAGCCTAAAATAGAAGTGAAGTTTGAACTTCTTTTGTATATCTATAAATACCTAATGGGTATCATATTGTAAGGGTCAGCTAATTGAGAACTGGATTGGCTTGCCTAGTGCTAAGAGATAGAATTTTGTAGAGTTTTTGCAGAGATACATTGTATTTAAATCTTTTTACAGTTAATAGAATTACAGGTTTACTCGAAAGATGGTGTTTGGAATTAAATTGTTTGTTTGATAAGGCTGATAAGTTATGATCTATCTGTATGCAGTGATTGTGCTGCACATGAGAGTTTCTTAAATGATGAAAGTCATTTGAAGGAATCAGTTTTAAGGATCATCTTATTAGATTGTCATTGAGTTGAAATTATTAAAAAGTCTGTTGATCTATAATTTTGATGATGAATGAATGTGTGTTGTTTTGAAAATCCTTGAAATATTTGTGAAGAGTAATTGTGAAGTTAATTAAGCACCTAAAATGTATGCAGTGGTATAGATTATGCTACAGACTGTATCATCTTATGGTTTTTATGATCTGTTAGGAAACATTCATCGTTGAAGGTATATGTCCAGATACTAGATAAATTTGGTTCATATTTATTGGTTTACCCCTTTGTTCTATCTTTTCCTTTTATTTAAAACCCATTGATTTACAGGAACTATTTCGATAAAGAGAGTCATAGCTTGAATCTTTTGTTACCAACATAGGCCCCTTGAATATTACAGTTGCATGAACCAATTGAGTGACATCAAATAGTTGAGAACCAACTACCTGGACCTTGGGAGTTAGGCTACTACATGTTGTCTTCCTCTTTCAAGAGAAATAGAGTAGAAATATTTTGTTTTAATGTTGTTTGTGTCATTTTAACCATCAACAAACCCATCTCAGTCTATATTTAGACATTCAATGTTATTTCTATTATCTACCATAACCACTCATTGTCTCATACTCCCTGATCTTGGTTTGATCACTCTTCAATGATTTTATTGCATCTTGTGGCTTCATTTTTTATTGAAATAATAGAGATCTTGTTTCATACTCATATTACAAGAAAGAGAAACCTTTATTTTGTTGCTTCTATGAATGAGTAATATCTCTCTTTCATGACTACCTTCTTATATTTGACATTCAACATTGTGTATTTTTCCTTTGCATTGTGACTGAAAAGTAGTCAAGTTGGCCTCCATCACTGTGCATTTGATATCATATTACAAAGGCTTGTATTTTTTAATGTTTCTTTCATGGAACTATAATCTCCATTGACATTAATTTGTTGGTTCTAAGATTAAATATCATTCTTTTCTTACAACCCTGTTTAGTATGTACTGATTACTTGTGATAATTAAATTTAACAACTCAGTGTTATAAATGATGAAAAACTACTAAATAGATTGTAGAAAAGAAAAAATCCAATTTCTTCATGATTTGTCTTTAAAGAAAAACATGTTGGGCTCAACCCTTGTGGGGGGCACATTTAACCCACATGTTGTAAATAGATAAAATAGTAACAAAGACTTGACCTATATCTGCACATGAAGCAAACAAGTTAGATAAAAATTGTGAATTTTGATGATTTCTTTTGATTTAAGATGGCACCTTTGCATTTATATCTCTAATAATGACTAAGTTGATTTAATCTGATAATGGCTGAAAATTATGTCTTTTAATGAAGCATGTAATTGGATTTTCTGCCCTGAGCTCTAACAAAATCTCTCAATCATCTATAGGTGCAACTGGAACTCGGGAACAAGAGGAGTTGAAGATACTGAAGATCAAGCTAAAGATTGAAGAATCAACCCTTCATCAGCCCTTAAGGCAATGACGGACATGACCTCCTCTTATGTTTCTTTTCCTTTTGAAGTTGATCTTCAAATGTTTGGTTTACATTCATTGTTGAATTAAATCAATCTAGTCACTCCCATGGCTTGTGTGGGATTACAGAAACATTGCTTCTAATAAATCAGCTATCTCATAATATGTAATGATTTGTGTATCATCATTTTACTTGTTTTCAATTACACAATATGAAACAACTAAATATAACTATTTGAAGCATTTGTTTTATACTCAAGATGAAGTGATAATTTCTACACACCTTGTCCCAGAACTTCCTTTTAATGTCTCTGTTGCATAATTTTGATAAACCAGTTCTTTAAAATACTTCATTCAGAAATAAAATGTTCATTGTCTATGCATCAAAAAAATTATACCCCACCAAATAATTTCCCATTAAAACTTCACTAATTTAAGCAGGAAGCTAAAAAATTAGTAACACTAACATGCCCTCTTAGGAGATCACATAAAATAACAATCCATCATCAAATGATGAATCAACAATATTTCCAAATCTCCCACTAAATTGTGTAACCAATCTCTCCAAGCATTTTGATAACCATATCCTAACTGAAGATCCTCCATGGCCCCAACACAGTCAAATAACTCAACACCATGAGCTCCCAAAAGGTAAAGTATAGCCACAATCTCCAAACCAAGAAGATACAAATGCTACACATCCTTTTTCAATAGAACCAAAGATTTCATTGTTGGAAGTTGTACAACATTGCATAAAATGTTATATTATAATGTTGTAATTAAATAATTATTTAGTTGTGATGCATCTAGGAGGTGTGGTTAATCACACTAGGTAATTATTTGGGGACCACTTTATGTTGTATTACAACATTGCATTATTATTTAATGTGTGAGAGACATGGGATAATAATTTAATATTGGGGAAATATTTAATAAAGTGAAAACTTAGACCCAATATTAAATGAGGGGTCTGTGGTTTTGTATTCACATGGTTTTGTGGTATATGGTTTTATCTTACCACTTGGTTATATTTGTGTGAGGTTGAATCTATAAAAGAAAGCACATGTTTAGTGGTTAAGGTTGGTTGGGTGAGTAGGTTGTCATTATTGAGTCTTTTTGAGGAGTGCATTTGTGAAGCGTGGCATGGGATGTGTTGATTCATGCATGGACACATGGAGGATGCATTGGAGAGGCTTGATTCTTTAGAAGTATTCATGGTAACTCTTGTAAGTGCATGTATTGTTAATAGATGGAGATGGATTCTTTTGGAGCTAGGTTTTTTCCTCTTGAGGTTTTTCCCAAGGTGTATCTTGTGTTATCTTGTGGCTTATCTATTTTGATCGATGCATTATAGTTACTTGCATGCATGCTTTTCTCTCAGGGGGTTATGTAGGAAATGGATTAATATTGTTGGTATGATGCATTATTTTCTAACAAGTGGTATTAGATATTTCATGGTTGATGGGAGGTGTGAGCTTTCAAGTTTTTGTTATAACCCTTGTTTGCGTAGATTTGGTGCAAAGTTGAATCCATGGATATGCGATTAGATATAAGGCATTACAAGGTATGAAACACATGTTGCAGGTGTTATTATGCAGATTTGGGCTTTTGGGATGTTGATATTTGTTTGGTTTATTTCAGATATGAGGCATGCGAAATTTGGGTCAAAGGGTTTCTTCGATTGTGCTTTCATATGAGGGTTTTGTAGAGGAAATTTCATGGATGACCTCTTGAGACAAAATGAACTTCACCATTGGATCTAGGATGGTCGACAAATGAAAATTGATATTAAAATTTCCCTATTTTGGCCACTTAGAAAAATGCAAAAAAAAACCTATATGGCCATACGGCCGCCCAATTTGCCCTTTGCAGAAATAAATTAAAAAATATATCCTGTAGAGAAATAAATTAATTAAAAAAACACGCAAGTGAAAAAATTAAAATGATTGAAAATAAAAAAGATTATTTAATTGAGGGGAAGGAGGTCCATAGAACCCACATGCCCATCTTGTATTGTCAACGCGACAATGTTGTGGGCATTATCAGTCAACCCCATGGATCAACGAGTCTCGCCTCTAGTGGCCTAGGCCCCTAGTCCTGTGGGTGCCCAACCCAAAGCTCCAAAAGGGCTTGAAATAAAAATTCCACCAATCAAAAATTAAACCCAATTTGAAATTGATTTTGGGTCCATCATTTTCAAAAGTTCAAAAATAAACATTTAACTACATTTAAATTGGTGTCTAGTCCGGAGTAGGAATTTTTTGAAATTAAAGATTAAGTTAAATCTAAATGCAGTTTGGGGTTTGTCATCATCAGACTGCCAAGGAGCTACCCGAGCACCACTGGTGGGTCATCGGTGGCTCCACTCAGGGGCCACCCACTAGCCACTAGCAGGGAAGATTGGAGGAGTTTTTTTCAAATGAGCATAACTTTCACTCAAGGTATCCATTTGTTTATTTCTTATACTTTTTGGAAAGGTAGTTCTGAGCACGATGTTGTGGTATAGGTTTGGTTCCATTTTTTCTATTTTGATCAAATTTTGGGGCCTAGAAGTTAGATGTTATATGTTTCACAGTTTTGGTCATAACTTTTGTATATGGAATTGAATTTTTGATTTTGAATAGGAGTTGGAGAGAATGTACAACATACTACACAGTGTATCAAGTAGATTTATAGTTTTTGGTGTAGATAATGGATTATACTTTTTGGTCACTTGTAGGAGCTTGAGATTTGGGGTGTGATTGTGTGAACATCTGAATGAGTCAAGAGGTGAAACCTTGAGGGAGTACATGTTTTTATATGATATTTATGATGGTATACTTGATTATCAGTTTGGTGCTTCCTGGTATAGGTTTATAGGTTTTTTTTGAGTTGGACTTTGATGGTGACATGTACACAAGTTATCTTTAGTTTTGAGGACATGGGTTGACATGAGTGGAGACTTGGAGTCTTGTGTGGATGATAGTTGAGTGTAGGTACATTGTTGGCTATGATTATGGTGTCATGGATATGCAGGTACATTTGAGCTTTGGAATGACATGATCATGTGTGTGGTTGTTCGGTGGTGATATGGTTTGGTGTTAGGAGGTTGCTTTTATCTCCTAGATTATTGTATGGTTTCTTGACTATGGTTACTCATTTGTGGACATGTTTGGAAAATTAGATATGTGGTTGATTTGGTGTTTGAGTCTTGATGTCTACAATATCATCATCTTTGATATCTTAGTTTGTAGGTTACTAATGTGATGATGAGTTTGCATGCTTCATTGTTTGGATCTTTGATTTATGCAGGTGTGTGGGTTGGCCACCCATTTGGTTGTAGTGGGATGAATCAGTTGTGGACTGTCTATATCCACGAGATTGGTTCAGTGTTGATGTCGACTTTCTTAGTTGGCCTTGTTTGTGGTTATTTGTGCATTGGTATGTTGCTTTGAGATGAAAGGATGGATGCTTAAAGTACTTGATTACTTAGTGATTGGGACTTGTAGCATGTGTTTTTATTGTGATATCATGATAGCTTGGTTACACTTTTTAGTGGGATCTTTTAATAGTGATGGCTTGGCAGTGTAGGATTGGTTCTTGATGTTTTGATGGAGGTTGTATCTTCTTGGCTTGGAGATCTTGGTTCTACTTGGTATGATTGGAATTTCATTTGTGTGTGTGGGCCTGGATCATCTTCATGGAGGAGATGATTATCAGAATAATATGTCTAGCTCGGTATCATGGTTCAGTAGGAGTTTTTGGCAATTACATGGATTCATCATTGGTGATGGTTATCTTCATGTGATTGGAGATGTGGATTCTTGGTTTAGAGTGTGATTGTTATTATTTCATGATGTACTCTTTATTATAGATTATATTTTGGCATGGTACATGTTCTCTTGAGACCAGGATGTATGCTTTGTTGCATGTAATCTCCTAGGAGGAGATGGTTAGATCATGATGTCATCGTAGGTTCTTGATTCTATAGCTGGAGTTTTGACATTGATCTTGGTGGCTCTCTTGATATTGAGTACATTGGTAATTTTCTTGGGTGCTTCATGGTAGTGACGTGTTGCATTTGGAGCTTGGAATTGATTTGATTGGTTGGATGTTCTCATGGATACTTGGAGACGTAGGTGAGGCTAGAGTTCTCTTGGGATTAGATATATTTTCTTGAGATAGTTACTCTTTGGAGGTTTCAGTAGGAAGACTGAGGAGCTTTCACCTAGATATGGATGTGAGTTCATGATGGACCTATAGAGGATATTTTTCTTGGAGTGAGTCATGATCACTTGGTTATCCTAGAGGAACATTCTTATTCCCCACTCTTGGTCTACTCATTTTTTATCATCTAATAGGTATTTCCCATCCTATTTTTAATGTGTTTATGTTTCATTCTTTGATATCTCATGGGAATGAGTTGAGTCATGGTGATTGATTTTGGAGACTCATTTGAGGATTTTTTAGCATGATTTTATATTACTTTATCTTTCATAGATATGGATCTTGAGCTATGGATAATTAGTTCTGGAGGACTCATTTTGAGGAATGTTTAGCATGGTTATATCCTTGTGTATTTGAGTTTATGTTATCATTCATTGGTGAGGAGTTAAGGAGATGGTTATGATGGAGCTTAATTTTCAAATCCTTGGTCTTCCATTATTTTCTGGTTTGCCTGGTTATTTGGAGAGTGTCTGAAGAATGGATTTATGCCTTGTTTCCATGAGACCTTCTATTCTATTGTTGGGTTGGGTCTATTTCATTGTTACTGTTTGGAGAGGGTCTTTTAAGAACAACTTATGTCCTATGTGATCATCTAGGCATGCCCCCTTTTAATATAAAATGAAACTTTTTAGCTAATCTTTTATTCACCTAAGTCTAAACCGGTCTGTGCTTTATCTGTTAAAAACAACCTTATGTCATCGACTGTCATTACCCTAGGCAGTGTTCCCTTCCCGTTAATTTTTCCTAAGTATTTTAATGTTTTGTAGGGGTATTTTATCGACCGTTGATCTTCTTATGTTTGATCTTGACCATTGCCCGCCATCCCGTGATGATGTCAGTGCTGGTTTTTGGGTGATAGTGATATCACGGGCGGATGCCACGTGTCTTAAGTTGTCGATGCCGAAGGAAGTAAATAAAGTGATTAATTTATGCATTGAACTTCAGGGCATTATTTGGCAGATAACTAAACCACATGAGAAATGCACATGCTTGTAATCAATGGCGATGTCTTAATCTTGATTGAAAAGCTACTCGACAGATATGCATTGGTGCTACCTCCTGTTTTGATCGTTGAGATTGTTGATGGTGGAGATCAACGGCTTCCCGCTATTGCATGATCCTAAACCAAGAGGGGTTTAGTGATCACGATATCGCGGGTGATTGCCACATGTACTTTTTGAAGTTGCGTTCTATGGTGGGCCCTTGATGATGACATGGAAGTGTTGTCAACTTTTTTGAAGATAGTCGTTCGATGGCCTGACAGAAAGATGAGATCGACGGCTAGATTTTAAACTTGCATCAAATGTAATTGAGGTCGTTGGTGCAGCACACAAGCAAGCTTTAATGGCGGATGAGACATCTACTCGGCTATTTTCATCATTTCTAAGTATTTAAGTTCATAATCACATCGCCATAAAGACATTCAAGTGTTTGCGAAGTGATCCAGAGCCAAAGATAGAAGTTTTCAAAGTTGTTTCACCACGGGTTTGTTTTTCTATGTGGCGTGAATTCCATAAGTTAGTTTCTCTTACCACTATTTCTATTTGAATGTGATTCAAGAAGAAGGTTGCATTGTGTTATTGGTGGTTTTCTTGATTAAAATTCTAGGGTTACTATTTCTTTTGGATTGTGAAAAATTATAAGACTCTGTTGTAATTCCGTTATCGGTAATTTTAGTTGGTCTGCGAATTTGTTTTTTGAGGAAGCCCTAGTTGTTAAAATGGCACCACCAAAGTAGTATTCTTGCTGTATTGATTACATACACAGAAATTTATATGATGATTTCCTGGACCAATTCCCATTGTCAACAAACGACAGGAAGAAAGGTTTGGTCTTGATGAATGGGACAGCCCTAAGTGAGGGATTGAGATGTAAGGACTACAATATTGCAAATGCTAGAGTGCCTATGACTGGTTTGGAATTATTCAGAAGATGCTATGGGCAGCACAATGTATCTCACCCTTTTTCTAACAGTTGGAGATACAACATGGGGAAGCTAGTGGTACCCAATGTATTCCTGGATATTGACCTAATTAGGGCAGTGACTGCACGGTATGACCCTATCACATGAATTGTCAGGGATAATGATGGCGACATTTTAT
The DNA here is from genome assembly GCA_007115665.2 of Sequoiadendron giganteum. Lineage (NCBI taxonomy): Eukaryota > Viridiplantae > Streptophyta > Pinopsida > Cupressales > Cupressaceae > Sequoiadendron > Sequoiadendron giganteum. Next base: position 357,137,799 of record CM021103.1, read on the forward strand.
TAAGCGTGAATGCAAATACAATTTTTCAAGTCTTTGATTTGAGTGAGTATAGCTCATTTCTAGTTCGAATTGACTTTGAGGAGATGAAGCAGGAGTATGCCAGATCTCAGCCTCTTTTTAGGTCAAGATTGCTTCCTCCTCATCTGGCCAGGGCGGGCAGTTCAACAATTCACATCAGCCCAACTGACAGGGAGCCTTTCAGGCTAAGTTGTTTTGCTAATCATTTCTTGGCGACATTCTATTCACTATGCCAAATCATTGGCTTCAACCCTAACACTATGATGCCCATCGCTTTTATGTTCATAGGAGCTCAGATTCAGCACCCTAATTTTTCTGTGATTTATGATTATGCTTCATTCCTTGCTGAAAGGATACATGAGGGTTTGCTGAAATTGCATAATGGAGATTCTGGTACTCCTTTCTTCTGGTATTCCCTATTAATGCATATGTTTTTGCATGAGAATGATGACTTCTTTGCAGAAAAGATGGAATTGAGGCAAGATGTAAATGGAGAGAGATTACCAGTATAGGCTTGGAGTGCGGACATGTCTAGTAATAAAGGAGGTGCTAGTTTTGTGCAATTTGATAACTGCTTTGCCTCTAGGCTTAGGGCTAAATTGGTGGTTTATGTGCCAAGAATTCTAGAGGATTTGCATGATTTCCTCAAACCCAAAATGAGGAAACCTGGTTTGAAGGTATGCCAAATTGGGGTGACATTATTCTGTACCTTGTGAGTACTATTTTGAGGGTTTATGGTTTCTAGGGAGCTCCTCATATTCTCCCTTATAATGTGCCATCAAGAATGGGATTTGCAGAAGTGATGTGGTAGTTAGGCTACATTCATGAAGAGAGTTTGACAGGAAGGGGAAAAGGCACTTTGTTCCCTGATTATACAGTTGTCTCTGACTTTGTGTTCACTAAAGGAGGATGGGTCCATTTTGACCAATATTTTGATGAATACCATTTGAAGAATGGATCCAAAAGACAACATGGCCCTGAGGGATTCTTTGCCCTATTTAGGTAGAAGATTAAGGGTGGTAAATTCATTCATGTTTTCAACTTCCCCAAGGATTTGATAAGAAATGAATTTGATTTGAACCAGCAAGAATTAAATAAAGAGAAGTGGATTGCATATGAGAAGATGCTAGCCATGGTACATAAATTGGATCCAAGATATGATCCATTAATGGAGTTTACTCCATTTCATAAAAGAATTGATTTTTTGATGAGCAATTTTAAGGAGATCATGAACATTTTGAGAACCAAGAAGGATAATTTAGAATTAGACCTCAGGATTCAGGAGTCAGAGGTGAGGCCTGAGGAAACAAGGCCAGTTTACTAGCCACCAGTGGATAGACCTGTATACAGGAGGAGGAAGAATAATAGCAATGATGAAGATGCAGGAAATAAAAAGGGAAAACAAATAATGAAAACATCATCACTGCCGAGTCATGGGACCAAGAAACTTGTTGGGATAAAAATTATAGATTTGGATTCATCACTGAATAAGGATCCTATGGAGCTGTCATTAGAGCCAAGCCCTAAGAGGCAAAGGATTGAAGAACCACAGGAGGTTCTGGTGGATGAAATTGTTATAACTGACCATGAAATGTAGGTTGGTATCCCTTCTCCCCCTAGATCAGCACAATTGGTGCTCACTGATATGGATATAAAGGGGCAGTATGTGTAGGATGCTAGGATGGAGGCCTGCAAGGAATTCATGGATGATGATGCCTTTGTGAAAACTCTTGTATTCTTGCAACTGATTTGGAGAATGAAGCTAGAAGAATATCAGGATAAATGCAAGAGTAGGAGGGATTCAAGACCTAATAGGTCAAACCAGGAGAATTATGATGAAGTAAAGGCTGAATTGATGGAACAATTCAAAATCATCACTCCTGAAGAAGGAAGGAAACTGGTGACCCAATCAGGTGTCTTACTCCTCCCTAAATGGGACATAGTTGATGTTGTGGCATTCAATGCTATTATGCAATCCAAGCATCCTATGTAGAGCAGTGAAGAAGAGGTCAAGGCAGCCCTGTAGGATTCTACCTTTAGTGAAGAATATGAGACATTAGCCATATGGGCACTGGCACCTCAGGGAAAAAAGTCGAATGTAGCAAACATTAGCCCAAATCTAAGAGGTGGGCTCATTATCAAAAGAGCTTCTGAAACCTCAGTAACAGAAGCTACAAGCCTAACACTGAATGTGGCCAAATTGGCCCAAAGAACAACAGAAAGGGAAGAGGCTAAAAGGAGGAGTCTGATGGAAAAATATAATGCAATAATTGGGGAATACAGTAAAATGCAACAAAGAGCGACAGTCTGAAGTAGATAGGTTAAAGTATGGGTAGGTAGGAGAATCTTCAAATGCTCCTGTTGTCAGAGAAATACCCACTACTTCGGGGTCATTACCCCCTACTCTCCCAATCATTTCTATCCCTGGGTCCCCAATTCAGACATCAAGTCTTAGTCATGTGCCAGAGCCAGTTCAAGAGGAGATGGAATACTCTGTGGATCCCACCAAAAAGCAGATGATGAGTAAGATCACAGAGTTGCAAGCCGCCCTAAAGGCTAGTGAGAATGATTCCATGGCCAAACACAATGAGGTGGTGGACACCGTGTCGAGGCATTTGAATGAAAAGGTTGATTCTAGGCTACCATTTGTTCATTCTTTATATTCTTTATTTTTGACTGGTTTACAAAATATTAACAGAGATCGAGATGTTGTTTTACCCCTGGTTGAGAAGTGGATCCCTCGTGCCACTGACTTAGACATTATCTTTAGGGCTTCTAAGTTTGATGCAAATAATAGGCCTCAATTATTAAAACCTACTCAAGGTTTTGTGAAAACACTGAAGGGATTCCAGGCCCTACCTAATGACTTGGGTAAGAAAATTGGAGAATTAGTAAAAGGTTTTAATGATTGGAGTGATACCTTTTTGCTCGATATATTGGATGCACAAGGAAACATCAAGACATTGCAATAGTGGCAAGAAAGGACAGAAGAGGTTATCACTGCACAAATCAAATTGATTTGTGATGACTCAGATCATGACTTGTTAGTAAGCAGCATGGATAAAATAATTAATACTAGCATGTTTCTGGAGTCATTTGAAGGAGAAACCAACCAGGTTGCAGTGAAGTTCACACCTTACAATACCAAAGTCACAAAGGTGGTGAATTTTAATTGGCCCACAGATGAAGAGTATCAAATTTGGGTGGACAAATATTTGACTGAAGAGGAGTAAAACGGTATCTACTACCGGAGATTTATAGCTCAGAAGTTATGGTGTAACTAATTATGGTTGAGATTCCATGATGGCTTTTGGCGCAAATTTTGAGATGTAACAAATGCAACAGCTATTATGTAATGGATAGAATCAAAGGGAAGATGGTCCGGGACTTGGTATTTTCATCATGGTTTTGAATGGGCTCATAGCAGTCCTATCGATTAATGACATGTGTAACTTCTGGCCTGATGCTTGTTTGCTCCTTCATTTCTATAAGAAGGATTTCAAGGCCAGAAGTAGGGGTTGGCAAGCCAGATATTTTGAAGGTCGAGTCTAGGTCTAGTTGCAGAACATATTGTATGAATTTCATTTTGAATGTAAAGGAAATTTAGGTTTGGGGTTCTCTTGTAGGGGGTTTTATGTTTATGAAATTCCAAGGTTCATGATAGTACTAGCATTTGAGTTATGATGATATATCTTGAGCTCTTGTCTCTCTTGTATACAGACATATCATAATTTTGAATAAAATGATCAAGGATTATGATGTTCATCTCATTGTTGTGATGAGTATGTTTTTGTTTTGGCTTTAATTCAAAGAATTAATTAAAATGCTTGGATGGAATCATAGATAGGTATGTTTGTAAAAGGATTTGGTAAGAAGTATTGGGCTGGGATAGGGATTGACAATATTGTAATGCAATATTGCTAGGGATCATATGTGTTATGTGTTTAAATCTATTGTTGCTTTCTGAATGTTTGTAAACTTGACTCCCCAATGGTATATGACACTGATCTAAATTGCATGAGTTTATGGAATCTTGTTTCTGTATGTCTTCACTTAGAGCTTGTCACCAACTTGCAATTAAAATGACTATCATAATTTACAAAATGATGTTATAACCATCTCATGCTCCAAGTGGTTGACATTACTGATGAATAGCCAATTCATTTCAGTCTTATCCCATTCTATTGAGCTATTAAGTGAGATTATCTATTTTTTGAAGTTAATGACTATTTATGATTTTTGTTGCAGAAGTTGTAAACTCATTAATAGGGATCACCCTCCCGGGTCTTGCAGAGCCCAAAGTGTAGGAGGTTACTATTAAAATCCTCATCAGTTGGTCCAGGTCCTCCGAGCTGCCCTTGATTGGAAATTTGGAAATTCCATAGGTAGATTAGGAGACAAACCTGGTTTACATGAAAAAATACCAACATGTTATTAGGTTGATTTCTTGATTTGGGAATGGATACCTTGAGTTTTATTTCCTTTGTTAGAGAGGCTTACATCCATGTTGGCATTTACATGATTTATATGGTGTACTTGATATATGAGATTGAGTGGTTGGGTGTTGTTGAGGATTTTTATTTTGGGTTGTAAGGAGATCATAGTTGACACGACATTACACCTTTAAGGTGTTGGTAGAAGGACATGTTATGGTTTATAATTTTTCTCTCTTCATTCTATGGTTCATTCCTAGAGGTTCATGCTCATATGATTTGGGGGGATGGTGGTGACATGTTGTGATAGATTATGAAGATGTTGGTGTTTCATGTGTAGATCATTGGGGTTGTTCTTGGAACTTCATTATTGATCATTTATCACACCTTGATATAGTGTTGAGTGGTTAAATTTATATTCTTTGACATTACCCATGTAGTGGGAGTTCCTGGATATGTATGTTCTTCATTGACAAGTTTGATATAGGGAGATTATGATTTTGGATTATGGGTTGCATGTGTTGTTGGTATGAGTTTATTAATTTTGTTGATACCTAGGAGGTATGGATGGTTGGATGTATTATCATGTGTTGTGGATGCTATTTTCGATCATGTAGGTTTTTTCTTTATGATAGCAAATTATTTGGAGCCATTTTTATCACTTGGATTTGATGTTTGTGTTCTTGTATTGGTGCATTTTCACCTTGGCATGTTCCTTTTCTTCCATAGGTGGCACATTGGAGGATGAGAGGAGGTCTTGCTTGATATGGTAGTCCCTTTGATTTTATTTTAGGTATCTTGATGGAGCACGAGAGTATGATGGAGATTCATGTGGTTGCATGTATGGCTATGATGATGTATTTCATTGATTGCTCCCTTATGCAATGTGTAAAACAAGTTAGAGAATGTTGGAATATGGTGTTGTGTTATGCCTTGCATAACCACCCCATTTTGTTTTTTTTGGTCAAAATGGGTCCCCCTTTGTTGTTTTTGTCTTTGGTATTTTTTTCATGCTTTGGGAGTTGTCTTTTTCCCCTAAGTCCTTGTTTTCCTTTATTTTTTGAGTTCAGGTTTCAGACCGTCATTAGCACTTGTTACTTTCTGAAGTTCAAGTTCCTAATTTTGTTCCAATCCCAATCCCCACATTTTGCCTTATGTTTTTTCTTGTCTTTTCAGATTCAGGTTTCAGATTGGAATTATCACCTTACACCTTAAAAAGTCTAAGTTCTTGTTTTCATTTTGATCCTGACTTCCGCTTTTCTTCCTTGTGCATTTTTTCTTGTTTCAAAATCAGACATCGGACTGGAACAAGAACCAAGAACTTTTCCAAAGTCCTTGTTCCTATTTCCAACCCGATCCTAATGTATGTCTCTTTTTGTTTGTTTTGGAATCGGACATCGTCCTGGAACAAGAACCAAGAACTTTTCCAAAGTTCTTGTTCTTGTTTCCAACCTGATCTTGATTTCTGACTCTCATTGTCTTTTCAAAATCGGACATCGGACTAAAACTGGAATGAAGAAATTTTCCAAATTTCTTGTTCCATCTCCCATCCTGATCCTGATTCCTTTGTTTGTCTTTGGATTTCGAACCTTCACTTGAACTTTGCACTCATTGAAAGTTCAATGTCATGTCATGTCTTGATCCTGACCAACCTGCATTAATGTCTAACCATTTTCACAAATGAATGGGTTTTTATTCCCATCGCTTCTCAGTTTTTGTTCATTCTTGCTCATACATTTTGACGGAATGAACTAGAGTAGTGTCGAGAGTTAGGGTTTGAAGAAATGCTTTGATTTCTCACTGTGCTGTCATATTTTTGGTTATGTTTGGAGGGAGGTGTTTTTCCTTTGTTCTTTATTTTCTTGTGTTTGCTTCACTAGTGGTTTTGTGTGTTTACTTTAATGCCTTCTTTTTTGTCTCGTTCATTTTGGTTTGTTTTCTATCTTTCTTGGCACCTGTTGGGGCATTTTTCTTTCTTCTCAAACCCTTTGGTTTTTTTCCTTTGTTTCATTTTGGGTTGCGCGTTTGGGTTTTCCCTCGCGTTTTTGTTTTGCGAGATTTGTTGTCCCGTCGTGCCCTAGTTTTCTAGGGGTTTTTCATACTGCTTGGTCGAATTGGCATTAAAATAGATAATTTTTTAAATTTTGACCATTACAATTCAAAAATATTGATCCCAACCATTTCCTGATCCCAAGGGCATGATTTGAAAAATATTGTACATTTATTTTTATTTCATGTTAGCTCATTGCTTCATTCTTGATTCTTGCATCTATTTCGAAATCGAGAATCGGAATTGCACCAGGTGTTTTTACCGCCTCCTAGGTTTCACTTTTTTCATTTGCCCCAATTCTGACTCTCGATGTTCCATCGGGATCAGAGATCAGATCATTACCTCAAAATGTTAAGGGTTTTTGACAATGCATCAACTTATGTCCCAAATCTGATTCTCCCATTACTATCGAGATCGGATGTCAGATCGACACTGAAATTTTGACATACCGATAAGCTCCATGACTTGGTGTCACTCCGATTCTAACTTCTGACACCGTGTAGGGATCAAAACTTAGAGTTGAAATATTCCCACTATACATACTAAAGGTCAAGTTCCAAACCATATCTTGGTTCCAAATTTTGACATAACATTGGGATCGTAACTCGATACGTTACTCACAATTGTTCATTCCTTTGGGTTTGGTTCCAAACCATGTTCTGATTCCAACTTACAATGTTCCATCAAGATCAGAATTTAGGGATGACCCATTTATCAACCCTGTTTCATGAGTGTCACTGCTTGGTGAAAACTCGATCCTGATTTCCGAACACATTCAAGGATTGGACCACAGAATGAAACTGAATCTTGTTTATCACTATGGGTATATGTGTTGAACCAAAATCCATCTCTTATGTCTAATAGAATTGAAAGGTATCATATTAAGTTTAGTTTCAAAGTTTTCCCCTATCCTAAATTTTGATATAGTTCAAAATTGTGCTTAGAATGTTCAAATTCCTAGTTCTATCTCAAACCCGAAACCCAAAAATTTTTAATTAACTTGTAGAATGATATTTTTTCTCGAATGAATGGGGATTTAATATGAATTCTTGTGACTAATTTGTTCTTCACATATCTTCCTTTGTCTAATAATGGTCAATATTGTAGGTGGTTAACAAATTTTTAACTCAGAGGAAGAAGTCCATGATTAAGGAACATCAAAAGGAGCAAGGGCTAAAAGGATAAAGCCAGAATAGGTTTCGATTACAATGAAATATAAGTTCCAAAGGACCCCAGTACCATCCAAGTTTTGTTATAAGGTTATGAAGATCACTGACACACTTGTGGGACATATTGTTCTAGAACAATTATGTAAGGATACTTTTTCAAAAGATGCTACCCCAAGGGCAAGGAGAATTGTAGAGTCTGGATTGGCCCATGTAGCTACTTTTCCTATTGTTGTGCAATCTCTGAAGTTTATTTTAACTGTTGTGGAAATATACAATCTGGATCAGAGGTAATGCATTGATTCCAAAGGTAACATAATTATTGATTTAACCCTAGAAATGATCGCACTACTTTTTGATCCTCCTCCTTACCCTAATTTCAGGATAATAACTGAAGTTGATGCACTTAAACTCTATGCAATAGATGAGGATGGGAACAAAATGATAATTAATAAAAGGTGGCTTAAGACATAAAAGAAATCAGTAAAGAAGGTACCACCTAACCCTCAGAGGTGTGACTTTTTTTAGGACACTAGAGACATGATTATACTGCGGGCAAGAGTATTTGGCAAGGAAAACTCTCATATCTTTGAACATTGGATGTTTTCATTTATTCAACTGATTCTAGAGGGGAAACAATATTTGGATTGGGGATAGATAATTTTGGACAACATCCATGACCAACTATTGAAAGTAATAGAATTTGAGACATTCTATATGTCTTCATACATGATATATTGTTCTGCAAGGATGGGATAATTTCCTGGTTTAACTGTTGAAGGATCAATGGATGAGGGCCCAAATCGGAAGAAATTTTAGGACTATTATGAACAACTAGAGTTGAAGACAGTGGAGAAAAATTTTAAAAGAGTTAATGATGCATTTTTATATGCTATTATTAATCAACTCATAGGTGATGTTGGTTTCAGATTGTCTAGGAAGGCAATGGAGTTAATTGAAAAGTGGGGTTATTGGTTTATCTAATACCCCAAATCTACCTATTTTAGACTATTTGGATATGATGGGTACCCTTTCAAGTTGCCAAGGTGTTGTGGTGATAGATGGGTCTTGATGGAGTTTTCTCATCAAGCTGCCAAGGTGAATGCTAAATTCTCTGCATAGCACAAGGTTGGATGCCACTCATTCCCAATCTAATTAGGGTTTTACTCTTGTTCCTCTTCAATAGCAGCTAAGATAGCAACATAAGAGTTTCAATCAATGAATTTCAAATATCATACATCTAGAAAAGATTTTGATCCTAAAAATAAAATGTATGGTATATATGCTTCATATTTTTCCCATCATTGGCCACTTCTCAAAGACTTTTGGGCTAACCTATAGGATTAGTTTGAAGTAAGGAAAAGGAGATATGAAAGACTAACAATTCCCCAGATGAAGGATTTTGAGTTTGAAAAGGATATACCAAAAGGCAACATAGATAATGGGATTACTCTTGATCCCTACTATGAGATCGATAAAGTGGCTACTAAGGATTTGGATCCAATCAATTGGATGGAAAAAGAGGAAACAAATATTCATACAGTGTCAGAGGTAGTGGTCAAAAGAAGCCTGAAGTGGCTTAATATTCATTTAAAGCAACCAAGGACTAAGGCTTCGAGGAAGAAGGATTCTAGTAGTGATCCTAATTCCTCCACCGAAACGAGGTAGTATAAGAGACTAAAGAAAACTATTATAGCTACGGAGGCAACCATGGAAGAGCCGGCTAAAGTAGAAGAAGAAACATTGGTGAAATAGGTTACTGAAGCCTTGGAAAAGGCTAAGGTTACTTATCAAGCTACTATTGTATGAGTCATTTTAGGTCTTAGTGCCACACCTATAACTTCTATGTATCCTAGAGAAAAATCTTCTAAAGAAGGGCCTTCTATTGTACCATTACAAACTAAGGGTACTCCTTTGACTCTACCATCAACTTCGTAAGCATTAGTTGGTGAAGAAGAGAGACCTCCTATCATCAATGTAATAGATTAACCTATCCCCTTGGACTCTAAAGAAACTCCACTTCAAGAAGAAAAAGAAGAATGGGAAGAGTATCTCGAGAGGGCCGAAGAGGGGGTTGGAGAAGAAGATACTGGATTTGAGCAAGGAAGCCTCTGGGGTGAAGCTGCAATGAATTATTTTTTGACCAAAGATGAGCAGAAATAAATATGGAAAGTGCTCAAATATTAGCTGCTGACGAGTTAGCTAGTTAGGAAGAAGAACAGAGAAGGAAAGATGAAGAGCTAGCTCGGGAGAAGGAAGTTTTTGAAGCAAAAAAGAAGGTCGAAGAAGAAGCTATTGCACAAGAATTAGAAAAAAAATGAGAAATTTGAGCAAGATAAAGTAGAAGAGGAGAAACTTCATGCAAAAGAGTTAGAACAGTAGAGGTTAAGAGATGAAGAGGAAGCTATGCAAAAAGAAGAAGAAATGAAAAAGATAGAAGAGATAAGAGCCCTGAATGAAAAAATGGAACAAGAAAGATTATAGAAAGAAAAAGAAGAGTGAGATAGAATCTCTTCTAAGAAGACAATGAAAATAGTTTCTTCTACACCTCTCCCTCAACACCTCCCAGTGCTCAAATAGGTAGTAACCCAGCCAGCTACTCCTACTTGGTTAAAATTTAATTTGGAGAAGAGGCAATAGGTTCAAGCCCAACCTGTAACATGGGATGAACTGGTGAAGGAGATAGATAAAGTTAAGACAAGGAATAAACACCATGTTCTTCATTCTAAAAAGGTAACTGATGATGGAGACTTGATAAAAGAAATTGCTACACCTATAGCTGATAAGGATGGCAGGGAATTAGAAGCCACGGATTATCAACTAACCACAATCAATCTTGGGAAACATACCAGAAATCAGCAAATAAATCTAATTGACATTATGGCTACCACTACCAAGTCACAACTCATCAAAGATAAGCAAGCTAAGGATCAGCTAAAAGCTCAAGTAGGGTAGATGAAATTTTTTCTGAAGGAAAGTATTGCATCTACTCCTGAACAACCAACATCGTTAGAAGTTCCTATCTTAATGAGTCATCAAATGGTAGATGAGCTGACTAAAATAAGGAGAAGATCTCAAATGATGCAGAAATGGGTTGACCTTCTTAGGAAGGATACAAAGGAGCTTTTCACTATTGTTTCAATAATTTATAAGGAGGTAGGTTACCTAATCAAGTCCCTGGGGCAATATATCAAGCTACTTGGAAGGGAAGAGGATAAATATACTGAGCATATAAAGAAATTGAGAATGTTGAAAAGGTTTTCTAAGGCAGATATAATTGAGTATGCTATTATAGAAGACCAAGATTTTGGATACCTCGATAAGTGTATGAATATTATGATCTTTAAAATAGAAGTCATCATGGAACATAGAAGAATATTGTAGTAGGCCCGACAAGATTTTTTTGAGGAAAGAAAGATTGTGAAAGGGATTGTTGCTGATTTAATTGGTAAAGAGGCTTCACTAAGCGAGTTTGATTTCTTTGCAAGAGATGAAAGACCAATGGAGAAATAGACTGGAGGAAATGATCAAGACTGGAGATAATGATGAAGGGCTTCTCTTGGACAAGCTTATGGAAATCAAGTTTTATGTATGGGGTGTTGCCCAGAATGTTGCCAAGCTATAGGATATATACATAGCCACCACCAAGAAGTACGAACGAGCAATGTTCAAGGTGGAATGGGTAGATGTACTCGAAGAGGAAACCATACAATGGATTTTTGATAATATGGATGGTTATCTCAAAAATAAGGTGTCTAAAAAAGCTAAGAGTAGCTAAGTAGCAAAGGAATATTCCTTTTTTTTTAAAGAGATGATGTCAGAGATATTAACTATTTCCAGGTGCCCTGAGACAATAATATCTTCAGATCTATTTTTGAACAAGTGGATAACTCCAAGTCAATTTTGACAAAACAAGGACTGGGTGTGTGATCAATAGTGAACAAAGCAGTGACTCCTAGTCAGATTTTCACTAGATGGACATATGACATGCTTCCCACATGCAATAATTTCAGCAAAAGAAGACTCAAACTCAACTGGAGGCACCCCTATGATTATGGATTTGAGCCCCAAATTTGTGGATCTAGATTTTTTATAGAAGAAATTAATGTGAATTATTTATATAACTAAGAATTTTCTCCTCACTATAAAGGTCATTTGATTGAAGTCAGATTAGCGACCTAGAAACTAGATATAGCTTTCATTTTGCAACTTTATGTAAAACACTTAAACTATTTTACACTTTTAATACAAGTAGATTATTTTCATAACCTAGTTATTTTAACGATAATGCTGATAGACAATGGTTTTCCATATGTCAGTGGATTTTTTTGTGCATAATTGTGTCTTTATTGATGAAAATTAATAGAAGATTTTGAATTCAAAACCATCTATTGTGTTATCTATGGATAATTTGTCTTGATGTTCATTGATCTGTTAATTTTAGTAATGAGCTTATGATGCTCTATTATTGAAAAGTTAAAAAAAAGTGATGATGAATGGTTGTATGCTTTAAATATGCACTATGAATAGATTGTATGGTATGAATTGTTTCATAAATTGTGTCATTCTATAATTTTAGTTAGTTGGGAAAGTGATGATTATAAGAATTAATTGTCTAAACTTAAAGTAATTTGTGTTCACATTTTGTTGATCTAAGCCTTGATTAGTCTTTTTCTATTTATTTGGAACACCCATGTTAAGTTATTTTTCACTATCCAGCTTGTACTCACTTACCAATAAAGGCTTCTTCAACATTATAGTTGCATAGGCCATTGAATGATAACAACATAATTGAGAACCAACTACAGAGACCTTGAAAGATAGGTGGTTTTAGACCATTTATTTTTTTCAAGAGAAATAGAGTAAAAATATTGTGTTTAATGTTATTTTGTTACTTTTGACCATCAACAGAATTGGTGCTAGAAGGAGGGCCTAGAGGAACAAACTAGAGAAAATTGGGTTCTTTTCACCAAACGGGTTTGAAAGAGTTTTGAGATCTACTATGAATCTAGAGCCATTACTTGAACTCTAATCTCCTACTAGACCCAGAACCCATAGGGCTCTAACACCACCACCCACTCCACTAGGATTTCCACCAATACCACAGTTGGCACAACCCAATCCACCATCACCAATGGAATTCTTTGTGAATAATCCTTCAACACTAGGAACCATCCTTGGTGGCATACATGAGATGCCTAAGAATCCAAAGAATTTTTGTCCTAGGTACACCCATGGAGAGTCACGAAGTGCTGAAGAGAACATCCAGGAATTCAAAGATGCCTAAACTTGGGCTCAAATAGCCCATCATGACATTTCATTTAGGCTATTTTCCTATTCACTGGGACATGTGGCCTACAATTGGCACCTAAACCTACTAATCAGATCCATTTTGAGTTGGAAAAATTTATAGGATGCTTTTATAAATCAATTACGGGTCTATGTATACCCATCTATCCTATACCACCAATTCGCAATGATTAGAAAGGAAAAGCATGAACCTTTGCCTCTATTTAACACTCATTTCCAAAGGATTTATAGTTGGTTGCAAGAACCATACTTGGTGGTTGATAATATCACCATCCAGGCATACCTAAAGGCCACAGATCCACTGATTGGATTATTTCTACAAAGAACTTACCTTATGTCGAACATTGATTCACTGTCTAAAGTTTATCACCTGGCCATCAAATGGAAACAATAGATAAGTTCATAATCAAGTAGTTTGGGAGGATTCTTCCCTCCCTTAGGATATCTTGGGATGCCTAATACAACCCCTTCATTAAATATTGTCCCAAGTATGTCCCACTCTGCCTATGGACCATTGGTTGAATTACAACCTCCACCTATGTTATCATGGGTCAATGGTGGCACTTTAGATCACTCCCAACAACCTCATAATTCCCATAATCATGCAGGAGGGTCTAATACCATGACTCACCCATCAATTGTAATGACTGCAGAAAGTGAGTGCACCACTCATTTGACAACATGGTTGGAAACTCTGAAGAAAAATTTATCCCAAGTGACCAATGAGATGGCCCAATTCAAACTAAACCACCCTCATAACCAAAATCAAAATTACCAAAATCAGGGAGGGTATTCCAACCAAAATAGCTATTCTAACCAGAAAACCAATCAGAACCAAAGAAATTTTCAGAACCAGAATTACCAGGGTCAAAACTATCAAAATCAAAATAGGGGATACAAGCAAAGACCTAATAGCTGACAATGGGACACTAGACCAAAAAATGGAGGAGTTCCCCATAACTATCAAGCCAATGAAAATAAACCACATATTGAAAATTTTGTGGATTTAAAATTCATGACTAATTGGTGCAGATTACATCACACTACCTTATATTCTGAAGTTAACTGCCCGAAGATGGGAAAAATGGTTAAAATCGCACAAAATGATTCCCAACCACCACAAGGTAATCCCAAAAAAGGTGGTGGATCTGTGGATACCGCCATGGATTTTGATACATATGATGAAGAATATTAATTTCCTATTAAGGGAGAAAATAAACTAGAAGCAGATACATACAATGCTCAATCTTTTCAGGCCAAGGGAGGCCATTTTCAGAGAAATCAAAACAAGGGACTATTCACCACATCTGCCCCTCCTAGCAATATTGTCCCCCCTACTCAAAATGTCGACAACAATCTTCCCCCACCAAAATTCCTACCTAGGTTTTTAAATAAAGGTAAGATGTGTTCATTCCTAAATAGTAGATTTATAATAATATGGAATTTGATTTCATTTCACAAATATAGAAATAGATGACTTCATTGTAATTATTTGGTATCCTGAAGTGGTGTCCCACTCAACGTGAAATTGTGTTGAAATCCTTGCAAGAGGTAGACTGGTTGAAAGGAAATACTAAGATGACTCTAGCTACTAACATGAATGCAACCCTTTATAGAGGTAAGGTGGGAACACCACCATTCCTTTTGAGTCTGAGAATTTTTAGAAAGAATCTGCATAACTGAATTTTGGATTCCGGGGCCTCAAGTAATATTATTCCTTTCTCTATTTGTAAAATTTGGGCTTAAACCTAGTTCAAACTCATAAGAAAGTTATATAGCTAGATAAATCTGAGGTTAATGTCATAGGGGAATTAAAAATGTGCATGTATAGATTGGTTCAGACCCACATATTCAAATCTATGTGGATATTCAAGTTGTTGATATCCCCAAAAATGTATTGCATGTTGTTAAGCCGAGACTTGATGAAGGCTATAGGAGGTTATCTCTCCCTAGAATTCTTGCACATTTTCCATGGAAGGAGGTAGCAACTCAGATTAGGATTGAAAGTGAACCTCGCTTGAAGCATATGATCATAGAATATGACCACCCTAACAAGGTATCCTATTTTGAAACTGAGATAGGTGTTTATAGGAGGGAATAAATTATGACCTTTTCAATGTTTAATCTCGATAGCTCATAGCCTTTAGAAGATAGTGACCTTATGACTACCAGTGACCCTACAATTACTATTAACCAGTAAGTTTTAATTCATAAATTTCAACAAGACAAGTTGGTCATTAGAGAATAATTTGACTTTTGGAGTTTTTTATTCCCGAACTAGTGGCGGGTTCATTACCAGAATCATTCTGAGTTGACATCTTAGTCTTGCTTAGACATTTTGAACCATGTTGGTCGAGAAAGATAATTTTATAATAGCAATCCTAGAACACCCTCGAAATGGTTTCCTTTTGAATCTAGTCCCATGACTCTTCTGATAAGAATAAATAACATATTGCAATAAACCTCATAGTTGGTTGATCAGGCTCATACCCCGTCTCCTAATTTACATACTGTGATTATGGAATCTCAGAAGTTACCAAGTACACTTGCCCCTACTAATATTCCAATCCCCAAAGAATTGCTCAAAAGAAAAATGAGTTGTAAAACTATTGATCAAGATGAGGTGCAGGAAATAGTCTTTGCTCATGTTTTAAACCTTAGTGAAATATTTGACAATTGTCATTTATAGTAGTCTCTCAATCTTGATATCTCAAACCAGTTTGAGTTGCCACCTATTTCTCTTAAGCAATCACCCATAGCTGGCCTTAAGAAAGAAACCCTAGCCCAAGACCAACTATGGACCCTCAAATTTTAAGGTTCCAAAGCTAAAATTGGGAGTGGAGCTGGAGTAGAACTAACCGAATTGAAAGGGAAAACCTACTTTTCTTCTTACAAGTTACAATTTAGTTGCACTAACAATGTTGTAGAGTATGAAGCACTTGCTAGGGGACTGATGTTTGCACATCAAAAGAAAGTTATAGCTCTAATAGTCATGGGGGATTCTAAGGCAATCGTTAAGAAGGTTCGCATCCAATATACATGTCATAACAAAATTTTGACTACATACAGGAATAAGGTATGGAATTTGATAGAGGATTTCAATGCTTTCAGAATCAAGTTGATTTCCAGAGAAGACAATCAGATTGCAGATGCACTTGTTTTTTCTGCTAGTACCTTGGAACCTATGTAGGATTCCAAGTTAAAGAGGTTCTCCATGGAATTAGTGTCAATCCCAACCATCCCAGACAACGTCCAAAAAATTTTAGGTTTTTTATGACGATCAACATATTCTTGCCTTCCTAGCTAGTTCAGATGTCTTCGAAGGGAAAATCATTGATGATTGTGACAGGGACTAGGGGGGCTAGGATCTAGAAGATTATGATGCAGAGGGTATAATGAATTTGAAAACTAATAGCATCCCTAAGGGAATGGTAGCACTAAAGAGAATCTTTGATTCTGATTCTCGAGCCCATGAAAAATTGCCTACTGATTCTAAAGGAGGAAAATCTGAATCATACAACTTGATGGACTCAGGCCCAGAATGGACTCAGGCCCAGAAAGGAACATATTCATTGGAAAAACTTGCCCGAAGGACATTCGGGAAAAAACCTTGAGAGTACTAAAAGAAAATATCACATCAATTTCTTGGGGGTACGGAGATCCAAGAACCTTTGATACTTCGATGATAATGCACACCATCCCTTTGAAACCCAAATCCAAGCCATTCCATCAAAAGTAGTGTCTAGTGAATGCATTAATTGAACTTGTGATCCTTAAAGAGCTACAGAAGCTATTGCCAATAAGAAGAATTTTTCCAGTGAGGCATTTGACCTAGGTTGCAAATTTGGTCCCTATTCGTAAAAAGAATAGGGAAATCATATTGTGTGTCAACTTCAAAAACCTCAATAAAGCTTCAGAAAAAGATAACCACCTACTTCCTTCTCTTGTTGAGGTGTTGCAGATAGTTAACAGTTCGCAGATGATTCCATTCCTGGATGGCTATTCAGGATGCAATCAGGTGCTGGTTAATTAGGAATATATAATGAAGACTTCTTTCACTACTAAGTGGAGGACATTAACCTATCGAAGGATGCCATTTGGTCTCATTAATGTTGGAGCTACTTTTCAATGTGCAATGGATGTTGCATTTAAGGATCTCGTGGGTAAATGTATCATCATTTACATGGATGATCTGACTGTATTTTCTAAAAATAAGGAAGAACATGCTATGGACTTTTCAAAGTTCCTTCAAAAATGTATAAGCTATGGTGTCTCCCTCAACCCCAAAAAATGTGTTTAAGGTCTCAAAAAGGAAAACTCCTGGGTCATATAATATTAGAGATCTCATCTCCTTTTTGTTTCCAGGCATGGTAAATTTTAGAATGGACTCTACTCTATCAGGGTCTAAGGAAAAATCCTGGGTCATATAATATCAAAGAGAGGGATTTCCATGGACCTTGATAGAGTAGAGTCCATTCTAAAATTTACCATGCCTAGAAAAAAAAAGGAGATGAGATCTTTCTTTGGAAAGATAAATTTTGTAAGAAAATTCATACTCGAATTCGCAGAAATCGTTAAACCCCATAATGAGATGATGAAGACGGATGTGAAGATTGAATGGAGTAACAAGGCTAAGGCTGCCTTCTCACAAATCAAATGGTCTATTTTAGAGGCACCTATTTTGACTAGTCCCAACTATTTAATGGCTTTTTATATTTATTCTTTCACATCTGATCATTTGTGTGTTGCTACTTTGACGTAGCGAAAAGGCGAAGGGGATGAATGGTCCATATATTTTATGAGTTCTCCCTTCAAGAATGCTAAGATAATATACCCACCATTGGAGAATTAGGCCTTTGCACTGGTAAGAGAAGTTAAGAAGTTTTGGCATTACATTTTATGCAGTCAGATCACACCCATAGTTCCTGACCCTACAGTGAAGTCCCTTCTAATGTAGAGCGAGCTTGGAGAAAGAAGGGGAAAATGGATGGCAATTCTGTAGGAACTTGACCTTGAAATTCACCTGATGAATTTGGTTCAAGGACAAGGCTTATCCAAGGTGATGGATAACGTTGACACCAAGATTACTTGCCAACAGTATATTGTACAATCATTCATAGGCAATCCTTGGTATGAAGATCTGATTTTCTTGCTATTGAACAATAAGTTTCCTAATGGGATGAATACCATGCAGAGAAGAGCACTAATATTGAAGAGTGGTCATTATATGATCAAAGGAGGAGCCTTATATAGGAGGAAGTTTGAAGGCATCTATTTTTTATGCTTAGATCAGCAGTAGACAAAAGAGGCTATTACTGAGTTTCATGGAAGACATGGTACTGGGCACGTTTCCATCGATGCAATGGCACATCAAATTTTGAGATTAGGCTATTATTAGCCTCATGTGTTCTAAGATTCTCACGAACATGTTAGGACATTTAATACATGTTAGACTTCAGCATCTAGAGAATGCAATCCAGCGATGCCCTTGCAACCCGTATATGAGGTAAGACTGTTCACCCAATGGGCATTAGATTTTGTCAGGGTAATTCATCTAAATTATTTTGTAGGTGACAGGTTTATTTTGACCGCAATGGATTATCGTACACACTGGACCGAAGCTCAACCTTGCAAGAACAGTACTACCAATGTTGTTATCAAATTCCTCGACAAATGTGTCATTACCAAGTTTGGAGTACCTTTTTCTTTGGTATGTGATAATGGCCCTGCCTTTTCTTCTGCTCAATTTATTCAGTGGTCGTATGAACACAAAATCATGTTGAAATATTCAACTAATTACTATCCATAGGGAAATGGGGTAGCAGAGTCTACCAATAAGAATTTTTTGGAGGTAATTAAGAAGTTGCTAGAAAGTAATCCTAGGGACTGGCACACACAGCTGAGATTTTCCTTATGGGCAGATAGGACTAGAATCAAAGCCACCTTAGGAAACTCACTATTTAATTTAGTCTATGGCCAAGACCCAACCTTTCCTATTCATCTACAGATACTAGTTTTGTAGTTTATGCAAGAGTTCTATTCCAATGATGATAGGATAGAGGTCTGACTAACTAATTCGCTTAATCTAAAAGAACAAAGGGATGCTACCTTACAGCAATTTTCCAAAAATTAGGTTGTAGTCAAACGTTGGTTTGACAAGCGAGCCAAAATCAAGGCTTTTAGAATATTTGTGTTGTTATGGTACAAATCCAGGGAGAGGAAGGGTGATCACCAAAAGTTTGATAGACTTTGGATGGGTCAATATCAAATCATTGAGATCCTAGGTGAGAATTCCTTCCATATTAGCACCTTAATGAGAGAAAATGTTCCATTTCCAATCAATGGGCAGTTTCTTAAACATTATTTTTCCCCATGAAGGCCTAATCGTTCGTTCATTGTACATATGTAGTTTAATTGATTTCTTTGTTTTGGTTTGTTTGTTTGTTTGTTTGTTTGTTTTCTTTTCTTTTCTTTTTGTTTCTTTCTTTTCTTTTGTTGTTTTTTTTTTGTTTTGGGGGCTTTCATTTTCCTCATTTCAGAATAATGGGTAGTTGTTCAAAGCATACTAAGGGTGATATGACCAAGAAATTGATTTATGTATTTTCAAGTATGTCTATTGAGATCTTTCATTTTGCAACTTATGTTTTATATACATCTTAATGAAATTTTGAAAGGTTAAGAACAAACAGGTATATTTTAATTGATCTCGTTAACCGCAAATGAATCTTTCACATACTAGATAAAATCATATATTTTTATAAGGTCCTATATGTCTTAGGGTGACTGTATTCATGATTCGGGTGAAAAATATGAGTCCTAACGCTGTCATGAGGTCCACCATAGTTCTCAACCTGATTTTCAGATACTACATCTGAGTATTGAGAAAAAGATAAGAAAATAGTTGCCTCAAGTAGAGACTATGCAAAAGGAAAGTAAAAGAGAAGCATAAATAATGAAAAAAATTGTATTAAGGGTTATTCAAGTATCTCTACCAGGGCTATGGATGCTTGGCTAGAAGTAGAGAAATGCTTTGAGATAACTAGAGGCATCTTTTTCGGAAGTATAGATTATTGTATAAGACTCACAGACTGTGATGTGGACAAAAAATCCATCTAGCTCCCTTCGGGTTGATAGTGTTATTTTTCTTGGCTTCCACCCACACCCCATACATTTTAATATCTCCAACCCCTTTTTGCAAAGCTCCACCCAATATGCCACGTGTCCATCGTGCACTCCTTGCAAGTATTTATTCCTTTTCCTTCCTACTGAGCCCCACCATGTGTCCACGTGTCAAAAACACATACTATTGAGGCTTTCTTTCCCTTCGCTTCTCTATCAGGTTGCACCTGCATGCCACATAGCATCATTCTATGTATACCTTTCGACGGACCCCACAAATAATGCAAGAAATGAAGAATTCTCCACGTGTCTTCTCCACAGACATTTTAGCAAAGGGAAGGATAAAATGAGTGACGGGTTGTGCCATTTTACCACATGTCCTAACTGACTCTGTGGATTAGCGACACATGTTTGCTGGAGAATTACTGCTTCTACGATGGGACCACCGTAATCATTTGCAGAGGATGCATCTGGCTTGAAGGCAACTACATTCTATGGTTCAAAATCTTTTTTGTTGCAACGGCCTGGGGAAATCATTACGGTGGGCATTATTATTCTTTCCATGGAATATTTTCTATTACTAGCTCAACGGCGGTGGGATCATTTCTTCTATAAATACTGCTTCTTCTTTCGAAGAATGAATTTGGAACTTATAGAAAAAATAGTGAAACACACCAAGCCTTTTGTATTATTTTAGATTATTGTATAAGACTCACAGACTGTGTCATTGTTTGGCCTTTCTTTTTCTTAACTATTTGATAAAGCATTATAATGTGCCATTATTGTACTATGTAGTTTATTTTCAGAACTTCTATAATTTCAATATAATTTTTCTCATTCAAACCATGTCTTGTATTCTTCTTTTCAGTAAATGCATATGGGAATTATTTTATGTTATTTGATAAATTACTCAGGCTTTCATTTGTGAATTTTTAGTTATTCTGGGACATAGCAGATTGTTGAACGGTCCTTAAATCATACCCAATAGATAGATTTATAGTGCCCATATCTACTTCTTGGTGCGTCGCCTTAGTTAGATTTGTATTTAATATGTTTTCTTCCTTTTTCCTTTCCAAACCCCAACTACAAAAGAAGTTGAATTCTTTAAAAATACAGAGGTTACTCATTTTAGCACAATAGGTCCCCCCTTTAACTGAGTTTCCCATAAGTTTGTTGCTTGTCAATTTTTGGCATCATCAAACTAGAGGTATCTTTTTCGGGGCTATAGATGTCTAGTTGGGAGTGAAGCAATACCAAGGATATCATTGCGTGACAGCTAAAGAGACTCACTTCATGTAGCTTGAATCTTGATATAGTTGTTTCAAGGATGGGTAAGGTTATTAGGAAAATGATGCACCATGCATACACACACTTAGATTTGAAGTTGTTTTTGATACACATTTTGAGATTCCAACTCAATCTTGTTTGTTGTGACTGATCCTACTCAAGTTAAGGGTTCATAAATAAGAGGCTCTAGGTGACTGAATTCTTCAGTATCTTAAAAATGGGTAAAACATTTTCCCAGTTGAGTCACCAATTGTTATGCCTTGTATAACCACCTCATTTTTCTTTTTTTGGTCAAAATCGGTCCCCCTTTGTTTTTTGTCTTTGGTGTTCTTGTTCGATCTTTGGGAGTTGTCTTTTTCCCCTAAGTCCTTATTTTTCTTTGTTTTTCGGGTTCAGGTTTCAGACCATCACTGGCACTTGTTATTTTCTAAAGTTCAAGTTCCTACTTTTGTTTTGATCCTAATCCCCATTTTTTGCCTTGTATATTCTTGTCTCAAAATCAGACATCGAACTAGAATAGGAATCGGGAACTTTTCCAAAGTGCTTGTTCCTATTTCCAACCCAATCCCAATTTTTGACACTCTTTATCTTTTTCAAAATCGGACATCGAATTGGAACTGGAACAAAGAACTTTTCCAAAGTTCATGTTCCATCTCTTGTCCCAATCATGATTCCCATGTTTGTCTTTGTCTTTTAGAATTCGGATTTCAGGCCTTCGCTTGAAACACTCATTGAAAGTTCAAAGTCATGTCATTTCCCAATCCCGACTCCCATTTACCTTCATTCTTGTGATGGCGCATTTATGAATTCCACCCCAATCTCGAGGCCTACCCAACCCACATTAATGTCTAACCATTTTCATGCGGGAACGGGATTTTATTCCCTTCACTCCTCGGTTTTCATTCATTCTTGCTCGTATAGTTTGACAGAACAAACCAGAGCGTCGTCAGGAGTTAGGGTTTGAAGAAATGCTTTGATTTCTCACCATGCTATCATATTTTTGGTTGTGTTTGGAGGTAGGTGTTTTTCCCTATGTTATTCCTTCATTCTTGATTTTCCTGTGTTTGCTTTGCTTGTGGTTTCACGTGTTTGCTTTCTTTCCTTCTTTTCTAGCTTATTCATTTTAGTTTGTTTTATGTCTTTCTTAGCACTCGTTGGGGTGTTTTTCTTTGTTCTTGAACCCTTTGGCTCATTTCCCTTTGTTTTGTTTTGGGTTTTGTGAATTTGGTTTTTCCCTTGTGTTTTCTTTTTTTTTCTATTCACGAGATTTTTTGTCCTGTTGTGCCCTAGTTTTATAGGGTTTTATCATACTGCATGGTTGAATTGGTATTACAATAGATAAATTTTGAACTTTTGACCATTACAATTAAAAAATATTGAGCCCAACTATTTCCCAATCCTGAAGGTGTGATCTGAAAAATAGTGAAAGACACCAGGCCTTTTGTATTATTTTAGATTATTGTATAAGACTCATAGATTGTGCCATTTTTTGTCCTTTCTATTTCTTAACTATTTGATAAAGCATTATATTGTTCCATTATTTTACTGGGTAGTTTATTTGTAGAACTTCTATAATTTTGTTGATTCAGACCATGTCTTGTACTCTTCTTTTCATTAAATGCATATGAGAATTATTTTATGTTATTTGATAAATTACTCATGCTTTCATTTGTGATTTCTATTATTTTGGTACATAGCAGATTGTTGAATGGCCCTTAAATCATAACCAATAGATAGATTTACCATGCCCATATCTACTTCTTGGTGCATCACCTTAGTTAGATTTGTATTTTATATGTTTGTTTCCTTTTCCCTTTCCAAACCCCAACTACAAAAGAAGCCATCTTCTTTAAAAATTTGGAGGTTACTGAATTTAGCGCAATAGGTCCCCCCTTTAACTGAGTTTCCCATAAGGTTGTTGCTTGTCAATTTTTGGCATCAACAGTTTATTTTTCTGGCACACCTGGTGAGACTTCTTTAAAGTACTTAAATATAAAGTGGTTGTATGATCCATCAATCTGTTACTAGATCCTAAACAGTGAATAATCTTGGGTTTCTAGTACCTCCATTGGTAACAGTGTGAACTCAAACTCATCCAGTGAACATTTTGATCCCTCCACCAGCCATGTTTCCTATTGTGAACACAAATTACATGACATGGGATGTCACAATCCCCCTTATAGCCCCATTAGCACCTGCCATTTGGGCCCCTATCCCGACCTCTGCTTTAAAAGCTATACCTAAATTCATCAATGATGGCTGAAAAACACCTTCCAAGCATCTACAAGATGTGGCATATGTATGTTTGGTGCATGGTGTTACTGACCAAAATATAGCGCTAAGGTTGCTCAAAACTTCTTTCAAGGGCAAGGCACTATATTGGTACAACACTCTACAAGCTAACACTATCAGTACCTGGGATCAACTCGGAGATCATTTCGATGAAATATTCTCAAATGATGTAGATTGGTCCTCACTATACCATCAGCTGACAACCATAAAGTGGGACCCATATGAAGCCATGACCGAATTCAACACCCAGTTCCACACAACTTGGTAGAGGATCCAGGCTGCTATTTTCCCATTGGCAGAGCTGGCATTCATGTTCTACCTAAAATCTATCAATGTCGACATCTTGATAATGATCCAGTCCCTTGGTGAAACCACTCTACTGGATACGTACAACATCACGGTTAAGGTGGAGAACAACCTGATCGACATCAAAAATATTTTGCCTCAACCTTTTATGCCTATATTTCCAGACATATCAATTCCCACCCAGGAAATAGTAGCTACCAGGGCGCTCGCTCCTCACCAATCTATGTACACATATCCGGGCACACCACAAAATGTCACTTCTACATCAAATCCTTCAAGAGATGAGATGAATGATGTCAAAGAGATGTTATGAAGTATCTCAAATGAACTAACTACCATCAATCGCAATCATTCTATGCCTCTGAGGGAAACTTACCAAAATCTATCAAGGTGGAAGACCTTCTTACTAGTAGAACCAATATCAAGGAGACTCATGCACAAATCCATAGGCTCAATCAATTAATCAAATAGTACCAGTTCCTACTCCATTTTAGAATGCTCACCTGAGCTCAAGTAGGGAGTTGATTGTAGGGAAGAACAACCTCACTGACGACATCAATCCCTGGTGCTTCCCTTGTGGTGATGTGCATATGCCCCAAAATTGTCTGCGTGGAAATTTATAGTAGAAGGTGGTTGAACAGTGTAGCCAAGGTGTAGCATCAATTTTAGGAGGTTATGTATATTCCTCTCCACAAATGTAAAATGTGGTGCTTATCGCTCAAATGCAAGGAATTTCCTTGGAACAAGAAAACAACATAGCTCTCGATCATGCGCTCTTCTCGTGGATGGCAGGAGAAGAGGTGGTATTCACATACGAGGCATCCACATCAAAGACCCTACAAGTGTAGCCCACTTACAAAACTTGCTCAAAGAGGAGATTCATGGGCGAACTAGTCACTCCATAGCCTAGAAGCATCCCCGACCAATCCCCCGATCCTTCCACAATTACTTTGCAACCATAGTTGCACAAGGAGATTGTTATAACCAAGGCTAAGGAAAAAAATCCTTTAAACCCACCGCCATTCAATGTGGTGGAACAATTGAAAAAATCCTCTGCTAACATATCCCTTTGGGATATCTTAGCTATTCTAGAGTAGAATTCATTGCTACAGAAGGCCCTCTGAGAAGATGCAGTTACCGAACCAATAGAGCAATCACTCAAGGTAAATTTCACTGACCCATCAACTCCTGTCAAAGTTCTCACAAATAGTATAGAGGATGCCTCTACTGAAGTTAAAGAAAATCTGAAACCCAAGCCTTTTTTCTTATCTCTTATGTGGGGAATAAATTACTACACAATTCTATAATTGACTCTGGTGCTAGCACCACAGTCATGCCCAAGTAGATAGTTGAAGCCTTAGGACTCAATTATGAACCTTTAAAAAGGGGGGTTATGTAGCTTTATGGGAACAAGGTTTAAATTGTGGGTGTCATTAAGAACTTCCCCTTAACTCTATTCTCCTACATTAGTATTGCAGTTCCACAATATACCATGATCATAGACGTTCCCTCCATGTTCGGTCTCTGCTTATCCCAAGAATTCACTTCAAAGATAGGTGGATATCTTTCTTTGGATTGGCCACACTTGATCCTTAGGACCAAGCATGGATCCAAAATAAAAATAATATCTAAACCTTTACATTCAGAACATGTGGCCGATGAAGCCATGGTCAACTTTGAAGCTTCTCATACCTCTTTCACCAAAGAAGAAACATATGGTACCAAGCTACTTGAGGATGATAAGGTGACTAGAGACCAGACCAATCAAGAAGAGGTCCTCCTGAGTGAATATATAGACACTTATCCTTTCAATAACTACCCTACCACCAAATTGGGGACTTCTATCATCTATGACAAAGATCAGGTGATTCTGAAGGTTGTGAAGGAATCCAAGGATTACCCAGCATCAAATATATGGATGTTGCATTTTGATGGAGTAAGATGAAAAGTTGGTGCAAGAGCCAAGATATGTTTTACATCCCCATCCCATGAAAAGACACTCTAGTCCTTCTGCTTCCAGTTCATGTGTTCAAACAACGAAGTTGAATATGAAGGTCTAGTGCAAGGTCTAAGCCTTGCAGAATAGATGGGAATTAAGCAAATAATGGTGTTCGGAGACTCCGAACTAGTGGTCAATAGAGTCTGAGGGGTTTTCACCACCAAGAATGTCTACATGAGATCATATAGACATAGATTCTAGGACCTAATTGAAAGCTTTGAAGCCTTCAATATCCAAACATTGTCCAGAGAGAAAAACAGAGATGTAGACCGTATGGCAGCGATCGAATCTCAATTTGATCTTTCCTCCAACTTAATTCATAACAAAAACTTTATCTGAGTGATTGTCCAACTGGAAATATGAGATAATGATCAAAGCTGGAAAATGTTTAAAATTTATGAACACATCACCTCATTCATCCAATAGTCAGGAGAGTTCATTGAACAACTCCAACCGAGAATTGTCAAAGCATATAAAAGGGAAATTATTTAGTTAAATTCCAACAAACTCCCAAAAGGATTGGTCACTCTTGAAAACCTATTTGATTGTGATGATGCAATAAATGATAAGAGGAGGTTTGTAGCAAACAAAAGTGACTATGCAGATCTATGGGTTAGAGATGGAAGGAGGCTCAAAGTTAGAAAGGATGTCCTACAATATGATAAAGAAAGACATCCATATATGTGAGAAATATGAAGGAGTAGTGGCCTAGTCTTATGATGACCTCAAGGGATACGATCTTGAAATCATCCAACATACTGTAGAACTAATAGAAGGAGAAAAACCTATCTGCCAAAAGCAGAGGCTAGTAAATTTGAAGATTGATGCCTTGATGGCACAAGAGCTGAAAAGGCTAATTCAGTCTTATATCATCTTCTTGATCAAGCACAGTACATGGGTATCTAACTTGGTTCCCGTCTAAAAGAATAACAAAGATATTCACCTATGCGTTGATTTTTGGGACTTGAATAGAGAAACTCTAAAGGACCACTACCCCTTGCCTTCCATGGAGTCTATCTTGTAAACAGTGGTAGGGTCAGAGATGTTTTCTCTACTGGATGACTTCTTTGGTTATAACCAAATCCAGGTAAAAGATGAGGACCGACACAAAACAATGTTCACTACAAAGTGAGGAATGTTTGCATCTGCAAAAATACCCTTTGGCCTCTCAAAAAAGAGAGACACCTTCCAACAGGAAATGGATATTTCTTTCAAGGATTTGATCAATAAAATTATCCTAATCTACTTGGATGATCTTACAATGTTCTCCAAACATAAGGATGATCATTTTGATCACCTTTAAATGGTTTTTAAAAAATTCCAGGAGTTTGGGATATCCCTAAACCCGAAAAAATGTGCTTTTGGAGTGCCACAAGGAAAACTATTAGGACATGTAGTGTCCAGAGTGGGTAAAAAGAATCAAAGAGCTTCCCCTTCCAGTAAATGAGAAGGGAGTTCAGTCCTTTCTGGGAAAGGTATATTTTGTGAGAAATTCATTTTTGATTTTGCAAGAATAATTAGACCTATCGCCCTAATGCTAAAAAAGGATCAATTGTTTAAATGGAAAAGGAAGCTAGAGAATCCTTTGAGAATGTTAAGGATTCTTTTTCTTCAGCTCCTATGCTAGTAAATCCAGACCTATCATAGGACTTCATAATGTATGTATTCAGTAGAAAATCCAGCATCACTACTGTTTTGACCCATAAAGATGATGGATGAAAGGGAGAACATTCGATATAATTTGACTCTCGGACCTTAAAGGATTATGAGACAAACTAAAACTTTTTTGAAAGGAAATAATTTTACATTACTAAAGGACTCAAGAAGTTCAGATACCTCATAGCTTGCAACAAGGTGATTATGTATGTCGCACATTCCAGTGTGTGTGAATGTATCATGGAGTGAGAGATCACTAAAAAAGGGCCAATTGGATCATGAAGATCCTCGAATATGATATCGAGGTTGATCCCACAAAGACCATATGAGCAAGAGGATTGTTTGAATATTTGGCATATGATGAAGAAATGGTGGCCAAAGAAGAGCAACCCAAGTTTGTTATAACCAATGAATCTGAGTCTAAAGGCTTCTGGCTAGCAGACCCAGTAAGATTTATGCATACCAAAAAATATATGTTGGGCCTTCCTTCTCAGAAGAGAAGATTCTATAGATTTCATAATAGTGGATACGCACGTATTGAAGGTTTCCTCTTCAAAAGGAACTTCAATGGCATTCTACTCTGGTGTGTCACCATAGAACAAGCAAGGAAAATTCTTGACACTTTCCACAATAATCTCGCGGGCGGACATTTCTCTCCAAAGACCACCATTATCAAAGTTATGTGTGCCATATATTTTTTCCTACACTCTTCAATGACTCATACTCTCTGGTCAAGGCCTACAAAGAATGCCAATTCTTCGTGCCAAGGAGGAAAAACTCAGCAATGCCTCTCAACCCGATAGTGGTTGATGAATCCTTTGCACATTGGGGCCTTGATTTTATCGGGATGATTAATCCCACTTCTAGTATAGGACATAGGTGGATCCTCATGCCTACATACTACTTTACCAAGAGGATTGAGGCCATGTGATGCAGGATCATCCTTGGTTCTTGGCAATCTTGTATCAACAAAAATATTTTCCTTCAGTTTTGTTCTTATTTTTTTCTTGTTCAAGTTGGAAGATTCGATGTTTCATCATGTTTTCTCACCAGACCTCATGGATCTATGGTTTCATTGTGGACATGTTCATTTTCCTTATTCCAATTTTTCAGCTCGATTGGATCTTTTTCTGGCAAGTTATCGCTTTTAGATTAAGTGATAGTTTTTTGGAATTGGCCCCAAAATAATTTCAAATCTAACGGCTAGTCTGACCGATCATGGATACTTACCGTAGCTTGAAAATCCTCACGGTGTGTTTTGAATTGTTCAATGGAGTGTCCCTAACCTTAAATTTAGGTCCACATTTCATCATATGCATCTACCATGGAGAAATTCAAATTTGAGGCCAACCTGTTCATGCACACATTACGTTTCCTTCATCAGAGATTGTAATGATCTGTTGGCTTATGTGGATTCTTCTAGATCTATGGATATGATATAAAGCTTGTAATGGATCATTAGGATAGAAACCAATCAAGATTAGGTATATTAAGAAGAATATAGATCTCAATCTATAATATTTTCACTTGCATATATGAGCGTTGTATTTTGAGCATGTTGTATCAATCCTGTGAGCTGAATTTGTAAGCTCGGATGTGGCCGACTATATGTAATTGGATTTTTTGATAATAAGAATGTTTGTATCTACATTTTCCTCCATATTATGTGTTGCTTATGTTGTGTGACTCTTGCTTCATGGTCCATATTTTTCTCTTTGAGGACCCTCCTATCGTGACTGCACCAGATTGGTATCAGAGTGAGATTCGTTCCTTGCGAGATCGTCAAAGTTTGTGAAGTCTTGTTGAAGATTTGTTGTGGGGTGGCGGACTGTGGATCCAAACTACAGCTATAGAGGACTTGTATAAAGATGGTGGGAAGAATAAATGGTAGAGGAAATGGAATGCATGGAAATGCAGACCCAGTTGTAATGGAAATGTTGAGACGAATTTCTGCTAGATTGGAAGTAGTTGAAACGGCCCTGAGGAGAGGTCGAATAGTTGATGATGTGAGTGATGAATAAGTGGAAGAACGGGAAGAAAGGGAAAGAGAAGAGCAACCTGGCCTTGACCAAGGAGAAGAGAGGTTCATAAGAGCCCTAACCAGAGTAAACACTAAACCACATTACAATCCACTAGATTATAATCATAAGTTGGATTTAGATGAATTGCTTGATTGGATAATAGAGATGGAAAATTACTTTGATTTTGAAGGTACCACAGAAGACAAGAAGGTGAAATTTTCTTGTACAAAGTTGAAAGGACATGCATCCCTTTGGTGGGAACACTTGCAGAAAGATAGGAAAAGAAAAGGAAAGGAGAAAATAAAATCATGGGATCGGATGGTGAATAAGTTGAAGACAAAGTTTATGCCTGTAGACTATCAGATCAATTTGTTCTGAAAATTGTAAAATTTGAAGCAAAAGGAGACAAGTGTGATAGAGTATACTGAGGATTTCTACAAGTTGAATATCAGATCTAGACATTCAGAAGATGAGACCAAAAAAGTATCTAGATATATGAATGGTTTGAGGTTGTCTATACAAGATGAGATCAGTTTGATTAAGTTGTTGAGTGTGGAGGAGGCATATTAGTGTGCCCTAAAAGAAGAAGATAAGCTAAATAAAATACATGAGCAGAGATAGAGAGGAGAGGTGGAAGATTTTAGAGAGGAATGATTTTTACTGGAGGAGGAAGAGGATCTTTTGCATATCAGAATAAAGATAAGGAAGTTAGTAATAATAATAATTTGTACCATAGAAATGATCGAAACTCTTACCAAAGAGGAGGATATGGTGGTTACCGGAATGAGGGTTATAGAAAAGGTAATAGAGGACAAGAGAAAATAGTATTCATAGGAACTTGTTATAAGTGTGGTGGAGAAGGACATAGAGCATTTGAATGTAATCAGGAAGAGACAAGTAGAAAGATAGAGAATAGTAGAAGAATAGCCTTTGCTAAGGAGGATCATGATGGATCATCTAACAAATTGGAAGAAGGAGAAGTGTTGGTGAACAGAAGAGTATTATGTCAAAGTGAGATGGAGCAGGAACCATTGTAGAGAAAGAATTTGTTCTTAACCAAATGCAAGGTAGCTGGTATATGTTGCAAAGTGATTATTGACAGTGGAAGCTCAGAGAACCTAGTTTCTAAATAAATGGTGACCAAATTGAAGTTGTAAATATTGAAACACTTGAAGCCCTATCAGATAGCATGGATTCAAGATGAGCATAAGATACTGGTAAGTGAATAATGTTTGGTGAAATTGAAGATAGGAAATTCCCATGATGAAGTTTTGTGTGATATCATGTCTATGGATGTATGCCATATTTTGTTGGGAAGGCCTTGGTAGTATGATAAATAGGCTATTCATGATGGAAAGAAGAACATATATACTATTTTTTCTAATGGGATGAAGTAGACTTTGTTGCCATTAGAGGATGTTCCTAAAGTTGAGGTTTGTATGACTACTAGAATTTGTTTGGTTGATGGAAGGAGATTTCTAGATAGAATGAGACATAAGAGCATGTGATATGCCTTGGTTCCTAAGAAGGTTGAAGAATTGAAGCATGTAGAAGGACAACCACAGGAGATAAAGGAATTCTTGATAGAATATGAAGCTATCATTTTAGATAATGTAGTTGATGGATTACCACCTATGAGGAGTATTAGTCATTGCATGGATCTGATTCCTAGAGCTAGTTTACCTAATAAATTAGCACACCAAATGACACCGGCAGAAAATGAAGAATTGAACAGACAAGTGCAAGAGTTTTTGAGAAAAGGTTTGATCAAAGAAAGCTTAATTCCTTGTGCAGTACCTGATGTGCTAGCACCTAAGAAGGATGGAGAGTGGAGTATGTGTACATACTCTAGAGCCATAAATAAAATCACAGTGAATATAGATTTTCTTTTCCCCAGATGGATGACATTATGGATTTTTTTTAGTGGAGCTAAGTACTTTACAAAGATAGATTTGAAGAGTCGATATCATCATATCAGAATCAGAGAAGGGGATGAATGGAAGACAAAATTCAAGACAAATGAAGGATTATATGAGTGGTTGGTGATTCCTTTTGGACTAACAAATGCACTAAGTACTTTCATGAGGTTGATGAATGAGGTATTGAAGAAATTCTTGGGTAATTTTGTGATCATCTATTTGGATGACATCTTGATTTTCAGTAAGACTAGAGAAGAAATTTTTTTGCATATAAGACAAGTTTTGCAGAGGTTGATGGAAGAGCAGTTGTTGATAAACATTAAGAATTGTAGTTTCATAAAGGAAGAATTGGTATATCTTGGATTTCTAATATCTCTGGATGGATTGAAGATGGATCTTCAGAAGGTTAGAGAATTTTTTGAATGGCCTACACCATAAAACATTGGAGAGGTAAGATCATTTCATGGATTGGCTAGTTTCTACCAAAAGTTCATTAGGAATTTCAGTTCTATTTGTAGTCCTATGATAAAAACAATGAGAGGAGATAGGAAGGATTTTAGGTGGACATCTAGAGCAGAAAGAATTTTTGAGTTGTTGAAACAGAAGGTGACTGAGCAGTCTATTTTGGCTTTACCAAACTTTAATAAGGTATTTTAGGTAGACTGTGATGCAAGTGGAAATGCAATTAGAGTAGTATTAAGTCAAGAAGGAAGACCAGTAGTTTATTTCAATACGAAATTGAATCATTCTAGGAGAAGGTATTCAATGTATGATCAGGAGTTTTATGCCATATTTCAATCTTTGAAGAAGTGGAGACATTACTTGTTGTCTAAGGAGTTTGTGTTGTATACTGATCATCAGGCTTTATAATACTTGAATAGTCAAGGTAAGTTGAATCAGAAACACATGAGATGGGTGGAATTCTTGCAAAGTTATACTTTTGTTTTGAAACATAGGAGTGGAAAGTCAAATAGAGTTGTTGATGCTTTGAGTAGGAGGAGGAATCTATTGGCAAAGATAAAAATGGAGGTATTAGGATTTGAGGAATTGAAGAACTTTTATGAGGAAGACCCGGATTTTGTAGAACCTTGGAGAGCATAAAAGGAACCAATTTTGGAGGATAGAAGTCAATGGATGGATTATTTCATTCATGAGTAAATGTTGTTGAGAGGAAATCAGTTGTGTATACCTTAGATTTCGATGAGGGATAACTTGGTGAAAGAGAAACATAGTGGAGGATTGGTAGGACACTTTGGAATTGATAAGATAGTAGTATTGATAAGTGAGAATTAATTTTGGCCATAAATTCATAAGGATGTTAGGAAATTTGTGAAAATTTGTAGAGTTTGTCAAGTTGCAAAGGGGAGTAGTCAGAATGTTGGATTGTATAAACCTTTGACAATTCTAAAAAGACCTTGGGAGAATATCAGCATGGATTTCATACTTGGTTTACCGAAGACACGGAGAGGTAATGATTATGTATTTGTGGTGGTGGATAGATTTTCTAATATGTCACATTTCATACCTTGTAAGAAGAAAATAGATGCAGTACATGTAGAAGACTTATTTTTCAAGGAAGTAGTCGGATTGCATGGATTACCTAGGAGTATTGTTTCAAATAGGGATACAAAGTTTGTTGGTTATTTTTGGAGGACACTTTGGAAGAAGATGAAAATAGATTTGAATTTTAGTTCTACTTTTCACCCACGAATAGATAGATAGACAAAGGTAGTGAATAGGAGTTTGGGAAATTTGTTGAGATGTTTGGTTGGAGAGAAGACCGAAAGTTGGGATTTAGTCCTTGCAAAAGCATATTTTTCCTACAATAATTTAGTAAACAAGAGTACTAGAAAAAAACATTTTGAGATTGTTACTGTAGTTCATCCTAGAGGTATATCAAAGTTTCAAGACACTAGTAAGGAAGACAAAAGGAGTGTAGAAGCAAATGAATTTTTAGAAAATATGAAGAAAGTGCATACTCAAGTGAAGCAGCAGTTGGAGGATATGAATCAGAAGTATAAGGAGCGAGAAAATGAAAAGAGGAGATATAAGGAGTTTGAAGTTGGAGATGAAGTGATGGTATATTTTAGGAAGGAAATATTTCCAATTGGCACATACAGTAAGCTCAAGATGAGGAAGTTTGGACCTTGTAAGATTTTAAGGAAATTTGATTCAGGAAATGCATATGAACTAGAGTTACCGGATGACATGGGTATATCACCTATATTCAACATTACAGATCTACATCAATACCATGAACCAAAATTCAATGAAGACAGTAAAGCAAAATTGGAAGAATAGCTTCCTAAACAACAATTAGATGAGATAGAAGAGATTTTGGATGTTAGAGATGGAAGGACAACTCGTAAAAGACAATACAAAGAATATCTTGTGAAGTGGAAGGGTAGACCAGTAGAGGATTCTTCTTTGATATATTAGGTTGAGGTAGACAGTATTGGTTTTCCTTTGGCCCTAGAAAAGTGAGGGACTCACTTTTCAATAACCCCAGATGTCTGATGCAGAAGCATCCTTGGTTCTTGGCAATCTTGTGTCAACAAAAATATTTTCCTTCAGTTTTGTTCTTGCTCTGTTCTTGTTCTTGTTCAAGTTGGCAGATTCGGTGTTTCATCATGTTTTCTCACCAAACCTCATGGATCTATGGTTTCATCATGGACATGTTCATTTTCCTTATTCCAATTTTTCATCTCAATTAGATCTTTTTCTAGCAAGTTATCGCTTTCGAATTAAGTGACAATTTTTTGGACTAGCCCCAAAATAATTTCAAATCTAATGGCTGGTCTGATCGATCATGGATCCTTCTCATAGCTTGTGGATCCTCATGGTGTGTTTCAAATTGTTTCATGGAGTGTCCCCGACCTTAAATTCAGGTCCACACTTCATCATACACATCTACCATGGAGAAATTCAAATTTGAGGCTGACCTATTCATGCACACATTACATTTCCTTCATTAGAGATTGTAATGATATTTTGGTCGATGTGGATGCTTCTAGATCTACGGATATGATATAAATCTTGTAATGGATCATTAGGATAGCAACAAATCAAGATTAGGTAGATTAAGAAGAATATAGATCTTGATTTGTAAAATTTTTTCTCACATGTATGAGCGTTCTATTTTGAGCATATTGTATCAGGCCTGTGAGCCAAATCTGTAAGCTTGGATGTGGCCAACTATATGTAATTGAATTTTCTAATAATAAGAATGCTTTTATTTGCATTTACCTCCATATTTTGTGTTGCTTTTTTTTTTGCTTTTTTTGTGTGACTCTTGTTGCATGGTCCGTATTTTTCTCTTTGAGGACCCACCTATCGTGACTGCACCACCATGCCCCTGAAGAATGCAATAGGGCTAGAGATTGTGAACTTCCTCGAGGAACTGGTGATGAGATTTGGCCCACCAAAGACCATCATTTTTGACAATTCCAAGTCTTTCATGGGTTCTAAGGTATTCCAATTCACACTCACGCATGGAATATTCTTAAAAACATCTTCAAACTACTACCCTCAGGGAAATGGCCTAGCCGAGTTGACCAATAAAAATTTGGTCTGACTCATTAAAAGAATCAGGTCGGAACATCAAAGAGAATGGCACAAAAACGTTCGATTATCACTTTGGGAAAACCATATAACTCCTAAGAAAGTCCTCAAGACTTCGTCATATGAGTTAGTGTATGAGAAAGAATCACTATTGCCCATCTCCATGGAGATTCCTGCACTACAGTTGCTCAAATCATGAGAGGTTGAGGAAAATGGAGCCATGGAGGTTTGGTTGGTCGAGTTTCTAGAAGCGCAAGAAAAGAGAGAAAAGGCCCTAGCAGCCATGACTAATCACCAATAGGTGATTAAAAGGTGGTTTGACAAGAAAACCTCAGACCAAGGTCTCAAATGCGGAGACCTAGTGCTAAAATTTAATGAAAGGGCTACAAATCCTGGCCAACATGGAAAATTTGATAGTTTGTTGGAGGACCCTTTCAAAATAATTCAATGCAAGCAGCACAACACATTTGAATTACAAATCATGGAAAAAGAAGCATTGGGGATTCCGATTAATGGAATCCACCTTAAATTATTTAATTGAGCTTTATTAATCATTTTGCCCATGTAAATATGTAATTACTGTAAATATTTATTTCCATTTGTGTTCTTTTGTTTGACCGGTCTTTCCATAACACCCATATGTAGAAAACTGAAAACGAACCCACATGCAGAAATTTGAAAAAGTACTTGAAGAAGTAGAAAAAAGAGAACCCATGATACAAAATAGCAAAAAACAAAATGGACAGAAACTTAGTATAAGTTGTATATTCATTCGAAAGTACTATATACTTCAAAATTACACTTAAAAAATGGCTCAGAGGCCATGCTTTTAGAAAATTATATATTTATATACTATGCAATCTTATATATGGTAAGGGCCTTATTTAGGAATATATACAAAAAATGTATAAAAGTGTTTGAGACTAAAGTAGCAAGAGGAGCAAGAGCATTGTCGGTAGCAACATCTGGAACATCTTCATCAGCAAGATTTTTATCAGCAGGATTGTTATAAGCAACAACATCATTCACATTAGCAGGAGCATTCATAGTAGTGATAGCTAGTGGTGGAGGGAACACCAGGTTCCTGAAGTTGGTATGCCATTCCAAATCATAGAACAGCACCACGTTGTAGTAGCACAGTAGGAAGTAACAAGCACAGGTGGCCTTCTAATGGTGCTCAGCTTGTGAAAGGATGCAGAACCCACTCAAAAATGGCACCCACGGCACCACAGTGTCTTCTTCAATGTGTTTTCAGAGGTCACTCACGGTGGGGATGCCTGGACAGTACAGTGCAATCACCACCACCTCTCCAAGGCCACTGAGGTATCGCTTCAGAAAGATCTCCAATGTGAGTCGCAGAATCATTGACTTGGGGACCTAAATATCAAGTAGAGATGCCACAAAGTGAGAAAATGCCAGTGTTAACCTTATACTTGTCTTCATATTCTATGAAGTCTGTAATGTCGCCATTTTACCGATTCACTCTTTGGTGACTGATAGCCTATTTCTGGAAGCCCGTAGGCTTGTTAGAGGTAAAATTAGGGTTTCCTTCTTATTAGGGTTCTGAGGCATTTTTGAAGGTTTGCATGTATGAGTTTTTGATGCATGTCTAATGGAGTTTTTTGGGTTTTTGGAGAGCTTTAGAATGGTGTAACATGCATCTCAATCTAACAACCTTTTCTGGAACTTGCTATTTTTACCCTGTATGTTGGAGTTTCGAGATTTGGATTGCAAATTCCTTCAAGGTTTTCAGAAAGCTTCACAGTGATATGACATGTAAATTCATTGGGAAAATTTTTAGAATTTACTATTTTTAGTAAGTTCTATTTCTGGCAGTGTCATCTTGGGTAGTAGCATCAGCAGTCAACTCAGTTTCCATTTCAAGCAGTGCAGTTTGGAGCATAATTGGCTTTCAGCATTTTGAGGCTCATTTTGGTGAAATGATTTATTTTAATTCATTAATGTTTTAAAATTCATTTTAGGCCCCATGGCCTAGATTAATGACTTAATGTTGTTTTAAAAAGGGGTCATTAAGGGAGGACGCCTCATGAAGGAATTAAACAAATTAAACATTTAATTATTTAATATTTCCCTAAGGAAACTTGGATGCCAAAATGAAGAGGAGAAAAAGGTGAATTAAATGTTTTAAAAATTAAATTATTGCAAAAGTAATATGGGCGTCCCTTTTGGAGGAAGATGGAAAGCCAACAGTCATCTTCAATTCTATAAAAGAAGGCCTTTGCTCTCTCATTTGATATCTTGGGAAAATATTGTAAATTTATGTTGTTGGTTTGAAATCTAGAATCTGGCTAAGGGAAAGCTTAGCAAATTTACTCCATTCTTCAGGCCTAAAACTATGGTTCCTTAGATGGTGATTTGAGAGTGTACTTCATCTAGTAGTACATATTGAGCATTACTGTGGATTTTTGGTGAGATATTTCTAGTTTTCATGCTACTAGTTATTGTTTGGCTGAAGGAGATTTTCATATACAACTTTTGGTATGATTTTTATTTGCTTCTGGGTATTGAAGCAATGGATTTCTATGGAATGGGCACCCCTTTTTTATGCAATTTCAGATTTTAATTGGAAGTTTCTGATTTTTAAATAAAGTTCACCCCTTTTTGAGGTCGTACCTTTCCTGGGGCTACCTTGGATTTTGTGTTTAATTATTTGGAGAGATTTTGATATAGTTTTGGTGTTGGACATTGGGCGCCACCCTCCTAGAAAGCTTTTGCAATTTATTTCATGTCATTTGGAGGAGTTTTGAGGATGCAATGAAAATTTTGGTGATAGCATAGTTGTTGGTAATGATTTTTCAGATTGTTGTTTTTTATATCAGACTTATTTCAATTTCCAATTTTGGTTTCTATCTTCAATAATTGAGAGATTATCAAGTGGGAGATCATCTATTTCATTGTGCTTTGTAAAGATTGTAATAACACTTGAAAATTGCAGTTTTTTTTCATTGTAAGACTGTAAACAGTAGTATTGTTCCAGTTATTTAACTTGCTACAAATTTTAGTGTTAATTTTCACATATTTGTAACCCCTGGATGGTTTACCGCCAGTGTGGAGAAAGAAAAAACTAATCTCTCATTTATCACCCACTAAAAAGTGATGAATTCCCACTATTGAGTGGATGCATGCCACAGCGGATGAATTAGTTTGAAATTCTAATGCTCTTTCCCCTTAGTAGTTTAAGTGGTAGCATGGAATATCTCATGGTTGGTTCACCGCCTCTTTCTTTTTTTAGTTGTATTTACTTTCAGTTATAATTCAGTTTCCTCCACCATATGTTAGCACCTCACCCACACTAGGTCTTGTGTGCACATTCTTGGCATTCAGTGTTTTTCATTAGGTTCTCTTTTAAAGCTAATGCTAATCAATTGGTGTAGTTTTGGTTTGTGTTGTGATAATTCAAGGAAAAAATTGGTTGGCACATTTCAGTGGTATCAAAGCCTATTTTTCTACCATCTTGTGAGTTTCAGTGCTTCGATTATCAAATGAGACTCAGAGAAGAATGATACTACATTCGAAAGCATAAAAGATTTTAGTTTGAGCTTCAGAAGTTTTTGAAGACACTTTTTTCAGAGGTTTGAGAAACCTTGTCTTGTTAACTTAAGGTATGGCTAATGAAGAAGACATGAAGTTAGTGGAGACACTTTATATGGCTGGAAAGAGTCTTGAAAAATAATTTGTCTAGGGATAATGAAGAGAACATTATTCATTTGTTAGAACAGTGTTTGAGGCAAGTGAAGCAATCACCTTCGGAGGAAATGCAGTTGGCATTATCTCCTACAATGACTTTTTTGAATCAACCCTATTAGCTAAGGCATCCTGATGAAGAAGTAAATTTGTTGGTTACTTCATGCCTGAGTGAAGTGATGAGAATTTTGGCACCCTTGGTGCTCTATGATGATAAAACTATGAAGATATTTCTTCATATTTTCATGAAAAGTTTTCAAGATCTTGATGAAACTGATAACAATCAATACTCCAAAAGAGTTGTTATACTGAAGATCTTTTCAGAACTCAAAACAAGTGTGTTACTGATAGATTTGGGTATGCAAGATCGAATATATTATTTGATCCATTACCTCTTCACTTCAACTTGGAGTGAAAAAGAGGAGGATTTAGTTGTAGCAATGAGAAACATTTTAGTTTTGATTATCAATGAGATGGATGGCATTCCAAAATCTGTCCTATCTTTCCTGCTTAACATTCATGAAAAAGAAGGAAAGAATTATTCTACTGCTGGTATGTTAATCAGATATTTGTTTAAACAGTGTGAGGGAAAATTGAAGCCTCAGTTGAAGAAGACAGAGTAAATAAATTAGGTGGTCAATAATGCAGAAGATAGAAATAAAATGTTGTTTCTCAATGATTCCAAGGCAGTTTTTCAAGAAGTACCTATTGATATGTAATTGTCTGCACATGCTAAGGATGAGTGCAATGAGGCAACATCATTTTTGAATACACATGAAGAGTCTATGACAAGTAATCAAGAAGACTTTCTTGGTATGCTTGCGACAAATAATGGAGATTTAGGTGGCATTGAGTTCATTCATCAAACTAGGCTCTTGGAGAAAGATTCTCATGAAGATAACATTTTTGTTGAGTTGGGAATTGTCTCATTCAAAGAGTCACCATTCCAAGTGGAGTATGTAGGGAAATTTCCTTTTGATCAAAATAATCAATCCTTCAGCATTTGGGATCTAGGTGTGAATGCACCTAATTTTGTTAAGGAACTTGTATGGGATAAATTTCCCTTTGATCCCAATAAAAAAACAAAATTTTGATTTTACTGCAAGCTTTGATATGGCCCTTGGAGGAGAAAATGTCTTTGACAAAGAAGCTTGCATGGATAAGCCCCATAATGAACCCTTTAAGATGGTTGCAGCCACTAAGGAAGAATTTGTTGCTGCTAAAACTTTCAGGACTGCAATCAATAATGACTCATTGATCA
The DNA here is from genome assembly GCA_007115665.2 of Sequoiadendron giganteum. Lineage (NCBI taxonomy): Eukaryota > Viridiplantae > Streptophyta > Pinopsida > Cupressales > Cupressaceae > Sequoiadendron > Sequoiadendron giganteum. The sequence goes on from CM021103.1 coordinate 357,177,902, forward strand.
AGTTGGAGGCTTCTTCAATATATAATCAAGGAGATAGTGAAGGGGAAATGGAGCTTGAAGACCACGGGGCCCTTGATGATGAATATTTTGAAGGGGTTATCAAATTCAAATCAGATTTACCACATCATGAAGTTGATTGTAAACAAAGGTCTGAAGAATTGGTAGGATTTTATTCTCTTCATGACCTTGATCATTTTCAGTTGGTGGGTGGTGAAAGACAAGAGTCTTGGAGCAGCTATGGGGGTAAAAACGACAAGGAACAAAGTTCTGATTTTGAAATGCAATTGATCATTAGTTCACCATCCTTGCACTTTTGTGAGTGGAAAGGTCAATTCATGTTTTCCATTAAGGATGAGGTGCATGCCTTATTCAAATTTGACCGCTCACTTAGTTCGATTGAAGAGAGACAAGGATTTTGGGATGGAGTCACTCTCTTTAATCTGCAATTTTTAAAGACTCTTTAGTGATTATGAAATCAGAGTATATATGTTGGATTAAAGATCAGGATTATGCCTATGAATTCACAAACAATATCATTGGTGCATTTCAAGGAAGTGAAAGAAAGGTTGATAAGCTTACTCTTGGGCTTGAATCAACGAAGTGCATGTTAGCGAGTGCTCAGTTGGGTGTAATGGAGATAGGAGACCAGCTAGCTGATTTCAAACATCTCAGAGAATGTTGGGATAATTAATACTCTTTGATTGATAATCCTCCACGTTTTCTTGTAAGTGAATGCATAAGAGGTTTAGAGTATTCAGTCTCCATTTGGGAAGTGTTGATTCATGATAACTTCCCCTTATTTGACACTAAGGTGTTGTCAAAACATGTTTTGGTAAAACATGTTGTTTACATGCCTGACAGTTTATCCTTTGGATTGATTAATGCTCACACTAACCTATCCTGGGAGATGGATTTGAAGACAATATTTATTTCAAGCTCCCTTATTTTTGAAGCTTTCTTGGATAGAATTTAGTGGTTCACCAAAGAAGTCAATAATTTTCTAAGTGTGCATTTGGAATCGATTGGCATTTAGGGATGTGTTGTGAATTTCTTCAGGGGTGTGGTGGATCATTCTTGGTCAGGTATCTTTGTTTGGAACTCTTGATGTGGAATGAAAAATATTTTAGGCTATGGTAGGAAGGTTCCTTAGAGGGATAAGGATCAAAATTTTAGAATTAATGGTGATGTTCCCTTCCTTACTAGTCACTTGATGGATCCATTTGTTCATCAACAAATGTATTGGAGAGAGATTTTGAGAAAATAACAGTTATTTTATGTGCTGAAATCTTCAGAAAGGTTGTTTTCAGCTGTGGATATGAGCAAATGTAATATTTTGGATGTTGATTTTCAATTTTGTAGTAGTTGTTTATCTTCTTGGGTTCTGATTTTCCTTAAATCATATCTCAAGTTGACCATTTTATTCTTTCAGCAGCTGGTGCATTCATTTTCAGACTTTCCAATCTCTTGTTAGCCATGATTTTTGGTCTCAAGTGGGAGAAATGAATATTTGGAGTGATTTGAATCTGCATCTAGATCATGTTCAAGTTCATCTCAGTGACTATCTTTGTACATTTACTTGTACATATGCTTGGGACAGCAAACCAATGCTTGATTTGGTTTGACTTTTTGAGACTCTTGTAGGGAGATTGGTGAAATTTTTCAGAAGCCTTCTTGAATATATCAAAATTATTCAAAGCAGGCATTGTTCATCCTTAAGGAGTTCTGAGGATGGGATTTTTGATCTTTTGCAAAGAGTTTTTTTCTTCTTTGCAAGAAGCCTTAAAGGAGTTGTGACTTTATTTGATTCTTTTAGGAGTTTCATTGATAAGAATATTGTTGAGATACTTAGATCATTGTTCCTTATGTCCAGAATGTTGATAGTCATTGGCATTGATGATATTAACTCCTCGGAGTTTGTTGGGCATGAGATGCTGTAGAATTATCATTTCAGTCCTTCCATATTTTTTAGTTTAAACTTTAGGATTGTTAACTCTTTGAGGTTGCAGGGAAGGTTAGTGTTGTTTTGGTACAATGGATTCATTTGTAGGATTAGAGTGGTGCAGCATCAACATGGTGGGTCTTTTCAAAGATGGACTTGGGATCCTGGGATCCTATTTGCTTTGGTGGGATCAGTTTGGAGTGTTGTGGAATTGCTTGAGGACAAGCAATTTTGGGAAGGGAGGACTGTAATGTCCCCATTTTAGCTATTCGCTCTTCAGTCACCAATAGCCTATTTCTGAAAGCTCGTAGGCTTGTCTTAGGTAAAATTAGGGTTTCCATCTTATTGGGGTTCTAAGTAATTTTTGAAGGTTTGCATGTATGAGTTTTGTATGCATGTCTGGTGAATTTTTCTGGGTTTTTCGAGAGCTTCAAAATGATGTAACATGCATCTCCATCTAACAACCTTTTCTAGAACTTGCTATTTTTAGCCTATACGTTGGAGTTTCGAGATTTGGATTACAGATTTTTTGGGGGTTTTTAGAAAGCTTCGCAGTGATATGACATGTAAATTCATTGGGAAACTTTTTAGAATTTACTATTTTTAGTAAGTTCTATTTTTGGCAGTGCCATCTTGGGCAGTAGAATCAACAGTCAGCTCAGTTTCCATTTCAAGCAGTGCAGTTTGGAGCATAATTGACTTTCAACATTTTGAGGCTCATTTTGGTGAAATGATTTATTTTATTTCATTAATTTTTTAAAATTCATTGTAGGCCCCATGGCCTAGATTAATGACTCAATGTTGTTTTAAAAAGGGGCCATTAAGGGAGGATTCCTCATGAAGGAATTAAACAAATTAAACATTTAGATGTTTAATATTTCCCTAAGGAAACTTGGACGCCAAAATGAAGAGGAGAAAAAGGTAAATTAAAAATTTTTTAAATTAAATTATTGCAAAAGTAAAATGGGCATCCCTTTTGGAGGAAGATGGAAAGCCAACAGTCATCTTCAATTCTATAAAAGAAGGCCTTTTCTCTCTCATTTGATATCTTGGGAAAATATTGTAAAGTTATGTTGTTGGTTTGAAATCCAGAATCCGGCTAAGGGAAAGCTTAGAAAATTTACTCCATTCTTCAGACTTGAAACTATGGTTCCTTATATGGTGATTTGAGAGTGTACTTCATCCAGAAGTACATATTGAGCATTACTGTGGAGTTTTGGTGAGATATTTCTAGTTTTCATGTTGCTAATTATTGTTTGGCTAAAGGAGATTTTCATATACAACTTTTGGTATGATTTTTATTTGCTTCTGGGTATTGAAGCAATGGATTTCTATGGCATGGGCGCCCCTTTTCATGCAATTTCAGATTTTAATTTGAAGTTTCTGATTTTAAATGAAGTTCACCCCTTTTTGAGGTTGTACCTTTCCTGGGGCTACCTTGGAGTTCGTTTTTAATTATTTGGAGAGATTTTTATATAGTTTTGGTGTTGGACATTAGGTGCCATTCTCCTAGAAAGCTTTTGCAATTTATTTCAGGTCATTCAAAGGAGTTTTGAGGATGCAATTAACATTTTGGTGATAGCATAGTTGTTGGTAATTCTTTTTCAGATTGTTGTTTTTTATATCAGACTTATTTTAATTTCTGATTTTGGTTTCTATCTTCAATAATTGAGAGATTTTTAAGTGGGAGATCATCTATTTCATTGTGCTTTGTAAAGATTGTAATAACATTTGAAAGTTGTAGTTGTTTTTCATTGTAAGACTATAAATAGTAGTATTGTTCCAGTCATTTAACTTGCTACAAATTTTAGTTTTAATTTTCACATATTTGTAACTCCTGGATGGTTTACCGCCATTATGGAGAAAGAAAAAACTAATCTCTCATTTATCACCCACTGAAAAGTGGCGAATTCCCACTATTGAGTGGATGCTTATCGCAACGGATGAATTAGTTTGAAATTGCAATGCTCTTTCCCCCCACTAATTTAAGTGGTAGTGTGGAATCTCTCATGGCGGGTTCACCACCTCTTTCTATTTTTAGTTGTATTTACTTTCAGTTATAATTAAGTTTCCTTTGCCATATGTTAGCACCTCACCCACACTGGGTCTTGTGTGCACATTCTTGGTGTTGAGGTTTTTTATTTGGTTCTCTTTTAAAGCTAACGCTAATCAATTGGTGTAGTGTTGGTTTGTGTTGTGATAATTCAAGGAAAAAAATCATTGGCACATTTCACAGTCCCTACCTAGTATCCACTTCATTGCTATAATAGCCAACAAATGGTGGCTCTTCATCATTCTTTTTAGACACCTACTAGAAACTCCACCTAAGAAAATCATATGAGCCTTATTGCTAACAAGTATAATTGGATTATTTATGACACCTAGACTCTTCCCAATTACCTAAGTGTTAATTCTTTCCAAAGGCTAGGTGTGATTTTGTTGTTGTCTCAGGGCCTATTTATACAAATATCTAGGGTAGTTGTGTGGCATAAGCATGATGCTAATCAAGTCTTAACTCAAAAACCTCACCAAGAGCCAACTTTAATTTCCCACCCAGTTGTGTCCGCCATGTACAATTTGTTGCGTGCAAGATTAAGAGGAAGTAATTAATTAGTGCAAGTTGGTGGTAGTCCCAAGTGATCGCCCATACAGACAAATGTTGATGTGTCACAATGCAAGTATGTTTGGGCCTTCGAGGTAGAACTCAAATCTTTTCAAGGTACTCATTGCATTTGGGATTAATCATTCTTTCAGGATATTAATTTCCAAGCATTGGAATTTTTATACGCTTGCAATCGTTTGCTCAATTTCCCAAGAAAATTGCACCGAGGGATGTGTTTACTAGCTGTCATTATGAATTCTTGTATTTTCAAAAGGGAGAGAAATTCATTTCGCATGAGCAAGGGAGTTTGTAGTACATGCTGAATTTAATGCAAAAATTTACCATTGTTTCTAACTTCGTTCAAGAAAAAGCCAAGTGTGCATGCAAAAGAGTAAAAAAGTGTGAAAAGATTTATGCATATGCTATCCAATGTAAAGAGTTTTGAGTGTAGAATTATAGAAGGAAATCTAGGAGAAATCAAAGAATCCTATTTTGGAGAGATAATTGTTAATGATACACTATGCTTGAGCGAGTCGAACCCAAACAAAGAACAAGAATCCATCTGAAATTTTGTTTAGTGCAATCCTTGCATTGGTGTTTTTTGTTTAGGTTCTATTCTTCCAATACTAGTGTGTTTCAAAGAATGGTAATTTTGCAGGACAAACAGAATGGAAGCGTAGGTTGAAGTAGCCCAGAGCTTGTTTGATGCCATGTGTGTGGAACCCATGGACAATATCTTCAAAGATACCTCTTATGCTTCACCTAGAATACTCGAGAAGTCAAACTGGTTTCACACACGAGATGCAGAGAAGTAGAAAAATCATAGAGACCAGATCCAGATAAAGGAGTGGGAAAATATTCATGATCCCATCCTCAAAACCAACCCTAAAAGCCTAAGGGAAGTAGCTTGCAAGAGAATGAATAAGTCATCCAGTGACTGAAAGTTAGTGCACAAGAAATGGTTCAGTGGACTCCCACAAAACATGGTCTCTTATGTCCATTACTGCCCATAGATATTTCATGAGGGCATTTTTTGTTTCAACCCAGATACCAACACCATTGAAGGCCAGGAGTTGAGGGTTATAATCAGTGATGAGGATATCAGAGAAATTCTTTTCATCCCAAGAGGAGTCTCTAGAGTAGAAAATATGGATTCATTTACTCCAGAAAAGGGGGACAACTTCTAGAGAGGTAGAGAAAAACTCTAGATTTTTACAACTAGGAAACCCATAGATCTCAAGCGGATTCAAAAAAGCCACTAGAAATTCCAGTTGCACTCAACGCTTTTTGACAAGGGGACATGCAAGATTCCTTCTCTATGATGGCCTTTGCTTGTGGCATGGATGAAGAAAAATGGGTACATGAGTTCCAACTAGATCTAGGTTTTCAGCTGAGAAGGAAACATTCCATGTTCTGGTATGACTTCATGGAGGTCATTGTCCGAGAGACGATAAGCCAAATTAGGGAATATAGAACACGGCATAAGTTTAGGTTTCCTTCTCTCCTTGTCTATATTTTTTACATCAAAACCCTAACTTCTTCAGCAAACATATGAGGCTGGAAATTTTTTATGAGAAGGTAGTTACAAGGCCATTTTCTATATGGACTCCCATCCTTTCCATAACTTATAACTACTATGCATTCTCGGATTATTTATTGACTCTGATTCTACAAGATTTGAGTGAGGATGGTAGACTTTATCGACTTTCTATCGACCACATAGGGTGGATGCAGAGCTTCACTGCCAAATGTGATTTATTTTTGGAAGAGGACTTCACATTAATTTGGATGCATGGCTTCATTGAGGAACCCTTCTAGCTCCTGGCATGCCTCACTGATTGGGTGCGATCCCTTGAATTGTTCTGACAAATATCAATTATTAACTTTATATTTTATGGGGGAAAGGCCAAGAAGAAAGGATTTTTCTTCTATCCGCTAAGCTTCAAAATAGTAGTAATGGAAAAGAAGCAGTCGCATAAGCTACTAGAGGAAAAACTAGCTCATTTGGGGTTGGTATTGATTTGTGACAAATGGAAATACAACCCTGACAATGACTTGAAAGGCATAAGTATTCGAGTAACTCATAGCCCCTGACCTTACTAGGAAAAGTGGAGTAATCCCCTATCAGATGAGGATGATCTATTTACAGACCTGGTTCACATCCCCACAAAAGATAAGAGGCCGCCATGGCTCAATTTCTATTTTCCTCTAGTGATGTTTAATGAGAAAATCCAAATAGGTGCCACACTTCGCAATACTCTAGTCAAGGAATGGCTATGGAGCAAAGAAAAGATTAAAGATTTATGGAAATACTGTCAAGAAATAAAATGCTATGATGCTCTATTCCAAGATGTGGAAACGGATGAAAAATTTGATACTCTGTGGAACAGAGTGCATGATGACACTGACACTTTCAATGATGAAGAGGTCAACCCAGAGGAAGCTAAGAAATATTATGGGAAGGGTAAGGAGAAGGAGAAGGAAGTAAAGATGGCCCCGACACAGCAAGCTAAAAAAGCAGCGAAGCATCCTAGCACAAATACTTCAAAGTTGTGGGTGAATATATCGCATTCAGGGACCTCACAAACACTCTCATGGGCCATGAAAATACCTAGAGGTTAAACCCAACAAAACCTGATGGAGGTTTTACAGGTAGAGGATTCTCCACCAAACAAAAGTTAGTGCACAGATGCAGCTTCTAGAGAGGGTTCACAAGAACCTGCAACGAGCCAAGGATCAGAGTCATCCGTAGCTCAGGTATTGTTCTCTCCCCCTCTTCTTGATTCTCAATCTCTGGTATCTTCCACTATCTCTGCATTGCCCATCACCCCAAGTGTCGGCCTCTCTTTCTCTACTTTTGTTGCAATGGTCATGGGAGATTTCTCCTAGTTCTCCTGAGTAGGACAATTCACTTTTACTCTCCTATGGGTTATCCCACCTTTTTTCATAGCGTAGTCCACAACTTCTATTGCTACACCTTCTACATACACTACGTCAGCTCCAACTTAGCTTGCCTAGCAAATGGAACTAGTTGCACCTCCGCTACCACCATCACTTCCCATGAGTCCTCTGACCACTTTGCAATCTGGGCCTTGGAATATTCCCCATTTCTTTCCACTAATGCTCTCTCTTCTAAAGAATAAATTGGCCATAACCACTACCATTTTGTTCCCTTTTGTTGTTCCTCTTGGTGCACCTTTTGCAGGCAATCTCATTACATTGCCAGCATTATTTCTGTCAAAAAGTGATAGAACAAAGCAAACATGAGACCTTAGGCTCTAGAAGTAGAGGGACAAGGATGCTAAAAGGTTGGTTGAGCCAACAGTGAAAATACCTTTCAATGAGGCTCAACAGCCATTACACTTTGTGACCATGCATCTAAATGTCATCAAGCCTCAGGGAGAAATGCGACCTAAGGATTACATGGTTCACACTATGGGACTTGATCTACGTGCAACTCAACCAAAGGATAAATTTGAGCTCATCGAGTAAACCCAGCCTGTGGTGATCACCGACTTCCTCAAGTTCGGTCGCCAACTGAAGAAGAAGGAAGATGAGCTAAAAAATGTTAAGGAAAGGATCAAGGTCCTACTAGAAAAGGACAAGGTGAGGGACTGAATTTGCATGCTTGTCATAGAAGGAAGAGGCAGACCAAGCTCAGCTCCAAGAGGAACTTGTGAAGTTCCAATCCCAAGATCCCAACCTAGTTGAGGATTTTCAGCAAAGAAATCAACTATTATAGGACTAGTTGGCACGAGCGAAGGAGGAAATACAACAAAGGAATGAATAATTTCAGCACCAACATGCTTAATTGGAGCAGATGATGTAGAAAAAGGAAACAGATCTCTTGGGCCAATAGGCTCAATTCGAGAATGAAATCCAAGAGGTAAGGCTTTCCCTAGATGGGGAATCTGTGGACAAAAACCAAGCTGAGTAAAAATGGCTTACCAATTTGAGGGCCCTGCACGAACAACTCTCCAATGTAGACAATAAAGTCATAGAACTAACACAGGACATCAGGTTGAGGAATGTGGAAATTGATCTCTTGAAGAATCCTCTCTAACCCCCTACTGCCTAGTTGGACTTCCTTCTAATAGCCCAACAACTGTATGTTTCATAGTAGGAAAAGTTCAAGGCCTTTTGTCTGACTCTTCATCCTACACTTAAATTCATAGTGGAGGCTTCAAGTTTGAGTCAGGAGGTTCATGGGATGATTGAGCTATTCCCACAGTTCATAGAGAAGAAGGTTCTCGAGGTAGAAAGTTTGTTGGATAAATTGTATACAGTGTCGAACGACGACTTGGTGAGTGTAGAAAATGAAGACCAGAGGTTGGCTTCCAAGGTAGCAAAGGAATTCATCTATTTCCATGGAGCCATCCTCCATGTTAGCAATTGCACTGCCACATTGGGCCAAACTATGTGCAGCATGCGGGAAAAATTATCCCAACTAACTCAAATGAGCCTGCCCTCCCCATTTCTCTCTGATGATTCAGTGGCCACAGTGGAGTAGATTGCAACCAAGATTGGGAAGAAGCAATAGGACATATCTACTTTCTAGAGCTTCAGTTATCCCCCTACCAGCAAGGATATCGAGGGCATCACCCATCAGATTACGCGGCTACTCTTTCAACTTGAATCTAGGTCCAGGATATCCATGAAGCTGCCATTCAAAGAGTTGATCAATCTACATGAGGTGCAAGAGAATCTACACTCCATATTGATGTCATCTAAGGCCAAAAAGCTACCTCTATAGACTACTCTCTCAAAGCTCTGACTCCATCACCCAATAAACAAGGCCTTGGTCTTAGAACCAAAAATTTTGGGTTCCTCGTTCAGCAGGCAAAACGCCCCTAGTAGTCACCAAAAGCTATGGATATAAAATCCCTCTAGCTCCCTTTGGGTTGATAGTGTTATTTTTCTTGGCTTTCGCCCACATTCGATACATTTTAATATCTCTAGCCCCTTTTTGCAAAGCTCCGCCTGATATGCCACATGTCTGTCGCGCGCTCCTTGCAAGGATTTCTTCCTTTGCCTTCCTACCGAACCCCGCCATGTTTCCATGTGTCGACAACATGCACCATTGAGGCTTGCTTCCCCTTTTTTTCTCTATCGAGCTATGCTCACACACCATGTAGCATCATTCTATGTATACCTTTTGGCGAACCCCACAGTCAACGCAGGAAATGAAGACTTCTCAACATGTCTTCTCCAAGGATATTTTAGTGAAGGGAAGGATGAAATGAGCGATAGGCTATGCCATTTTTCCATGTGTTCTAAATGACTCCATGGGTTAGTGATACATGTCTACTAGAGAGTTGTTGCTTCTACATTAGGACCATTGTCATCATTTGCAGAGGATGCATCTAGGTCGAAGGTGACTACATTCTATGGTTCAAAATATTTTTTGTTGCAATGGCCTGGGGAAATCATTATGGTGGGCATTATTATTCTTTCCATGGAATATTTTCTATTACTAGCTCAATGGCAATGGGATCATTTCTTCTATAAATACTGCTTCTTCTTTCAAAGAATGAATTTGGAACTTACATAAAAAATAGTGAAAGACACCAGGCCTTTTGTATTGTTTTAGATTATTGTATAAGACTCACAGAATGTGTCATTGTTCGGCCTTTCTTTTTCTTAACTATTTGATAAAGAATTATAATGTGCCATTATTGTACTGGGTGGTTTATTTGCAGATCTTCTATAATTTTAATATAATTTTTCTCATTCAGACCATGTCTTGTACTCTTCTTTTCAGTAAATGCATATGGGAATTATTTTGTGTTATTTGATAAATTACTCAGGCTTTCATCTATAATTTTTCAATTATTCTGGGACATAGTAGATTGTTGAATGGCCCTTAAATCATACCCAACAGATAGATTTACCATTCCCATATCTACTTCTTGGCGCATCGCCTTAGTTAGATTTTTATTTAATATGTTTTCTTCCTTTTCCCTTTCCAAACCCCAACTACAGAAGAAGTCAACTTCTTTAAAAATCTAGAGGTTACTCATTTTAGCACAATAGGTCCCCCCTTTAATTGAGTTTCCCATAAGGTTGTTGCTTGTCAATTTTTGGCATCAACAAACTAGAGTTATCTTCGTCGAGGCTATAGATGTTTGGCTGGCAGTGAAGCAATACCAAGGATATCATTGCACGACAGCTAAAGGGACTCACTTCATGTAGCTTGAATCTTGATACAGTTGTTTCAAGGATGGGTAAGGTTATTAGGAAAATTATGCACCATGCATACACACACTTAGATTCAAAAAAAAATTTGATGCACGTTTTGAGATTCCAGCTCAATCTTCTTTGTTGTGACTGATCCTACTCAAGTTAAGGGTTCATAAACAAGAGGCTCTAGGTGACTGAATTCTTCAGTATCTTAAAAATGGGTAAAACATTTTCCCAGTTGAGTCACCAATTTTTATGCCTTGTATAACCACCCCATTTTTCTTTTTTTGGTCAAAATGGGTCCCCTTTGTTGTTTTTGTCTTTGGTGTTCTTGTTCGGGCTTTAGGAGTTGTATTTTTCCCCTAAGTCCTTTTTTTTCTTTATTTTTTGGTTTCAGGTTTCATACCATCACTAGCACTTGTTGTTTTTTGAAGTTCAAGTTCCTACTTTTGTTTTGATCTTGATCCCCATGTTTTGCCTTGCATTTTCTTGTCTTGCCAGATTCGAGTTTCGGTCAGAACTGTCACCTTACACCTTAAAAAGTGTAAGTTCCTACTTTTGTTTCAATTCCGACTTTCACTTTTCTTCCTTGTGTGTTTTTTCTTATCTCAGAATCAGACATCATACCTACACCTTGTGAAGTCTAAGTTGATAGCTAGGTGTGTCTTGTGTTCATTTATGCTTAATAAGGTCTAAAGGACCAGTCATAATGTAATTTGAAAAGGTTTTGAATCATTTAGTTGAATTTGTCAGTTTGATTCATAATGCCAAGGCCATGTGAAATCATGAGTTTTAAGGGATATGGGGAGTAGGGTCTTATTCCATGTTAAATAAGGTCTCAATGAGCATTTTAAATGTATTGGAGGGCTTAATAGGTCAGTTAGGTGGTATTTGCAAAATCAAGTTGATCAAGTTGTAATGGGGTAGTGATTAAGAGCAAAATTGGCAAAAATTGTCATCTTAGACTCTAACAAAAGGTGGTTATGGTAGTTGGTCGGTTCAAGGGGTGGTTTGGATGTTATTACATGATATATTTTTGTAAGATCTCGAATTGAGGCTGTTGGAGAAGTTTGGAATGAGTTTCTAATAAGAAGTTTGCTGTTTTTTTGTGTTTTCCATTAAGAAATTGCTGATCCCGTGCATTGTACGACCTGTACATATTGTTTTACACTACAAGCCTATTATGGTTGGATAGATAATTAAATAACCTTTCTTTTGGCGTTGGAATGGTGTGATTTCATTGAGAATTGAGTGAGATATCCCCGTTTTACTACCGGGTGGTCTCAAATCTCATGTTTTTCCTGTTTTCCTGAACTTTGCAAGCATTGTACGGATCTGTACCATCACCATATGATCTGAGAATTATATCATCTTGTAGGGGAATGAAATAGCTTTCATCTGAATCCAATTAGAGGTTCTAATATTGATTTTTGAGAGAGATCTCTTCATTTTTCTGGGACTGCCTGTTTCTAACTAATTTGAGGGTTTGATTGGTGTAAAAAATGATGTTCTAGTCATTCCACTTGCTGTCCAGCCCTGTAACTCGGTGGAATGACTTATTTCATGGAATTTTAGATGTACCAATGGTTTGGGAGGCATAAAATACAAGTTGTATGGTTTTAGGGGGATGCCTTAGGGTGTTTTCATGAGTTTTCCAAGTGAAATTGAGGAACTAAAGTAAGGTTTTGGAAAAATATGATTGGAACTCTATATGTGATAGTGTTTTGAGTTTTTGCAGGTCATTTTATGAAGGTCTAATGTATTGGAATGTTATGATATGTCTTGGAACCCATATTTTCAATAAACCCTCATGAATTGTGCCTAAAACAAGGTTTTTCAAGTTTGGCATGTATTTGTCCGTACCAATGGAATATTTTTGTGATTTTGGAGGTTTGAAGGCATATGAATTGCTGCACCAAGGTTTCATGGTCCTATGATAGGTTTAAAGGCATGTTGCTTTGAAAAATAGGCCTAATCAGCATAATTGAGCCTCCTGGTCCTGCATCACATCATACCAGAACTAGAACCAAAAAAAATTTCCAAAGTCCTTGTTCCTTTTTCCAACCCGATCCCTATTTTCAACTCTTTTTGCTTGTTTCAAAATCAGACATCGGACTGGAATACGAATCAGGAACTTTTCCAAAGTGCTTGTTCCTATTTCCAACCCAATCCCAATTTTCGACACTCTTTATCTTTTTCAGAATCAGACATCGGACTGGAACTAGAACGAAGAACTTTTCCAAAGTTCATGTTCCATCTCTCGTCCCAATCTTGATTCCCATGTTTGTCTTTGTCTTTCGGAATTCGGATTTCGGGCCTTCACTTGAAATTTGCACTCATTGAAAGTTCAGAGTCATGTCATTTCCCAATCCCAACTCTCGCTTACCTTCATTCTTGTGATGGCACATTTATGACTTCCACCCCAATCCCGATGCCTAACCAACCCGCATTAATGTCTAATCGTTTGCACGCAGGAACAAGATTTTATTCCCATCACTCCTCGGTTTCAATCATTCTTGCTCGTATAGTTTGAAAGAACAAACCAAAGCATCGTCGGGAGTTAGGGTTTGAAGAAACGCTTTGATTTCACACTATGCTATCAAATTTTTGGTTGTGTTTCGAGGTAGGTTTTTTTCCCTATGTTTTTCCTTCGTTCTTGATTTTCCTGTGTTTTCTTCACTTGTGGTTTCATGTGTTTGCTTTCTTTCCTTCTTTTCTAGCTTGTTCATTTTAATTTGTTTTATGTCTTTCTTAGCACCTGTTGGGGCATTTTTCTTTGTTCTTGAAACCTTTGGTTCATTTCCCTTTGTTTTGTTTTGGGTTTTGTGAGTTGGGGTTTTCCCTCATGTTTTCTTTTGTTTTCTATTCACAGGATTTTTGTCCTATCGTGTCCTAGTTTTATAGGGTTTTGTCATACTACATGGTTGAATTGGTATTACAATAGATAAATTTTGAAGTTTTGACCATTACAATTAAAAAATATTGAGCCTAACCATTTCCCAATCCTGAAGGTGTGATCTGAAAAATATTGTACATTTATTTTTCCTTCATGTTAGCTCATTTCTTCATTCCCAATACCCGTATTTATTTCGGAATCGGGAATTGGAACTGCACTAGGTATTTTTACCACCTCCTAGGTTTTTATTTTTTCATTTTCCTTAATTCTGACTCTCGATGTTCCATCAGGATTAGAGATTGGATCGTTACCTCGGCATGTTAAGGGTTTTTGACAATGCATCAACTTATGTCCCAACTTTGATTCTTGCATTACTATTGAGATCGGATGTCGAACTGACACCAAAATTTTGACATACCAATAAGTTCCATGACTTAGTGTCACTTTGATTCTAACTTCTGATACCATGACGAAATCAGAAGTCGAAGTTTACATATTTCCACTATACATACAAAAGGTCAGGTTCCAAACCATATCCCCATGCTGACTTCTGACATAACATCGGGATCGAAACTCGAGGATGACCTCTTTACCGACCATGTTTCATGAGTGTAACTGCTTGGTGAAAAACCGATCCTGATTTTCGAACACATTGTGGGATCGGACCATCGAATGAAACTGAATCTTGTTTATCACTATGGGTATAGGTGTTGAACCAAAAATCAATTCTGATGTCCAATAGAATTGAAAGGTATCATATTAAGTTTAGGTAAAAAAAATTCCCTGATCTCAACTTCCAATATAGTTCAGTATTGTGCTTAGAATGTTCAAACTCTTGGTTTTTTCCTGAAACTTGAAACTCGAAAATGATGAATTAACTTGTAGAATGAGATTTTTTCTTGAATGAATGGAGATTTAATATGAATTCTTGTTACTAATCGCTTCTTCACATATCTTCCCTTTGTCTAATAATGATCAGTATTATAGGAGATTAACAAATATCTGACTCGGAGGAAGAAGTTCCCGATGAAGGAACATTAAAAAGGAACAAGGGGTAAAAGGCTAAAGTTAGAACAGGTTCCAGTTATAATGAAGTATAAGTCCCAAGGAACTCCAGTACCATACAAGTTTGGTTCTAAGGTTATGAAAATCACTGACAGACTTATGGGACATTTTCATCTAAACCAGTTTTGTAAGGATACTTTTTCAGAGGATTCTACCCCAAGGGCAAGAAGAATTGCAGAGCTTGGATTGGCCCATGTAGCTACTTTTCCTATTGTTGTGCAATTCTTGGAGTTTATTTTAACTATTGTATAAACATACAATCTAACTCAGAGGCAATGCATTGATTCCCAGGGCAATGTAATAGTTGATTTAACCCTAGCAATGATCAGACTACTTTTTAATCCTCCTCCTTATCCTAATCTCAAGATTATGACTGAAGCTAATGCACTTAAACTCTAGGTAGTAGATGAGGATGGGAACAAAAGGGTGATAAAAAAAAGGTGGCTTAAGACAGAGAAGAAATTAGTAAAGTAGGTACCACCTAACCCTATAGGGTCTGAATTTTCTAAGGACATTGGAGACATGATTATTTTATTGGCAAGAGTATTTGGAAAGGAAAACTCTTGTATCTTTTAACACTAGATGTTTTCATTTATTCAACTGATTCTAGAGGGGAAATAATATTTTGATTGAGGATAGATAATTTCGAACAACATCCATGAATAATTTATGAAAGTGACAGAAACCAAGACATTCTATATCTCTTCATACATGATATATTGTGTTGCGAGGATGGGACAATTTCCTATTTTAACTATTGAAGGATCAGTGGATGAGGGCTTGGATCAAAAGAAGGTTCGAGACTATTATGAACAGCTAGAGTTGAATATAGCAAAGAAACATTTAAAAGAGTTAATGATGCATTTTTATATGCTATTATTAATCAGCTCACAGGTGATGTTAGTTTTAGATTGTTCAAGGAGGCAATGGAGTTAATTGAACAATGGGGTTATTGGTTTATCCAATACCCCAAATCTACCTATTTTAGATTGTTTGGATATGATGGGAAGCCTTTCAAGTTTCCAAGGTGTTGTGGTGATAGATGGGTCTTGATGGAGTTTTCTCATCAACCCGCTGAGGTGAATGATAAATTCTCTGCACAACACAAGGTTGGATGCCACTCATTCCCGAAGAAACTGGGGTTTTACTCTTGTTCCTCTTCAATAGTAGCTAAGACAGCAACAAAATAGTTCCAGTCAATGAATTTCAAATATCATACATCTAGAAAATATTTTGATCCTAAAAATAAAATTTATGGTATATATGCTTCACACTTTCCCCATCATTGGCCACTTCTCAAAGACTTTTGGGCTAACCTACAAGATCAGTTTGAATTAAGGAAAAGGGGATATGAAAGATTGAAAATTCCCTAGATGAAGGATTTCAAGGTTGTAAAGGATATACCATAAGGCACCATATATGATGGGATTACTCTTGATCCCTACTATGAGATGGATAAAGTGGCTACCAAGGATTTGGAGCCAATTAATTGGATTGAAAAAGAGGAAACTAATATTCATAAAGTGTCACAGGTAGTGGTTGAAAGAAGCCATAAGTGGCTTAATCTTCATTTAAAGAAACCAAGGGATTCGAGGAAGAATGATTCTAGTAGTGAGCCTACTTCCTAAAGAAATTTTTTGTAGCTATGTAGGCAGCCACAGAAGAGCCAGCTCAAGTAGAAGAAGAAACGTTGGTGAAATAGGTCATTGAAGCCTTGGAAAATACTAAGGTTACTTATCAAGCTACTATTGCAGGAGTCATTTCAGGTCTTGGTGTCACACCTATAACTATTGTGTATCCTAGAGAACAAACTTCTAAAGAAGGACCTTTTGTTGTGCTATTACAAACTGAGGGTACTCCCCTGACTACACCATCAACTTCAAAAGCAATAGCTAGTGAAGAAGAGAGGCCTCCTATCATTGATTTAAAATATTCACCTATCCCCTCAGACTGAATAAACTCCACTTCAGGAATAAAAATTAGAATGGGAAGAGTATCTCGAGAGAGTCAAACAGGAGGCTGGAGAAGAAGAGACTAGATTTGAGCAAGGAAGCCTTTGGGGTGAAGCTGCAATGAATGATGTTTTGACCAAAGATGAGAAGAAAGAAATAATGGAAAGTGCTCAGAGATTAGTTTTTGAGGAGTTAGCTAGTGAGGAAGAAGAACAGAGAAGGAAAGATGAAGAGCTATCTCGAGAGAAGGAAGTTGTTGAAGCAGAAAAGAAGGTCGAAGAAGAAGCTATTGCACAAGATTTAGAAAAAAAAGGAGAAATTTGAGCAAGATAAAGTAGCAAAGGAGGAACTCCATGAAAAATATTTAGAATAGCATAGGTTAAGAGATGAAGAGGAAGTTGTGCAAAAAAAAGAAGAAATGAAAAAGAGATAAGAGATAAGAGCCCAAAATAAAAAAATGGAATAGGAAAGATTAGAGAAAGAACAAGAAGAGCGGGATAGAATCTCTTATGGGTAGACAATGAAAATAGTTTCTTCTACACCTCCTCCCTTAACACCTCCTAGTGCTCAATGGGTAGTAACCCAACCAGCTGCTCCTACTTGGTTAAAATTGAATTTGGAGAAGAGGCAACAGGTTCAGGCTCAACCCATAACATAGGATGAAATGGTGAAGGAGGTAGATTGAGTGAAGCCAAGGAAGAAACCCTGTGTTGTTCATTCTACAAAGTTAACTGATGATGGAGACTTGATAGTGGAAATTGATACACCTATAGCTGATAAGGATGATAGGGAATTAGAAGCCATAGATTATCAAGTAAATACTATCGATCTTGGGAAACAGTCCAAAAATCAGTATATAAATCTAATTGACATTGTGGCTACCACTACCAAGTCATGACTCATCAAAGATAAGTAGTCCAAGGATGAGCTAAAAGCTCAAGTAGGGTAGATGAAAGTTTTTATGAAGGAATAGATTGCATCCACTCCTAAACATCCAACATCATCAGAAGTTCCTATTTTAATGAGTCATCGAATGGTAGATGAGTTGACTGAAATAAGGAGAAGATCCCAAATGATGGAGAAATGGGTTGAACTTCTTAGGAAGGATACAGAGGATATTTTCTCTGATGTTTCAAAAATTTATAAGGAGGTAGGTGACCTTATCAAGTCCCTGGGGGAATATATCAAGTTACTTGGAAGGGAAGAGGATAAAAATGTTTAGCATATGAAGAAATTGAGAATATTGAAAAGGTTGCCTAAGGCAGATATAATTGAGTATGTTATTCTCGAAGACCAAGATTTTGGATACCTTGATAAGTGTATGAATATTCTGATCTTTAAAATAGAAGTCCTCATGGAACATAAAAGAATATTGCAGCAAGCTCGGCAAGATATGTTTGAGGAAAAAATATCATGAAAGGGATTGTTGCTGAATTAATTGGTAAAGAGGCTTCACCGAGTGTGAGTTTGATTTCTCTACAAGAGATGAAATACCAATGGAGCAATAGACTAGAGGAAATGATCAAGACTAGAGATAATAATGAAGGGCTTCTCTTGGACAATCTTATGGACATCAGGTTTTATCTACGGGATGTTGCCTGAAATGTTGCCCAGCTATAGGATATATACACGGCCACCACCAAGGAGTATGAACAAGCAATGTTCAGGGTGGAATGGGTAGATGTGCCTGAAGAGGAAACCATACAATATATTTTTGATAATATGGATGGTTATCTCAAGAATAAGGCATGTAAAACAGCTAAGAGTAGCTAAGTGGCAAAGGAATATTCTATTTTTTAAAAAGAGATGATGTCAAAGATATAACTATTTCTAGGCAACCTGAGATAGTAATATCTTTAGATCTATTTTTGAACGAGTGGACAACTCCGGGTCAATTTTGACAGACCAAGGACTAGGTGTGGTGATCAGTAGTGAGCAAAGCAGTGACTCCTAGACAAATTTTGACTAGATAGACATATGACATGCTTCCCAAGTGCAAAAATTTCAGCAAAAGAAGACTCAAACTCAACTAGAGTTGCCCCTATGATTATGGATTTGAGCCCCAAATTTAAGGATCTAGATTTTTGATAGGAGAAATTAATGTGAATCCTTTCTATAACTAATAATTTTCTCCTCATTATAAAGGTCGGTTGATTAAAGTTAGATTAGCTACCTAGAAACTAGATACATCTTTCATTTTACAACTTTATGCAAGACACTTGAACTATTTTACAGTTTTAATGCAAGTAGATTATTTTCAAAAGCTAGTTAGTTTAACGATAATGCTGATAGATAATGGTTTTTCGTATGCTAGTGGATTTTGTTGTGTATAAATGTGTCTTAATTGATGAATCAATAGAATATTCTAAATTCAAAACCATCTATTGTGTTATCTATGGATAATTTTTCTTAATGTTTATCGATCTATTAATTTCAGTAATGAGCTTATGGTGTTCTATTATTGAAAAGTAAAAAAAAATTGATCTGATGAATGGTTGTATTCTTTAAATCTACACTATGAATAGATGCCATGGTATGAATTATTTCATAAATTGTGTCGTTCTATAGTTTTAGTTAGTTGGGAAAGTGCTCATTATAAGAATTACATGTCTAAACTTAAAGGAATTTGTGTTCATGTTTTTCTGATCTAAGCCTTGATCAGTCTTTTTATGTTTATTTGAAACCCCCATGTTAAGTTATTTTGCACTATCCATTTTGTGCTCACTTACTAGAAAAGGCCCCCTGCACATTATAGTTGCATAGGCCATTGAATGATAACAGCACAATTGAGAACCAACTACAGAGACCTTGGAAGATAGGTGGTTTTAGATGATTTATCTTTTTCAGGAGAAATAGAGTAGAAATATTTTGTTTAAAATTGTGTTACTTTTGATCATCAAAATTTTGTACACCATTGCAAAAACTTTTATATTATAATATTGTAATTAAATAATGATTTAGTTGTGATGCACCTAGGAGGTGTGGTTAATCACACTAGGTAATTATTTGGGGACCACTTTATGTTGTATTGTAATATTATATTATTATTTAATATGTGAGAGACATGGGATAATAATTTAATATTGGGGAAATATTTAATAAAGTGAAAACTTAGTACCCAATATTAAATGAGGGGTCAGTGGCTTTTTATTCACATGGTTTTGTGGTACATGGTTTTATCTTACCACTTGGTTGTATTTGTGTGAGCTTGCGTTTATAAAAGCAAGCACATGTTTAGTGGTTAAGGTTGGTTGGGTGAGTGGGTTGTCATTATTGAGTCTTTTAGAGGGTGCATACGTGAATCATGGCATGAGATGTGTGGATTTATGTTTGGACACATTGAGGATGCATCAGAGAGGCTTGATGCTTCAGAACTATTCATGGTAACTCTTGTAAGTACATGTATTTTTTATTTTTTGAATAATAGATGGAGTATGGATGCTTTTGGAGGCTGGGTTTTTCCCTCTTGAGGGTTTTCCCAAGGTATATCTTGTGTTATCTTGTGGCTTGTCTATTTTGATATATGCATTACGGTTACTTGCATGCATGATTTTCTCTCATGAGGTTATGTAGGAAATGGATTAATAATGTGGGTATGATGCATTATTTCCTAACAGGCATTAAAATCTCACTATTATCTAAAGGTAGAATCCAAGAGCTCCTTATGACACCAACAACCATTGCAAAATACCATCCATCTTCTTATCAATGATTATCCATGTCTCACTAAACATTACAACAACAATAGCTTAGAACCAAAATCTTGAAACAAAGATGATAGAACACATTATGTAACTGCATAAATCTCCCACTAAAAGTAATACTGTGTTATACATGGCATCATGAAAAATATCATTGCCAACACTCTACTCAAAGTGAACAAATATTTTCATGCACCATAAACAACTACTATAGATTCAAATGAACAACTATATCAAGTACTTCCAAAAACCATCTCTCACTGCATTAAGCACACCAATTTAATAATGGTTACCAAGAATATGGCCTACCAAAAAAAATCCACATCATATAATTTACAAGATTTGCACATATGCAACATCTCAATAGAGAAATACATAATCCATGCTCCAATCTCAAATAACTGAAAATAGATTCAACCCCACATTATTACTATTCCAAACAAAGATATTCAAGTATAATAATGTGGATTTCTAAGACTCAAATAGTAGAATCAATGCTAGATCTAATTTTCCAAACAAACCCACATAGGAGTAACCATAGATCAATAAGAGCCCTCTAAGCAGCCATGAAAATCTGTAATTATCTTCATCCAAAACACCCTAAATACAATCTCATCACAGATCTACATAACACATATTTTAGTTAACATATAAAATATGAAAAACCATCTCTATAAATCTGAAATCCATATAACCATCTAGACATTCACATCAAACATGTCATCTAAATAATGGAATGAGCACAAATCTACAAACCCATAACTAAAAAATAAGAGTAAAATATAACCCAATAGGAAAACCAAGTTGTCTAGAAGCTTATTTTTGAACTTAAGTTTTCATTGATGTTAAAGGAGTTCCTAAATTTCAAAGGAGTGACGTCTAAGTAGGAGTAATGCTAGTTGAATAGTAAATGTAATAGTACTTGAATTATCATTATCAATGCATTTTTGATAACAATGAAGCTAACTTCTTACAGTATGCTTGCAATATCATGCTTACACCTATTCATGTTGATAGAAGTAGTTTTAAATTCTAATTCAAAATGTTGGAGGTCAGTTACTTAAGGAAAAGATATTTCTTTAGAAATACAGTCGTGTTTTGCATTCCCTTCTGGATGCAAGTTTTTCTTTGTGGTTTAAAAGGAGAGTATGTGTACATCTACTCTATCATATTCTATATTTTTTGAAAGATATGTTAATCATGCAAAAATATTGAAGTAATAGAAGGTTCATTGTGGTTATTAGTTAGCCATTTGGTGTTCTGAAACTATGTAAAAATGGCTAGTAGCATGTGTCATCTAGAGATAGTGTGGCGTGCTAAAATAGGTCTAGGTTAATGTTCCTATGGAAGTGCACGGCATCATGTTCTTTTAGTGGTAATATTTATTTTAGGACCTACCCATTACACATTTCATGTAATTTGAATTTAGGTCCATCTTATGTCAACCCGGTGAATTGCAGACCTCTGGCCAACATGAAGTAATATTATTTATATAATCATCATCTAACTTCACATGATATGTGTGTGAAATGTGTGTGTGGATGTGAATTTGTATGGAACTATAATCTTGTGCGAGGAAGTGTAATTCAATCTAAGCTGCATCTCAGTCATTATGAACCATTATCAAAAAATAATGAGTGTAAGAGTGTGTTTGAGGAAAGCTTAGATTATGTGTAAACTAAGTTATCAACATTGAATTTTTGCAAGTGTTATCTTTGTATTCGGTAGGACTGGTGTTCTACACATTGAGTTGGTGCTTAGATCTTCTTATAGGGGATTGGTGTCTCCAATAGGTTGGTGCCTACATATATTTCAGGGGATTGGTGTCTTTGGTAGGTTGGTTCCTATTCCATGGTTTTAACTTACTCATTATTTATGTGAGGTTGGATTTAGACAGTAGCTCCAAGAAGTTCTCCTCACTGTGGTTTTTCATATTTCGGATTTCCACATATAGCTAGTGTTCATTGTGTGAATGTGTGCTTCTATGATTGATTGATTGGTAGTAGCTATTTTGATTCATATTTTATGATTACATTCACATGTTGAATTAAATATTCTTAAATTGATTTAATCTATTGATTCACTCCCCCCCCCCCCCTCCTCTCAATATATTGTGTGCACTTCAATTGGTATCAAAGCTAAGTTCCTTGAAGAAGCTTAACATATTGAGGTAGATTCAAGATGGCACACTCAATGTCTCAAGAAGGATTATCCTCAAATAAGGCAACACTCTTTGATGGTGTGAACCCCTAAACCTGGAAATGCACCAAGAAGTCAAACATTGTTAGTGTTAGATTAAAATGCATGTAAATATTTGAAGGATTCCCCATGAAATCCACTTATTAAGCTAAAATTAAGAAAATGAAGAACATAAAGCAATAAACTTGAACTAAATCCTAATTAAGCAAATAAGTTAAAGATCTTATGGAGGAATTGGTGCCAATGATATATTGCAATTGGCCCTTTCCCAATTCCTATGGTTGCAATGTGGATTGATGAAGAAATGGTCAAATCTCCAAAGAGATTTGAGCATAACCTTGGTGCAAATGTGAAAATGATAGGAATGTATGGATGAAGATAGCAAAATCAATTCTCACTTGAAGAGAGTAACTTTGCATATGAGTTGTGGATGAAGATTGAGGAGAAGAGTCTCCAATATATAGATTCAAATATTGGAAGAGATAGTGGAAATAAGCAATGTGGGACAAAAGATAGTCCAATGGCATTGTGCCACTTGTCCAAATGTGATTGGATGAGGAATGTGCAAGTTTTGGCCAATGTGCCAATAAATGCAATTAGGTGGAATTTCAAACTTGAGAAATGACATTTGAAGAGGGAAAAGGAATGAAGTTAATGTCACTTGGCTCAAGGTCAAGGACATGTAAGAGGCTTTTTATGCCTTGTTGGAAGGACCAAGTCCACTTGGCCTTTTTGAATTCAAAAGAGGAATATTCCTTTTTTGATGCTTTGTGAAGGAAAATAGGAGAATTAATAAATCAAAGTAATTGATTTATTGTGCAAGTTGCATTCTCTAGAGAATTTTAGTGAGAAGGATTAACTTAATCAAGGATCTGATTAACTTAATGAATAATTAGGTGATGTGACAATTTAGACTTAGATTTATGAATTGATTTAAGTCAAAAATTGAGAGGAAATGATTTATCAAATAAATGATTTGATTTATTTAATGAAGAAGGAAAATGTTAGATTAAATCAAATAAGGTTTAACTTATTTAATTTAATATGAGGACTTTAGAGAGTTTAATTAAATAAAATGATTTATTTGATTAAACAAGGGTGCAATGGTTAATTAAATTAATTGATTAATTTAATCATTGAAAGGGGAAGACTTAATTTAATAAATAATGATTTATTAAATTAAAGGATAGAATGTAATGAGATGGTGAGAATGTGATTTAAGAGGAAATGTTGTTAGTAAATCGGGATCAGGTGTGCCAAATCAGAACTGTACATTTTCCATGTCTACATTTTGCCCCTCTTTGAAGCAATGTACTTGTTGCATTGATTCATAGAATAATTGATGTGATCAAAGTTCAAAATTACTGATTTTAGATGCCCCACTGCTGCCCCAGTGGAAGGATATTGCTGGATATTGCTCCCTTGAGAGATTGAACAAATTTTTTTTATTTTTTGGATGATCTCGTGAAAAGGATGGCAAGGTGCCTGCTAGGCCAGAAATGCCCCAGAATGCCAGAAAACTGCTTTAAAATGTCAGAAGGGACGTAAAACGACTCTCAGTTGGACGAAGACGGGCTTAGGGGACCAAAACCCAAGCTGGGAAGTCAAATTAAGTCAAAAAACCTTAATTTTCAGGCTTAAATAGACCGTGAGGGGTCATTTTCAATTCATTTTGCAATCTTAGCCTTTAGAAAATTTCAATTTTTAGCTTTGAGTTTGAGTGGAAATGACGCAATGACAGCTTCTTAGGCATGTCATAGAGAGGGTTCGAACACATCAGTGGCCAGTTGGCACAGGACCCGTGGTATGTACCCCTATCCGTCTTTTAATTTTATCGTTTTACGTGCATTAAATAGGGTTAAGGTTATGTTCAAACCGCGTGGCGCCATATGGCACCGTGGAAAGTGTCTTATCGCAATTGCGCGGTCCCATATTACACCGCATATGCAAAGTGCACCGCGCGGGGCAGTTTGCAATTTGGCATTTGGTTGGCTGAAAGTCCATCGCATTCCATTCTTCATCGCGCGAGCCAGTTAGGAACTTAGGGTTTGCGTCAAATAGGACCGCATATGAAAAGTGCACCACATGGGTCACTTTGTAACTACTAAAATGGAAAACCCTACAATGGCAATGTAGTTTGGAACTTTCCAAATTGCATCATACCCGCAAACAGCGCCACACTTGCCAGTTTGAGGTAGATTTTGACTTTGGAACTTTTTTTTTTTTTGACACGACGGCCTTCCTTGTGCAGGAGGAGCCCGGTGTACTCTATTCATGGGAGCATCGATGGCCAGTGCTTAGTAGATTAGGGGCTATTCCTGAGCTGGTCCAAGAGCACCTTGGTGCCATTGGCCTTTGGTACATTGTGTATGCCCCTCCTGTTTAGGTTTACCTAGGCATGCTTATGGCTTTGGCAGAGCGATGGCATAGTGAGACCTCTCCTTCCATCTTCCTACTCGCGAGGCCACTATCACACTCAAGGATGTATGGTGCATCCTTCGCTTGCCCATTCATGAGACCCAAGTTATTTATGATCTAGATGCCGACAGAGAGGCCTGTTATGAGGTGATGCAGATGGATATCATTGAGTTATGTGATGGTCAGATTGATCTAGAGCTATATCGTGACCGCGTGCATACATACCGATTGATCATTATTGCTATTATCTCAGGCCTTGTAGTACCTGATCGGCGGGGCCGATATTTCAGTCCAGGATGGGGACTTGCATGTGATCAGATGGTTCATCAGAGGGAGTGCTTTGCCTAGGGACCGGTACTACTGGGGTCCTCTATAGGGATCTTCATGAGTTTGTCTACTTAGAGAGTAGGTCCATTGGGGCAGGCGGCACCTTACAGCATGTGTGGGGATGGGAGAGGATCTCAGTGCTTCATCTAGACATCACAACAGTTCCTTTGGAGATAGATGATCCCCTCGTTTGGCGGTACGGCTAGGCATTGATGCACTTTTCATTTACTGGCACGAGTGGTATTTTGCACTGGCGACAAGTTCTTGATGAGATGAGAGAGTTCGTCTAGAGACCATGGATGGATATTGGTCTCTGGGGAGATGATGTCCAGTAGCTCTTCTTCACTCGATAAGACAGGCTAATGTAGGGCCGAGAGCATACCATGATCGAGAGGCACCTTCCAGACAGGGTTTCTCATCAGTTCGGGGAGGTATAGGACAGGCCCGATGACCAGTATGTGGCCATCTTTGCATGTACTACTAGGGAGACAGCATGGGGCCAGCCCATCCTGGCAGTCGAGGTGGTGTCCTCATTTAGGCAATTAGTGGTTCGGCCATGGCCATATGATCAGGGGCCGACAGATGCAGGAGTCACCGCAACTTACAGGGCATGGTTCAGACCTCCCCCCAGATTGACAGTTCTAGGCGCAGTTGTCCCATGGTGCAAACGTAGGGGCCGAGAAGGTGGCAGGGGGTGAGGCAGAGGACAAGGTGACGCACCTCCTCATCAGACACCTCCTAGGGATGGGGCCCAGTAGTCACCTGTCCGAGTAGGAGATCAGGATGATCAGCCGAGGGTAGATCCTTAGCAGTAGCCAGCAGGGTAGTCGGCAAGGCAGCCAGCAGGATAGCCTGATCATCGAGATGTGTTGATTCAGTAGCTACAGGGGCAGATACAAGTTTTGAATATGGAGAGAGACCAGGCACGATCTGAGAGGGATCAGGAGATAGGCCGGTGGCAGCAGTTAGAGAGTGTAGCATCCTCATCTCGGGCCCGATCGATTGATATTCGGGATTATAGAGAGGCTATCAAAGAGGCCGAGTACTATCAGCATCATTATCAATAGGTAGTGCCATCAGACCGCAGAGTGCTAGACTTTTCTTAGCAAACAGGGAGGTGACCAGTAGAGGCACATGGTGAGAGACAGGATGGGGAGGGCAGCAGCCAGCAGGGCCCGCCCCCCTTTTGATCACAGGACAGTTTTGCTTCATTTTTGATATACGGGCTGCAGTATTTTGGCCTTATTGTATTATGTATCCGATGGACACCTAATCCAATTCTATATTATAACAGTGATTTTTGATGATATATATGAGATGATTCACCCTTTTATGATGTATATGCAAATATGTGAATGCAAATATGTGATGTTATCAGATGTTTATATCCTTATGCAGTGTATGTAATGAATGTTTTTTTTTTTTTCGTGCTTTAATGATGTAATGCATATCAATGATGGTAATGAATGCAAATGGAAATGGTTGCAAATGATAATGTATGATGTAATGATTTCTTAAGATGCTTAGAATAACAAATTTATATTATTCCTCATAACTTAAGATATTGATATGATGTAATGCTTTTTTGATGCTGACGATCTAGTGGATGCAAGATGTATGCATGAGCGATGTTTTGATTACTGTTATAATACCATGTTAGTGTGGAAAGAAGGTAGAAGAAATGCATAATTAGTGAATTAGTGAGGATGATGATGGTGATTTTACATTTGCATTGTTAGGAATTAGGATTTTCAAAGGGTCAATTGCGTTATGTTTGATAACACACATAGGTACGATACATCAAGGCATTAAGAACCAGGATGGCGTGGTACCTAGTGTGATGGAATTTGACTTAAAAATCAGATAGGAGTATTCTTGTTCACACTTAGCATTCATACTTTATTCAGGATGTAGTTCAGACATTCTAAATATCTCAGACCAAAACACAAAAAAGCAAGCTTTCCTATGTGGTCAACAAGATACTTAAAATATCCTCCCTACAAACCAAACAAAACATGCATAACTAAGTTATTTTACAAGCGTATCCCACAAGCACAGTAGATAAAAGATAATGATCATTGCCCCATTCCTTTCTCTCTAAACCTATTTTGTTTAGGCATCATCGAGAGGTCCTTGGGATGAGCACAAAATAAGATAAGTCAAAAGAGACCAAAGTAGAGTAAATAAACAAGCCAATGTTCTTCATACTGCTAGCCAAGGCTAAACTACTGTGGGGTACCTAATGCTTATGTCCATCATAGGAAAGCTTCATCCTAGGACATGTAGTGATTAGGGTTATGATGGGGTCGATTGGGTGATAGGCTATTGATACTCCGAGGTGACTAACTTGCTTGCTTACTGCTCTAGACTTGAGACTTTGACGATTAAGGTGTTCACTTTGAGACCTGCTAAACTTGCTTCTGACTGACTCACCAAAGGGTGAAAGCGACGATTGACTTTATTATGAGTGAGACGTTCACAAGTGAAAGCGAGATGAAATGGATGCACCATTTTGGATTTTTTTTTTTTTTATTTTATTTTCAAATGTTTTGAGGCTGTTTTTGGTATTTTCAAGATTTATGACGAACAGACTAACTTAAAGACCTATCCTAGGGGTCTCGGGAGCTGATCCATAGATTAGCCATGCCTACGTTATACACGTAACGACCACATAGTTCGACTAATGACATATTTGACTTAATGAAAAGATGGATGGGCAAATGGATTGCCAATGCGACGGACACCTAAAGGACTGACCTTAACTATCTCGGGGGATGATCAAAGATCAACCTTGCCTACGTTCAAGCTCAGAGACAACGTAGTTCAACAAGGTGGAAGACTAACAAGACTAAATGATGAATTTTGAAGATTTTCTGATATTTCGACATGTTTTTGGATTTTTTGAATGATTTGGATGTTTTTGAATTTTCACATGATTTTTTGAATGTTTTTGGTTTTTTCTGATGAATTTTGAAAAAGATCACGAGAATATGCATGAATCTAATCCAATGTTGCGAGAATATGCCCCCAGTGTGGTGCAATAGACTACTTCGATAAAGGCAGGATAGACTGACCTTAGAAATGCCAAGTAGTTCCATGGTGGAATATGGTGTAGACACCAACGCAGGCTATGGTATGGATGCGAGCGGATGAGTGGATGAATGAGTAATGGAATGAGTCATGCAGATCATGGTAGATGGGGAAGGTGCTTTATTTACACTTGGTGCTTGTTTTCCAAATTTTCACCAAGGTACTTGCCCAAAGTGCCACTGAAGTGGTTTTCACTAAAGGACAAATTTTTTTCTTTTTACTATTTTTTGATTTTTTTTGTTGTCACCAAGACGCCTGTTTGCCAGGTTTTCATCAAGGTAACCATTTTTTTAGGACTTTTTTCTGATTGTTTTTTGTATTTTCTGGTTCTATACCTTGCAAGATTTAGGCATAAAACTTTTTGAGTTGTGAACTGTTCATGGCCTCTCGCAGGGGCTCACCTTCTACTGTCGAAAACTGATATGCCCCCTATTTTTAGCTTGCAATGATGATAAAGGGTCCCAGCCAGTTGGGCTCAAACTTTCCCTTTGTATCTAGATTTGGCACGTTCTTTTGATTTTCTTTCAGCACAAGGTCACCAACTTGGAAAGTGTGTTGTCTGATCTTCTTGTTCTAGCTCCTTTTTAGGTGATTTTGGTACACTTGTAGATGATTAAGGGCATCCATGTGTCTTTCATCTAGTAATTCTAGCTCATTGAGTCTTGTGACCCTATATTCCTCATCTATGATGAGGTTTTGCAGTGATATCCTCAGTGATGGGAGTTCGATCTCAATAGGGAGGATGCCTTCTGATCCGTAGACCAGAGAGAATGGGGTGGCATCTGTTGGTGTATGGATGCTAGTGCGGTAGTCCCATAAGGTGGGATTTAGCTACAGATGCTAGTCACGACCAGAGTCATTTACTATTTTCTTGAGGATTTTCAAAATGGTTTTATTTGTAGCTTCTGCTTGGCCATTGCCTTGTGGATAGTATGGAGTGGAAAAATGGTGTTGGATTTTGAATTTTTCACACAAATCACGGACATCCTGATTTTTGAAGGGCATCCCATTATCAAAGATAATGGATTGGGGAACACCGTATCAGCAAATGAGGTAATTCAGGATGAATTTGGATATTTGTTTTCCCGTGATGTAGTTCATGTGAATTGCTTCGACCCACTTTTTGAAATATTCGGTGGTGATGATGATGAACTTATGGCCATTGGATGAGGTGGGTGATATTTTACCAATGAGATCGAGCTCCCATTGTGAAAAGGGCCAAGGTGTAACAATGGGATGTAGTTCTTGAGCTGGTGCATGAATAAGGTCTCCATGCTATTGACATTGTAAGAATTTTTTGACAAAGTTGTGTGCCTCTCTCTCCATCGTCGGCCAGTAGTACCCTGTTCTCAGCAACTTTTTAGCCAAGGTCATACCACTTGAGTGTGACCTGCATGTGCCATTGTGTACCTCAGTTAGAGCAGTCAAGGCTTCCTTGGGTTTTAAACAATGTAGCAAGGTTCTGTCGGTACTTCTACGGAAGAGGGTCTCTCCTAGGATGACGAATCATGAAGTCCTTTTGACAAAAGTGTGTTTTAGGTTCGGAGTGATGTCAGTGGGGAGGATTCCTAAATTTAGGTAGGTGTATATATCATGATACCAAAGATCATCGGGACCAACGAGTTCACACGCGTATTTTGACTCTAGTACCTTGAATGTGGGTATGAGAAGCTGTTCTACAAGGAATTCATGTTTGGAGACGTTGCGAGGGATGTCCAGTAAGGATCCAATTGTCGCCATTGCATCGGTTGCTCTATTGTTTGTCCTTGGTATCTGCTCAAAGGTGATGTCAATGAATGATTCTTTTAGGCTTTCTACCACCTTCTTGTATGGTGCAAGCTTATCATCCTTCATTTGGTATTCACCGTTGACTTGGTTGATGATAAGTTGTGAGTCCCCATAGACTTTTAATGCCATGATTTGCCATTGTGCTGCAATCTTGAGGCCTATGGTCAAAGCCTCATATTCTGCAATATTGTTAGTACAAGGGAATGCCATCTTGTATGATCTAGGTATGCAATCTCCTTGCGGTGTGATGAAGAACACACCAGCTCCTGGTCCATGTTGCATGTGAGAGCCATCAAAGTATAACTTCTAGTGGTCTGCTACACTAAGGTTAAAAAGGGACTCATCTGGGAATTCTGATATGAGTGGGTTATTTGTG
This sequence comes from Sequoiadendron giganteum, assembly GCA_007115665.2. Taxonomy (NCBI): domain Eukaryota; kingdom Viridiplantae; phylum Streptophyta; class Pinopsida; order Cupressales; family Cupressaceae; genus Sequoiadendron; species Sequoiadendron giganteum. Next base: position 357,208,435 of record CM021103.1, read on the forward strand.
TAGAGAGGAGCTTCTACCAGCTAATCCGCAATGACTTGTCCTTTTATGGATTTTCATTCTACATACTCGATATCATGTTCAGAAAATATCATTACCCACTTAGCCATTCTACCTGTAAGCGTTGCTTTTGACAATAGGTACTTTAGAGGGTCTATTTTGGCAATCAACTTGATTTGGTGCACTAGCATGTAGTGTCTAAATTTTTGAGCTGCAAATACCAGTGCTAGGCAAGCTTTTTTTATTGACGTGTAATTAAGCTCATGTCCCACCATTGTTTTGTTGATGTAGTAGATAGCTCGCTCGGTTCCCTTTTCATCATGTTGGGCTAAAAGGGCCCCCAGGGTGGCTGTTGTTGCTGAGATGTATAGGATTAATGGTTTCCCCATAATTGGTGGCATCAACACAGGTGATGTAAGTAGATATTCTTTTATTTTTCTGAATGCTTGCTCACATTTTTCATCCCATCTGAAAGCTACTCCCTCGTGAAGTAGGTGTCAATAGGCAATCTGTTTATCTACCAATTGTGCTATGAATCTCCGGATGGACTGGAGTCTACCTTGCAATCCTCTTAGTTGTTTTAACGTTCTTGGTGCTTCCATTTGAAGGATTGCTTTTACCTTTGTAGGGTCCACCTCTATTCCTCTCATTGAAACTATGTATCCCAGCAGCTTTCCCGATTGTACCCCAAAGACACACTTCTTCAGGTTGAGTCTAACCTTATATTGTTCGAGCCTGTCAAAGATAGCACTTAGAGTTGCTATATGGTCTTGTCTCTTCTTTGATTTAGCTAGTATGTCATCTACATAATCTTCGACTATTTTATGGATCATGTTGTGGAAGATTAATGTCATGGCTCTTTAGTATGTAGCTCCTGCATTTTTCAACCCAAATGGCATTATGTTCTAGCAGTAGGTGCCCCAAGGACATGTGAATGTTGTCTTGTGTTGGTCTTCTTTTGCGATCATTATCTGATTGTACCCTGAGAAGCCATCCATTAGGGAGAGCATCTCATGTCCGACTGTCATATCCACTCTCATGTCAATGTTGGGTAGTGGAAAGTCATCCTTGGGACATGCTTTGTTTAGGTCTCTGAAATCAGTGCAGATGCGGATGCCCCCTTTCGGTTTTGAGACCGGTACGAGATTAGATACCCATTCTGGATAGTCGATCAGGCGTATGAAGCCAACATCCAAAAGTTTCTACAGCTCAATATTTACAAGCAAGGCTATTTGTGGGTGCATCTTCCTTAGCTTTTGTCTAACTGGTTTTGCTCCGAGGTAAACGGCCAAATGATGAACTACTACTTCAGGGTCCAAGCCTAGCATGTCTACATAGGTCCACACAAAATTTACCTTTCTCTCCTTTAGGAATGTTTCCAATAGTTATTGTTCCTCTATTTGAAGTGTTTGGGCATAGAATGTGATTTGTGGCTCTGTTTCTATTCCCAGGTTGACAGGGTTGCACTGTTCTACCAATACTGCTGACTTCTCCTAGTGTAGAGTAGTAGGGGGAGATTGAATCCTTCACCCTCTGGTGCCTCGGGGAGGTTTTCACCATCGGATGTGTCCTTTATTTTAACTATTTTATGGTTAGAGAGTGCCACAGTGTGGTTTTCACTCAATAACTCTGAGCTTATTCTCAATATTTTTCTTTTGTGATTAAAGGACTCAATCGTCTCCCCATAGTATGCTTGTGTGTCCAGTGTGATGTTGAATCTAGCCTTGTGAACTCCGCATGGGATTGTATCCCTTAGTCCCATGAATTTTGAGAGAGCCTCATCATTTTTGAATGAGTCTAGAATTAGCGGTCCCCGTTGGTCGTGATCGATGAGTTGAGGGTACACTAAGTGGATTTGGTGGGTTCATTGGATTGGCTCAGTGGGTGAGACACTAATCATTAACAAGGTGGACTCCTAAAAAATCCTAGGGAGACTTGCTATAGTATCCTCATCATCACTACTAGCAAACACATCGGTAACGTCAAAGGTGTAATTATCAAGTGGGATCCCTAAGCAAACGGGTGGTCTAGGGATTGTTGTTGTTACCTAAGGAGAGGACCGGATTGCTCTTCTGGGCATACCTCTACCACGTACAGTTATACTCAAAGGAGTATAGCCGAGGCCAATGTTTCACATCCTTCTTTCCACAATGATGGGCTCCAACCATCCATCACTGTTTCTTCCTAGGCTTTCATTCCTGTTATAGCCCATGCCGAACATCATTTGTAACCCTCTATTTGTTTCCTCCATGGGTAGGGTGGGAGTGGGTCTTTCATCTTGGTATAGAGTGTTTGTGATGTCCTCCTTGTCCACATTCTCCTAACTGAGATCCCCCCAATGGTGGAATCCAGAGGGTTTCGTTCTAGTGCGAACAGGTGTTTGAATCAATTGTGGTTGCCCACGTGACCTAGGAGATTGTGGCAACTCTCCTACAACAAAATCATTTCTCTTCATTCTATAATCGCCCCATCCATTGTCCTGTATCATGTTTTTGATCTCGGATATGTCGGGGATGGCGGGTGTCTCTGTCACAGAAATGGAGGCGAGATTAGCTGGGTCTATGTATGAAGTGGATGGTCCTTCATCATTTTTAGGTACTTGAGGGATCTTGTAAAACTCGGCTTCCAAGTTTTTGCAATAGGCGAAAGGTTCGGGATCCCCATGTATAGTAACCTCCTCATTTTGATATGAGAACTTAATGCACTAGTGATAGGTTGAGGCCACTGCCTTCATTCCATGTATCCATGGGTGTCCCAAGAGGATGTTGTATGGTAGATCAAGGTCAAGAACTTCACAGGTTGTTTCCATGGTTGTTGGCCCCACTTGGATGGGGATCTTGATAGTGCCCTGAGACACTCTTTCCTAGTCATCATATGCTCTTATCATGATGCTTTTGTTTTTATTGATGGAATCCTCAGTGAATCCCAATTTTTTTATGAGTTTTAGCGAACAAATATTAACACTTGCACCACCATCTACCAGGACTTGTTTGACTTTCTTTTTATGGATTAGGACTTGGAGGTGGAGTGCGCAGTTATGAGATGGCTGCGGGGGGAAACCTTGGTCTGAAAATGTGATGAGATTTGGGGTAACGATGTTACCCACCATAGCCTAAAATTGCTCTATGTTAAGGGTGGTAGCAACGGTAGACGCAGCTAGTGCTTCATCCTAGATCTGTCTATGGGCAGTGGAGATTTTTAGTAATTCCATGATGGAGATTTGTGCGGGTGTTCTTTCCAGCTGGTCAATTACATTGTAATCATAGGGGATGGCATTTGTGTTGGTAATGGGGATCTTAGTACGTGCCCTAGCAATGGTAACCTTTCTGCCTCGTGTGGTGACTCCACAATCATTGTTGGCTCCCTTGATATTTATGACAATGACCATTTCATTGACACATCCAACTATTTCCTTGTATACTAGATTAGCACTAGCATACTTTTGTTTACCCTTATTATTCCCTTGGTTATTTCCCTGATTGTTCCCTTGGTTATGATTCAGCATCGGATTCATGTAGATTTTCAGGTCTTGGTTTTCGGCTGGTTGCTCGATGTTGATGACCTTATCCTCGATGAGGTCTTGGATGATATTTTTGAGTCTCATGCAATTGGTGGTGGTGTGTCCTTTGAATTTGTGAAAGTCACAAAGGAGATTCTCATTGTACCATAGTGGTTTGGTCATGGGCTCCGTGTATTGCTTGGAGTTAGAGATCTTGATTAGGTTCTCTTTGACCAGTTTCTTCATGATAGACTCAATCGATTCACCAAGGGCTGTGAACTTCCTCTTGGGGGGAAACTTGTTGCGGGGAGGTGGTCCTCCTTCATTACCCACATTTTTGACTTGATTGGTGGAAGGTGGTTGTGACTATGCTACTACCGCATTAGTCTGCACATTGTTGTGATTATGATTTTGTGGTTGATGATGGTTTTGGGTATTTTGCTTAGGAGCACTGATGACTACCTTAGTGTCGACCACGTCATCGTTTGTGATATTTTTATTCCTCGACCATTTTCAAGTTTTATCATTGTAGTTGTTAGATGAAGGGTTATCCTGCGGTGGAGTGAATGTTGGTGCACCTTCTCGCACCATAAGGGCTCTTTCAATGTTGAGCGCCTTTGGAATTAATTGATCGTATGATGTGATGCACTGCATTTTCAAGTAAAATGCCAAGTTTTTATCAAGGTTGGCTATGATGGTGCAGACTTGTTGTTCTTTTGGCATAGTCCACTTGCTCTGATTGGCCTTGGATCACCATCTTTGCAAGAAGGATGTGAATAACTCTCCTTTTTCTTGTTTGAGTGCAGATAGTTCTTCTAAACTAACATCCGCACCCATATTGAAAGCGTAATTTTTAAGGAAAGCCTCCACTATTTCCTCAAATGTTTTAATGCCCGTGGGTAGGTGAGAAAACCATTCCATAGCTGGAATAGTCAGGCTTCAGGGGAAGAGTCGCATTATATACGTGTAATATGTGACTTCCATGCAGTGCACCTGAAATTCCCTGACGTGGTTTTCAGGGTTTCCCATTCCATTGTATTTATCAAATTTGGGGATCTCGAATCCCTTTGAGAATGGTACCATGGTGAGACTTCTATCGAACAGATAAGGGCACAAGTTGCCTGGTGTCCTTGTGGTTTTTCCTGCTTGCAAGTCTAATACCTACTGTGAAAGCAGTTTGATTTGTGTTGCGACATATTTGCTTGGATCAGGGGGTGGGATGAATGAGTTATAAGGCATTTGGGGAGTGTGCATGGTGGGAGGAGTACTAGTGGGCATTTGCTGCAAGCTTGGTTGAGCGTTCAAGGCTTGTTTGTAAGCCAGCATTTGTACCAACAATGCCTATTGTTGATCTTGTTGTTGTTGTTCCAATAGCAATTGTTATTGGTCCATCTGTTGTTGTTCCCATGAAGCCTGTTGTTGGTCAATCTGTTGTTGAGCTAGTAACGCTTGTTGTTGGTCTAGCTGTTGTTGCACCAACAATGCTTGTTGTTGGTCGGGCTATTGTTGTGCCAATAAAGCTTTTTGTTTACCTTGGTGTTGTGCCTGAAAGTCTTACAGGGCTTGTTGGTAGGCTTGTAGGTGGATCACTTGCAATTGTGCTTCGTATTGAGCTTGAGCTTGTTGTTGGGCTTGAGCTTGAGCTTGCGCTTGGGCTTGGGCTTGAGCTTGGGCTTGAGCTTGCACTTGGGCTTGAGCTTGGGCTTGAGCTTGTGCTTGGGCTAGCTACTTTTGTTGGAGTACTCTTTGTTGGTTGGCCTTTTGGAGGGTTTGGATTAGAGTGGTGAATGAATTTGTTGTGTTGGCTTTCGGTGGGATTGGTGGTGGAGCAGGAATCATGTCAACTATCATGGTGGTTGGAGGGATTGTGGTGGTGATTGTGATTTGGGTTGTCGGAGGGGTGTTTGAGATGATTGGTCCTTGAGGAGGCATGCCTTGGGAGACTTGAGGACCAATAGATGCATTAACCATGGTGACAGGAATAGTTGTGATTTTTTGTGAGGATATGGGCAAAAGAAGTGGGTTCAAAGTGGTGGTCGGATTGCTTGGATTGGAGAAATTTTTGATGGGTAAAGGTGGAAGACCTACTCCAAGAGGTGAGGTGGATGCGAAAGGAAGTGAGGGAAGGGATGATGCACCACTTTGGAAAGAGAAAGGATTGATAGCTTCCGTCATTCCAAACAAGCCCACTTCCTCATGTGGTGGGGCAATTGGTATGTTCAATTGATAGGCTGGTGTGCTGTGAAATGAGGATGAGCCAGCGGGATTCTGAAATGTGAGTGGGACATATGGGTGAGATGGGTTTTCTGGAATAGATGTAGCCGGTGTGGGGGTGATGATTGCTTCTTTATTATCCATGGCTGGTGTTTTTGCAATTCTTGGAACATGGCACTCCCCTTGTTCACATTCGAGGAGGTTGGTGTGATGATTGATGTGGTGCAAGGTACTTATTGGTTGATGTTGGACAATGGGGATGTATCTGTACTAGTGCTTGTGTTAAGGTCGAGAGGGGGCATGACCCCTCCTCTTGCTATCGTATTTAGGTATTTGAACATAGCACTAACAATTTTGTGGTTCTCTGGATTTTGAACCATTTCCATGATTTCATTTGGTGTCATCCCCATGTCTTCATTTGTATTGTCCTCTTGATGACTCTCTTCTTGAGGATTTTATGATGATGAGGGAGAGTTGCTTGGGGGATTGCTTGATCCCGCTAAGTTCACTTTGGTGTTTCAATGACTCATGTCCATAGAAGTTGATATTTCTCTGATATTATCCATGTCCTTCTTGTATTGAGATCTTGTTTGGACCATAAAAAATAGGGATTTGTTCGATCCTAATCCTTTAGGTCCAAAAGAGAAGAACTAGGGAAGCTTAAAAGATCAAAGATGGTGATAATGGTGATGGGTTAAATGGATGGGATGAGTGAGTGAAACCTTTGGAAAAATTTTGAAGGTATGTGCTAAACTTGTAAGGGCTTTTGATTTGATGGATTGTGATAATTTGACTAGATGCATTAAGTCAAACAAGATTGTCGTGAAGTTGTTTTCCCTAGGAAGTTGTGTTATCCTAAGGGAATTTGCACAAATGGATGAATTGAAAAAGTGTGTTATGCCAATGTGTTTGAGAACTAATAGACTTTAAGAAGTTGTGTTATCTCAAAGAAAATTTGTCCAATGGTTGAAGACTATGTTGGCTAAGTGTGTTTAAGCCAAGATATGATGATGTTGATTTAGCCCTCTAAGTTTAGCGTGATGATTGATTCTAGAGTTCTCAAAAGGTTTGATGATGAAATGAGATTAGTTTGATGGAGGAATGGATGAGATTGACAACTTTGATCTTGAAACTTAACCTAGATGCGACTCTCTCTCTACAAAAACCTCGGTATTGAAGAACATGCTAGACTTCCTATGGGAGAAATGCAAACCTTTGAAAAAGTTCAGGATTTTGTTGACAATAAAATGCATACAATGCGGGATTGTTCCTTGAGGCTTTTTTGTAGAAATTGTATACAAGTCTCTCCCTTACTTCAAAGAGCATCTCAAGGCATTGCTCATGGATTTTTAGACTCACTTTCTTGAACTTTGGCTTTGGGATTTGAATCTTGCAGGAAATCATTGGAAACAACACATGTGTAATTCAATTTGTCTCTTTATCTTCATTAAATGAGGTTATTTTTATCTAAGACACTTGCTTGCTTAGGTTCCAAACTATATGTCTAGTGTCCCATTTTCTTTCTCATCCCACAAGGTCCTTTGTGTGGAAATCGAGGAAAATAGGGAAAAAGTTTCCTTATGTTTATCCTTATTGTAAACAAATGATGGTAGAACTTGTACACTTAGAAACCTCTAGGAATGTGATTCCTAGGGAAAGCAAGAGTGGGCAAGTTCGTCAATAGGTATTTGTTTCCCACAAGGTGTTTGAAATTTCAAGGTTTTTGTGTATGTTTGTTTTTCAAATGTTTTCAAGATCAAGCAATGTGTTCTTTCCAAGCACTTTTACACTCCTAGGTTGATGAGGCAATACCTTGTTGGGTTCCCACTTGGATAAATCTAGCTGCACATATCTTGTGTGAATGGCTAAATGCTTGACCACACTGGCTCCCCTCCATGGCACTCACTTATTCGGGTCAGCCAAGCATTAGTACCCATGAATCTCCCATAGCATACTTTCCATTTCCACAACAAGACCGCATGTTAGGTGGGGCAGCTTCAAAGGACATAACCTTTTGCACCAACAAGATAAACAAGGTTTTGGCCTTTTTCTAAACAAGGGGTTCTAATTCGGGCATTCCGTTCGTGGGGGATTATCCAACATCGGCGAGAGTCCATTTTTGTCCATCTCGTTGAAATAATCCTCATGATATTGTCCTTTGTTCTAATATCCACACTTATATCCCAGGTGGAATCCGCTTGGCTTTAGCGTGTTCTCGGTTGGGTCATTCCCTTGGGTGAGTACTTTTTCCCACAAGGTAGGCCCTCTAAGATAAACAAAAGCGAGCTAACATATCCCGTCGTTTACACAATCTTTGTTGAAAAACAAAGGGGAAAACCTCCGCAATATGTCGTGCTCACACTCGCATGTTTTGTTCAATTTTAAGTGCCCAAATCAAAATGTGGAGGAAATCTCTTTGACAAGTTAATGTCACTAAAATGCTTTTGATTCTCAAGATCGCTATAAAGCATGAGAGAAGCGCATACACATTTTAGTGATGTTAATTTGTTAAAAAGTTTGCAAAACATAAAAGACACTTGTTCATTTTAACCTTCAAAGCAATGATGAATTCATTTTAAAAGCACCAAAATTGAAATGTGAATTTTCCTTGTTCAATTATTACCTTTCAAACCAACTCTAGTGTATTTGCCTAAAATTCTTTTTAGCCCCTTGGCAACTTTTAAAAAACAAAGTTTGTTTGTTCTTTTTAGATCCCAATGAAAATTTAGTATTCTAAGGTCAAAGATTTTAACAAGTTCCTTAAAAAGTGTTGAAGAACACTTAAGTGTTTAGAAACACTTTGCACAAAATGAACATGATATAAAAGAAAATTTGAACGTTTTTTAAAGCCCAAAGTAAAATTAGTTTTCCTAAGGCCAAAGATTTTAACAAATTTTCTCAAGAAGTGTTAAAGAACACTTTTAGTGTTTAGAAACACTTTGGATTTGTGAAGATAACATCATGGTGAACTTCTCCTTTTGATTCCATCCTGCAAAATAACAAAAAATAGAAAGTAAAAAAAAAAAAGAAATACAGCAAACCAGGTTAATACTAAAAAAAGTTATTCAAATTTTAAAAACCAGACTGATCCCACGACAGAGTATGGCAAGTGCAGTGCTTCTTAATGGGTGCGGTGCTTCTTAGAAACACAGGAGGTGCTATACAGTGTTGTACGTTTGACTGTATGCAGTGCTCTGCAGAAATAGAGACCGCGGATGCGGTGGATTTTTACACGCGGTGGAGTTTGGAAGCGGTGGAGTCCGGCAAATTTTCAAATTTGGAGCGCGGGAAGCAGTTGCAGTGCTATATGGTGCCGTAGGCTTCGGGAGGTGTGGTGCAATACAGTGTTGCGTATGAGTCCACATTGCAATACAGCATCGCGTGTCTGGTCCGCGGTGTAGTTTCCTATATATGAACAAAAAACGTGAAAAAACTACAGAATTTTGAAAGAAAAATGTGTCAAATGTGATGCTGCCCTCCTTCTAGCGCCAAAATGTGAACCCCTAAACCTACAAATGCACCAATAAGTCAAACATTGTTATTGTTAGATCAAAATGCATGTAAAGATTTGAAAGATTCCCCATGAAATCCACTTATTAAGCTAAAATTAGGAAAATGAAGAACATAAAGCAATAAACTTGAACTAAATCCTAATTAAGCAAATAAGTTAAATATCTTATGGAGGAATTGGTGCCAATGATATATTTCAATTGGCCCTTTCCCAATTCCTATGGTTGCAATGTGGATTGATCAAGAAATGGTCAAAATCTCCAAAGAGATTTGAGCATAACCTTGGTGCAAATGTGAAAATGATAGGAATGTATGGATGAAGATAGCAAAATCAGTTCTCACTTAAAGAGAGTAACTTTGCATATGATTTGAGGATGAAGATTGAGGAGAAGAGTCTCCAATTTATAGATTCAAATATTGGAAGAGATAGTGGAAATAAGCAATGTGGGACAAAAGATAGTCCAATGGCATTGTGCCACTTGTCCAAATGTGATTGGATGAGGAATGTGCAAGTTTTGGCCAATGTGCCAATAAATGCAATTAGGTGGCATTTCAAACTTGAGAAATGACATGTTGAAGAGGGAAAAGGAATGAGGTTAATGTCACTTGGCTTAAGGTCAAGGACATGTAAGAGGCTTTTAATGCCTTGTTGGAAGGACCAAGTCCACTTGGCCTTTTTGAATTCAAAAGAGGAATATTCCCTTTTTTATGCTTTGTGAGGGAAAATAGGAGAATTAATAAATCAAAGTAATTGATTTAATGTGCAATTTGCATTCTCTAGAGAATTTTAGTGCGAAGGATTAACTTAATCAAGGATCTGATTAACTTAATGAAGAATTAGGTGATGTGACAATTTAGACTTCGATTTATGAATTGATTTAAGTCAGAAATTGAGAGGAAATGATTTATCAAATAAATGATTTGATTTATTTAATGAAGGAGGAAAATGTTAGATTAAATCAAATAAGGTTTAATTTATTTAATTTAATATGAGTACTTTAGAGAGTTTAATTAAATAAAATGATTTATTTGATTAAACAAGGGTGCAATGGTTAATTAAATTAATTGATTAATTTAATCATTGAAAGGGGAAGACTTAATTTAATAATTTATGATTTATTAAATTAATGGATAGAATGTAATGAAATGGTGAGAATGTGATTTAGGAGGAAATTTTGTTAGTAAATCGGGATCAGGTGTGCCAAATCAGAACTGTACATTTTCCATGTCTACAGATGGATCCAATTATTCCTTTTGGAAAGTGATGATGGAAGCATATCTTATGGCACTAGGGTTTGAATTTTGGTAATTAGTTGTGGAAGGATATGAGATCCATGGAAGCCCTCCAAAAGATCAAGTCAAAAAGAAGGCTTGTGAGAACAATGCTAAAGCATGGAATTATATTTTATGTGGTTTATCTAACTTTGAGTTTGTGAAAATAATGCATTGTAGGACTGCAAAATAAGTTTGAGATAAACTCTACAATATCTATGAAGGCAATGATAAAGTCAAAAATGAAAAACTTCAAACCTATCGGGGATTGTTAGAAGGTATGAACATGGAGGAAGAATATATCTCTACATACCTACTTTGGGTTGATAAAGTTATTAATATCATCAGAGGACTTGGTGAAGAAGTGAAAGAATCAGTTATTGTTAAAATAGTACTCAGATCCCTTCTCCCTAAATTTGATTCAAAATTTTCCACAATAGAAGAAGCCAAAAATTTGAATAGTTTGACTATGGATGAACTACATATGAGATGAGAATTGTGAATGTCAAGTTTTCAAGAAAGGCAGTAGCTTTCAAGGCATCAGTGGAGAATGAGAATTGATATCATAGTGAATATTTTGACCTAAAAGAAGCAAATTTTATGAGGATATTAAAAAGAGGCTCTAGAAATGATAAAGGTAAGTTACCTTTTAAATGTTTCAATTGTGGTAAATTTAGACATTGCTTCAAAGTGCAAACTAAGAATAGGAAGCAAGAAGAAGAATGGTTTGTAGGTTAAGGAAGAAGGTTACTCATCTAATGAGTATGAGAAGCATACTTCTGGAAATGAAAAGGATCTACTCATGGAATTGGAATCCCTAGATGGTGATGTTGAAAATATGTTTTCTATAAATAAAGAAGAAGATGTAGAAATAGTTTTTGAAGAAGAGATTCTTTGTGCTCGTAGAGTGATAAAGAATCTTAAGAAGAGAATTATAGAGGACATCAATGATAAATATGAATTTTTACAAAGTATTAATAAGTTAGAGAAGATAATTGTAGATCTGAAATTACAAGTAGAAGAAAGAAAAAGGATAGAAGATGCCATGGCTGACAGATTGAAGATAAGAGACAAGGATTGTGAGAAACTTGAAGCGGAAGTGGTAGCTCTGAGAAACAATTTGGAGAAAACAAACAGTCAATTAAACAAGAATTTAAAGTTTGGAAAGAGTACTTAGATCTTAGATGAGATTATCTGTAATCGAAGGGAACCACATATCAAGACCGATATTGTTTTTGATGAAAATCAAAATAGTAAAATATTTGAGCAATACCTGAAGACAGTTGCAAAGTTTCCATAATGGATTTACTTCGAAAGTTTGGGATTTTATCAATCCAAGGTGACTAAGGATAGAAAGAATGAATATGTAGGGTTCATCTGTGTTCATATACAAAATAAAAGGTTCAAAATACAAGATCCTGAAAGACAAGCATACAATAACATGTTAAATCATTCATTTGTTGGTTATTACTTTAATTGCAATCATTATGGATATAAGGTAGTGGATTGCAGAAGGTTTCCTACAATGAAAAATAATTTTGTGAGTAGAAACACATTTTCTCCTTTGGTTGATTTCAATGTCATATACTTCAAATGTAAAAATTTCAAATATATTGTAAGATATTTTAGAAGTGTTTTTGTGAAGGTATTTAATCCAGATAAGAAGAAAAATAGCTTTGTTGATCAAAAGAATAAATTTGAGAAGGTGTGGGAGAAGAATAAGGAGGAACAAGATCATGAAAAGTCAATAATTTTGTACACTACATTTCATGATTCATCTAAAGTGTGTGACAATTTCAAAGATGAAAACTACAATACTTCTTCCAGTATGGAAGAGTGTGAACTCATAGAAATAATTTTTGGTGAGTCTATTGAGGAAAGTTGAAACTTAGAAGGTAATGGCCTCCCTAAGATCAAAGAGATAGAGTTCTCGTTGGGAAAGAAAGATGAAAAGTAACTTTAGTACAAAAAGGAAGAATATGATAATACATTTGAATTTTTCAAGAAAAATATGTGAGAGAGAATTCTCTCCTATCTGACATTATAGAGTAAGCACGATTTAAGGGGGGGTTTTGACTCCCTTCCATAAGTAGACTTGGTGGTCTTGTAGATTATTTCAAAAGCAATATGGTATGATATAGGTTGAGGGGGGAGTGTTAACTCTCTCTCGCAAGAAGGCTTTGTGGTCTTGTAGAGTATTTCAAAAGTAGTGTGGTATGATACAGGTTGAGGGGGAGTGTTAACTCCCTACCACAAGAATACTTGTGGTCTTACAAAGTGTTTTATAGGGTGTGGTATGGACTCAAAGGGAGTATATCTAATAAATAGGTTTCCAAATTATGTAGAGAGAAATTGACCTTTGAATTGATGTCAAAGGGGGAGAAATAGGTCTCAAAATGCTAAATCATCTAAGGGGATAATACACTCAAGTGGTATGGTTTCACATTAGATTTATCTTTGTGTGTGGCTAGTATCTAGTTATTTTCCATCAATGACAAATTAGGTGATTGTTGAACTTAGGTTGTCATTGATGTCAAAGGAGTTCCTTAATGTCAAAGGAGTGATGTCTAAGGAGGAGTAATTCTAGTTGACAAGTGAATGTACTAGTACTTGGATTATCATTATCAGTGCATTTTGATAACAAAAAGATGACTTCTTATAGTATGCTTGCAATATCATGCTTACATCTATTCATTTTGATAGAATTAATCTGGAATTCTAATCTAGAATGTTAGAGATCAGTTACTCAAGGAAAATAAATTTCTCTGGAAATACAATCATGTTCTACATTCCCTTTTGAATGTGAGTTTTTTTTTGCAGTCTCAAAGGAGAATATGTCTACATCTACTCTATCATATTCCAGAGTTTTCGAAAGATATGCTCAGCATGCAAAAATATTGAAGTAACATAAGGTTCATTGTGTTTATCAATTAACCAGTTGGTGTTCCAAAAATGTGTGGTAACGTCTAGTAGTTTGTTTCATCTAAAGATAGTGTGGGGTGATAAAATAGGTCTAGTTTAAGGTTCCTATGGAAACACATGGCATCAGGTTCTTTTGGAAACAATATTTTTGTTTGGGGACCTACCTATTACATGTTTCATGTAATTTGAATTTAGGTCCATCCTATGTTGATTTGGTTAATTGCAGACCCTTGGCCAAAATGAATTAATGTTAATTTAGTATGTTGTATATAATCATCATCTCACTTCACGTGATATGTGTGTGAAAGGTGTGTGTGTGTGGATGTGAATTTGTATAATAGTATAATCTTGTGTGAGGAAGTGTAATTTAATTTAAGTTGTATGTCAATCATTATGTACCATTATTAGAAGATCATAAGGAGTGTAAGATTGTTCCTGAGGCAAGATCACATCATGTGTAAGTTGAGTTATCAGCATTAAAGTTTTGTAAGATTTATCTTTGTATTTTGATATGACTGGAATTCTACTCATTGAGTTAGTGCTCAGATATTTGTACAGAGGATTGGTGTCTCTAGTAGGTTGGTGTCTACATATATTTCATGGGATTGGTGTCTCCAATAGGTTGGTGCCTACTTCATGATTGTAACTTACTCATTATTTTTGTGAGGATGGATTTGGATATAGCTCCAAGCAACTCTTCTCACTGTGGTTTTTCCCATTTGGGTTTCCATGTATATTTGGTGTTCATTGTGTGAATATGTGTTTTTGTGATTGATTTATTGGTAGTTGTTTTGATTCATATTTCATGATCAGATTTACATGTTGAATTAAAGAGTTCTAAATTTATTTAATCTATTGATTCACCCCCCATCTCAATAGATTGTGTTCCCTTCACTTATAACATATGAAACATATCAACTACACAACTCACAAATATTTTAGTGGTTTATCTTCTAGTTCTTTCATGTAACCAAGGGCTAAAACCATGAAGATAATGTAAACACTCCACTTTGTAGTCCAAATAGAGTGTTTCTCCATGTGACCAATATGTCTCTACCCATCCAACATGAACACCTTCTCACTACAGATGACCACAAGGTAAAGGAACTAAACCACAAAAAAAGAGGATACACACATATTTTCAAACAAGAGCTCCAAGTTACCAAAACATAACCAAATCTATAAAGATCTACAATCATGAGGTTCCAATTCCCAACATAGATCACATTGAAAATATCCATGGATTTCAATCTCCCAAATCTGCAAAATAAAGTTACCTCATAGAAAATTTATTGCTTCTCCAAAATCCTTCCAACAACCTTCAATTCCTTCTAAGAAATCATAAAAAAGGGAATACCCAAAACCAGAGTTCACCTTAAGCTCTTATACTAAATGATGAGAAATAAACAAGTTCAATACAAATTATTCAGAAATTGAATCTCTATCTAAATATGAATTCAATGGATGAGATTCAAGGCTTAAACTATAGAAACATCAAAATCTAAAACCTATATGAAAATTTGAAAATTAAGTTGCCTTAATATGGAAACACCATGATTAGACTCATATTCCTAATGATGCCAAAAAATAGCCAATATATGATGCTTATAAACACTACCTTATGTGAACTTATAATAGAAATATATGAAGAATAACATCACAATAAGATAGCAACAATGTCACAAATCAGCAACACAATATTTACATGGAGAAACTCTTGTAGGAAAAAACTCCACCAAGAAGAGAGGCCAAGTATGCATTATCATCAAATAAATGAGATTACAATACAACCACTTTTATTCTCCTCTTTGCCTCCACCATGGAAGAACCTGTGCACCTGTGAACAACCTCGTTATGCCTCAACCTATCATTGTTCCTATAGAGTAACACTACATTCAATTGTTCCTCATTATTTCTACATCCAAAGAGCTAATTTTATAGATGTGTGAAGAGTTCGTAAGCCCAAAAAAAGGCTTCCAAAGATGATTCTTCAATCCACATGACCCAAACCTTGGGAATCCTCCATGAAATATGAAAGGACACCTATTTTTGCTCCAATAATTTCCCTTCAACTTGGGCACCCAAAGTTGAGAGATAAACATTACATTAAATGTAATAAATGATGAAAAACCTAGAGACACTTGTTGCCTCTTTCCAAGCACCCACTTGGAGAATCCCAAAAGTCACTCATTTATCATTTCCCTTTATATTTTATTATCCCATTCTAGGTTTACATGTGTGGGTAAAATAATATTAAATATTTATGTCCACAGCTCACCTTTACTACTGCTATTGGACCCATCTCCCCTTATGAGTATATTACAAATAATGGTGAGAATTTGTTAGAGTAATAAGTTATTCCACTTAATTAATTATATCATATTGGTTAATTAATTAAGTCACTTATTCCTTTAGTTGCTTAAATTAAACTTAGGCACATTAATAATTGATTAATTATTAAGTGTGCACACTAGGGTTTCATTTAGGGTTTCTTGATCTCCTTCATAAGGATTGATCTCTTTGTAATAATTGATTCTCAATAATGCATTTTTACTTTGAGGTTTACATAACATCTTCTTTGGTTTTGCATGTCTTTTGCATGTGACGGGTGATTGCATGCAGGTGATCTTGGTTTCTAACATGTTATTAGAGCTCCAAACCTACAGCTATCTATTCGTGATCTGAAGATATGGCCTTCCAGTGAGTTTAAAGTGCAAGGGTTTCCACAGGCATCTTTTTTGCAAGATCTAGGGGTAGCCAATTTTTTGGGACACTTTGGGCTCAAACGGACGTCGCCATCGCATTCAAAGCACCCAAAAACCCTAGGAACACCTGTCAAATCGTTCATTTTGGAGCAGTTGGTTTGTGAGGGAAAAAATTATCAGGGAGGCGAAGCATGAACTTCAAAAAAAATCAAAAAATTGCAAAAAACACAGGTTTTTCTCAAAATTTATGCGCTGCCAGAAGAAATGGCGAGCGCCACTGCCACACCACCCAACGCCCACCAGGAGCGGCGGCCCCCGAGCGGCACCACCCATTCGCGCCACCACTTTCCACCTATAGCCCCCGTGGGCTCCTTGCAATCAGGCCTCGGTTCTATGGGGGATCGGGAGCTCCGCGCCCAGCCCCCGGCCATCTCCAACCCCACCTACGGTCATATGGTGACTAGGGGCCGAAACGTTTTTTGCAGGGGGGCCAATTTTTTGCGGCAACAGCTAGATGGCCATCAATTTTATCCCCGTGAACCGCTGATGTCAGCGTCTGTACAGCATTTTTTTGCCCCCTCCTAACCCTAGTTTGCCCTAAAAGAGCAGTTTTTTTGTTTTTAGCATAACTTGGGTATACGGTATCAAAATCGGGCAAACGAGATATCGTCAGAAAGCTGGTTTTGAGCACTTTCTTGTGGTGTAGTGTATTTTATATTATTTTTCTATTTTACTAAATTTATTTTTGTTTGAATTAAGATGTTTATTTTATGCTTCCGAGCTAATAACTTTTTGCCACGATCTCCGATTTTCGCTATCTTTGCAGCATTGGAAAGGTATTGAGGAGCTCTATGTTGCTCTCCATGCACTCTTTTCTTTATCTATCCTAGGTTTATCATTAATCCATATTTGGACCGATGGTTTTTTTGGAGATTACTTGGATGTTTTGGCAGTTGGGAGAGTGCAACTTGCATCTTTGCACTTTATTTCAATATCACATTCATTCAATAATTGACTGTTGCTTCATAGATTCCAAGGTTGTTCCCATTTAGATTTTTTGAGTGTTTTGTGGCATCGGGTTTTTTGTTGCATCATTATGATTCCGATATGGTTTCTTGTAGACAGAAGTATCTTTCCTTTCTTTCCAGATTGTGGTTCTAGTGTTACTCTACAGTGCTCTTCCAGTGCTTCTTTGCAGCATGTCATCTCATTGTAGGGGGGTTTTTCCCACTGGGTTTTCCTTCTCTACCTCATTCTTTCATTTTTAAATGGGTACCTGATCAGGCCTAGTTGTTGGGACCCATCTTTGCTTTCATGCATCTTCTTCTAGTGTTTTAGTTTCTTCCTAAGTTCATCTTAAGGGGGGGTGTTAGAGTAATAAGTTATTCCACTTAATTAATTATATCATATTGGTTAATTAATTAAGTCACTTATTCCTTTAGTTTCTTAAGCTAAACTTAGGCACATTAATAATTGATTAATTATTAAGTGTGCACACTAGGGTTTCATTTAGGGTTTCCCTTTTAGGGTTTCTTGATATCCTTCATAAGGATTGATCTCTTTGTAATAATTGATTCTCAATAATGCATTTTCACTTTGAGGTTTACAAAACATCTTCTTTGGTTTTTCATGTCTTTTGCATGTGACAGGTGATTGCATGTAGATGATCTTAGTTTCTAACAAAATTAATATTATAAAATATTTTCCCAATACACCCTAAGTGCCTAAAGACACTTTCCAAGGATTTTGGAACCATGACATAGGATTTACAAGGTGGATGGAACCTTAATCCTAACAAGATAATGGATGATTTGTTTAAGTATAATCTTGATCATTATCTCCAAATGTTACTTTAACAAGGTTCCAAGTTACCGTTTAAATTTGAAATTCCTAGGCATAAAGAACAAGATCTTATAAAATTCACTATATCTCACACTTTGGGAGAAAAAATTCAATGTAACACACCAATGAGAAGCATATTCCCATCACAAATAGATATATTAACCCCATCACAAAAACCAATTCAAGAATCATCACAAAAGGTGGCTACACTTTCACATATTCACCTCCACCTCCACCTAACACATCAAAATTTCAATGGAAAACCTATCAAGATATGGGCCAAGATCAATTTAAACAAGAACAATCACCTAACTTTGGTATCTTATTTAAACAAGGGTACCTTAAACATGCAAAATATGCCTATTCCTCCAAGTCAACCTCAACAACATTGCATTCCAATAAGTCAACCTCAACAATATTACATTCCTCCAAGTCAACCTCAACAACATTACATTCCATCGATTCAACCTCAAAAATATTTGATCCAACCAAGTCAACATCCACATCACATTCCATTAAATCCACATCAACAATAATACATTCCTACAATGCACCTCCATTGACACCAACAAATGACTTGGCTCAAAAAATTTAAGAGTTGCAAAAAAATATGGAAACATGGAAATGAAAACATTAACACTAAGAAGAGTTGTGCATTGTAATACATATGCCTGTATCCTTTTGACAACTCTCTAAACATGATACCCTTTCCTCAAAATTTTAAAATGCCTAAATTTGATAAATACAAAGGAACAAGTGATCCAAGAGAACATATAAGATAATTTTTCATAGCTTGTCTTAAGGTATCTTATAATGATACATATCTAATGTGTCTCTTTCTTAGAAGACTAGGAGGTCAAACTATTGAGTGGTTTTCACATTTACCTCATGGGATCAAGACTTTTCATGAGTTGGTCGATAAATTCATTGAACACTTTTCATATAACATTAAACATGAGACTTCCTTGACTAACCTTTATAGCACTAAAAAAAAGGATGGAGAAACCTTTATTTCCTTTTTACAAATATGGAGAAACTTGGCAAGTAAACTTCCTCATCCTATTCTAGAAAAATAACTTACCTATATTCGCTCAAAATTTAAACCATGAATTGACCTTTCACCTTCAAATTCAAGGTGGTAATACATCTAAAGAGGTCATTCAAAGGGGTATTGACATTGAAAAATCTCTCATTGCTAAGGGTATTGTTAAAAAATTAAAGATAACAAGGATAACCCTTCAACATCTAAATATAAGCCAATAATTTGGACCAAAAACAAGAGCATTGTCAATGATGGTGTGGTAGATGCAAAAACAACTCAAAAAATTCAGCCTACCCTAAAAGTAGCAACAAATAATCCTCAAAATAATCAAGGTGGTATAAGACCACTTAGAAAAAACAATGCTCCTAAAAGGCAATATACTCCTTTAGGGGAATCTCTTGAATCTGCCTTACAAAAATTGATCCAAGCTAAACTTATCACATTACTAGAAATCAAAAATTATAAACCTCAAGTTAAAAATTCATGGTACAAAGAGAATGAATATTTTGAGTGCCATAACATTAAAGGATATAAAAATTTTGATTGCTTAAAATTGAAAAATCTTATCCAAGACCTTATAGATCAAAGTGACATTGGTATCGAAAATCCACCCTTTACCAATAATCATCTCAATCTATTTCAAGATCCTATTCTTAAACATGGAAAAGGGGAACCCTAAAATAAAGGTATCAATCCAAATGTGGTTGATTATTATTTCATTCCATATGAATACACCATAGCTCGAGTAGAAGGAATATCTTCCATCAAAAATACAATCCTTGAGTGTATAGTTGCAACATGTAGAGGAAAACTGTCATCCAATCAGGTCATTTCAAATCAAGATAAAAGTGTCCCTCTCATTCCCTCTCATGATCCCTTCTTAATCAAGAAAAAACCACCATTTCCAATGATTCCTTTCCATCTCAAGATCAAGATATCTTCGTTCTTCTACTTCATTATCCCAATCCATCTCGAGACCTAAGTATCTCTTAAATGTCACCTCAAGAGAAAGGTATCATTTTCACTTCCATACCATCCTATGAGCCCTCTCCAAATCAAAAGCAAGGAATCCCTTCCACTCTATATTACAATTCTCTTCCAAATCAAGATCAAATCACACCTTCCATCTCATCCAATGATCCTCTCCCATCTCATGATCCCATACCTTTCACTCCATGTAGTGATACCCTCCCAATTCAAGATCAAAATATCCTTTCATGTCATGATCCTAATCCTCCACAAGACCCCACCATCCATATCCAAGCAATGCATATTGAAGAACTAACTAAATTGGAATCTAAAAAAGCTCATTGAAAACCCCCATCTATCCCTAATTCATGCATTCTATCACATATCCCTAAATGTATCCAAATCCATCCTTCATTCCTTTAATATTTATTATCTTATCCATATGCTTCATCATATAGCCCTCATCCTATCCAATTCACCCCCTACCCTTTCATCTTTGATCTTAATGAAACTGGGGGAAAAATTAATCATGCATGCTTCGAGAAATGTGAAACCTTACTTCCTCTGCAATCCATATCATTTATGCACCATCCTTGCACTTCAAAAATATTTACTATATTCTATCTTTAATCTAATTTATTTTCTTGGACTCACAAATCTAGTCCAAGTAAATAATTTATATCTCACTATCCTCTTTCTTGAAAATCACAAGGCTAGTTCAAGTAAACATATCTATATCTTATCAAAAACATATCTCTATCTTATCTAAAACATATCTATCTTATCAAAAACATATCTCTCTTATCAAAAATATATCTCTATCTCATCACAAGAATATCTCTATCTTGATCTTCTTCCTTGAAACTCACAAGGCAAGTTCAAGTAAGTATATCTCTATCTATCATTTTTCTTGGAATCACGAGGCTAGTTCAAGTAATTATCTATATCCATTGTTTCATCTCTCTACCTATTATAATAAAGTTTCAATTCATTCATCCATATTATATTAAATGATCTTATGCCTAGTTGGGGTCACCTTTTCCTTGGCCTAGTCATTGGATTGAATCTATGTCACTATATTGAGAGTAAACTTTACACACATTTTCATGCAATTAACACTCAAAAAAAAAAAAAAAAACTACACATTACCTAAAATATTGTGCTTTCATGAAAATAATAATAAAAAGATCAATATTGATTTAAGTTGGCTTCCAGCATACTTTCTTGCCTAATCTACCTTGTATCTATCACTATCAAAACAAATTAAGGCCTTAATGGATGCATCCTTCCTATAATGGGTCCTATCTATCAAAACTAATCTTATCCTTTTGGCAAGACATATTTATGTTGTTGTCTTGTTTGTCATTTGGTATTTTTTTCTTGTTGATTTATCTTTTGATCTTTATCTTAATCTTTCATCTTTGATCTATTTTGAGGAAGCTCGAGGAAGCCTTGATCCTAATATCATGGTGAACAATGAGGAATGGTGCATCGTCAATAATTTGTGTATTTTATTTGTAATCACAATCCATGCAAAGTGATACCAAAGTCGCCTTGGTTATCCATACCTAGGTGTACATATATCCCTTTTCCCTAATAAAATGCTAAATGATGATACAAAGCATAATAAAGGATCAAAGGAATCAATCCTTCCCCATATCCATCCATCATGCATATCTTTTCATATCCAATCCATTTTAGACACTTGCATATTCATTCATTCCCATTTATATGCTTCACTGTACATTTGATCAATGGGCTAATTTCCATATAGTTGCATATAGTTGCATTTTCCTACATAAACAAGTAAGAGTCATTATCATATCATCATCATTATCATAGATCTAGATAATCCATCATATCATGAAACCTAACCAAAAAATTATTTTCTCTGGTCGATCTCTCAAGGGAGCATCATATCCTCCATCCCATGGTCCACCGGGGCACACTGGGGAATATCATCAATTCTTTTCACAAAATAATGTTTTAAAATGCATCGTCTCAAAGAGGGGGAAAATGTAGACAACTATAAATGAATAATGCATTTTCATCATTATCCTTATCATTTTCTCTATCTATATTAATTAAATATTTTTTATTTAATTAAGCTAACATTTTTCTCTTTTCATCCATATTAATTAAATAATTTAATTAAGCTAATATTTTTTCCTTTTCATCCATATTAATTTAAATAATATTAATTATTTAATTGAGCTAATATTTTTTCCTTTTCATCCATAATAATTAAATAAATTTTAATTATTTAATTATCTTAATATATTTATCATATCATTAATTAAATAATTTGTAATCATTTAATTAATTCATCGTTTATCATTTCTCTCCAACATTAGTTAAATTAAAATTCAATTTATCTTTGGTCCTCTATAATTAAATAGTTTTCAAAAATTATTTAATTATCTAACCTCCTCTTTTAAATAAATTTAAAATAATTTATTTAAATTAAATCTTTTCCTCTATAATTAAATAATTCTCAAAAATTATTTAATTTTTTAACACTCCTCTTTTAAATAAATTAAAAATATTTTTTTTAATTACATATTGTGACCAATGACATAGTATAGGTTAACTACACCCGATCCATACAAATTCGATGCATATTTAATCCACTAAGAATCAATCACAATAAGATCATTCAATGTAAACAAAGACGAAGAAGCCATTAAAATTAACATATTAAAACATGAAATCTTAAAAAACATTTATTCTAAGACATTGAAACTTATCCTATTGGTGGAGTGGTGTCGCATTGATGTGGAATGGTGACCCTTTCCCAATCCCTTGGATAATGAGCTTGTTTCAATCATTTTTATTGAAGAAAACTGATGAAACGGATGAGAGATATATGTGAAACATGATGAAAGCTAATTTAACATGATAAAAGATAAGATGATTGATGTAAGTGTATGCAAAGCTATTCTAAATGTATGCAAGATTCAAAAGATTAAAACCCTAGTTTCAAAATATACTAAAAGGATGCAACCAAGTTATCATGGAAGCCATTAATGGATGCTTTAAGCTATTATGATCAATATTTTAAACTAAAAAAAAGCTAAATATGGATGCAAATGAGAGTGATTCTAATAGCATAAGTTTAATATTAAAAGATGGATGGATGAGTTTCAACAGCATAAGTTTTCTTTGAAAAGGTGGATCCATATTCAATAGAGGCAAGCTCTATTTATAAAATAGGGAAAATGAGATTGATGGTCAAGATCAAAAGGATTAATCAACGATTAGAATGAAAGGAAGATGGAGGCATGGATCATGGATTCCCATCAAGGGTGGAGGATGCAAGATGATATTTAATCAAGGGATTACATTCATCCAAACCAACACACTTTCAAAACTTGCACAAGAAGTCTTGTTGAAAGTTTGTTACCAAAAGGAATATTCCCTTTTTCAAATGAGTGCAAAGCGAAAGAATATTCCATGGGAATATTCTCCTTTTGGAGGAAAATTAGCATTTAGTTAATTAAAACCAAATTTTAATGTGCAAAAGGGAAAGAATATTCCATGAGAATATTCCTTTTTTGGAGGAATGTGCAAAGGAGGAATTTTCTCTTGGAATATTCCATTGCAAGTGGGAGGATTAGATTTAATTAGTAATTTGATAATTAAAACAATGTTTCAATTATGAAAATTAGGTAATTTAGGATATTCATAAAATAAAATGATTTAATGAAATGGGGGGTGTGATATGATATTTAATTAAATGGCTTAGGGTTATTTAATTAAATAAGAGGACTTAGGGATTAAATTAAATAATTTAATTTATCCAATTTAACAGAATGAAAGGTTAGCATGAAAGGGGGTGAATTAACCTAATTAGGTCAATTAGATTAATGGATGAAAGTGATGTAATTAATTAAATAGCTAGGCTAATTTAATCAATTAAGTGAAAAGAGGATGGGTTTTAGGATGAAATGGTTTTAGTACATTAGATTCGAGTGTGTGATATCATTCAAGATATTTTTAAGTGTCTACATTTTGTCCCTCTTTGAAGCAATGTACTCATTGCATTGGTTCAAAGACTGATGTTGATTTTGATGCTGATGACGATGCAAAAATGGATATTGATGATCTCTTTGATATGTTGATAGCCAAGCTAAATTTGGTTGATTGATTGATAAAATTGTTGAGGATTCACAACAATGTAAGGATAGTGTTGTCAAGATATGAACAACACAAGGATTGATAGGGAAAGATATATCCCAATGATGATTGATTTGATAAATTGATCAAGATTTTCTAGCAAGGCTAGGAACAAAATTCGTTAGATGATTTGATATTGATATGATCAAAAGATGGCTGGTTTCCCCCTCAAGAGATCGATCAGAGAATAGTGTTTCGGTCGAGCTAACGATAGGTGAAAATCAGAATTATGCTTTAGATGCTTGATATTTAAGGTTTCTTTTGAATCAAAGAGCTACAACTTTTCATATTGTTGAGTTGAAGATGATATAGATGCCCCATTGTGCCGCAATAGAAGAGGGGTTGCTGGTGAAGAGGAAGAAAAATAGTTCATGGAAAGCTCATATGTTGATGTAGATAGATTCAATGATGCATAGATAGTCATCAGCCATAGGTAGCCTCATGTATATTTTGATATATCACACATATAAATTGATATATTATACCATGACAGTCATTTTTTGATATATATACGAGATGATATGGATTTATGATGTGATGTGCTTTTATTCATGCTTTATGAATGTATGGATGCATATGATGGGATGTAATGTTATATTTATGCATTATGATTATATATGGATGCAAATGTGATGGATGCACTTATTTTATTTATGTGATATGATGCCATGTAATGGATGTGTTATCTTCTTTTTCAATATCTTTGTACGATATGATATGCTTATGCAAGATGTATGGATGTATGCATTTCTTTTTGCATTTTTTTTCATGAGATTATGATTTCATGATGCATGTATGTATATGGATGATTCTTATGTTTATGCTTATGATATGGATATTTATGGATGAGAATGCAATGTATTAAGATTCTTAGAATAACAAATCTATATTATTCAAAACAACTTAAATGATGATGATGCAGTGGATTATGTTATACTGTGATGATGATATGTTGATGATTTTGTGAGATGTATGCATGTCGATGATTTTTTGGATACGGGATGGATGCATGATGATGGTTTTGTTGACTTTCATGATACCAAGTTAGTGTAGAAAGAAGATAGAAGAATAAAATGAATGACCATTGATTTTGAAGATTGAATAAAAATTCCAACAAGTTCATGATCCACCGAGACTTTATTAGATATGGTGATGAGAGATCATGATGATTTTTCTCATATCTTGGGATTGGTATTTTTCGTCATTCCTTATGTTTGATATAACACATAGACACAATGCATCAAGGTATTGATAACCAGGATGGTATTGTATCTAATGTAATGGAATTTGACTCCACAAACAGATAGGATAGTTCTTGTTCACACCTTGACATACAAAAACCTCATTGGAATGTATTTTATAAGTTTAGAATATATCAAACTAAATCATACACAATAGTCAACAATCTACTCCAAACAACCTCTCTACACACAACTAAGCAAGTATGTGCCAAGATTATTTTACAAGAATGCCCAAAAGCACAGTAAATGAAAGATAATGATTGATGCCCCATTCCTTTCTCTATAAATCATTTAGACATCATTGAGAGGTCCTCGAAATGGGTCAATAAGATAAATCATAAGAAAAGATCAAAGACAAGCAGTTAGTGTTATCTATATCTCTTGCCAGTTTAACATAGCTAAGGTGATTTCTGATACTAATGTCCATTGTAGGAAGGATTCATCCTAGGAATGTTGACCAGATGTTTTAATAGGATGAGGTGTGACAAATCGTCGATACAAACTCCACTGACTCATTTACCTATGATCAGACTTTAGCTTTTGACACTTAGGTCCTCACTTTATGACTTGTGATACTTTTTTTCTATTTGGTTTTCCAAAGGTTGAAGACGACAATTGATTTATTATGGGTGAAAGTTTATTGCGAGTGAAAGAAAAGTGGGAACGATTGTTTTTGGGATTTTTTGGGATTTTTTGGAATTTTTCAATGTTTTTGGTATTTTGAAAATGTTTTGAGGTTGTTTTTAGTCTTTTTGACAGTTTATGTGAATGTTTTAGTTTTTAGTTATTTGAAGTTGTTTAGGGTTTTCCTCTAAGATATTTGATTTTGTTTAGGCCTTTTGAATGTTTTCTAATGTTTTGGGATTTTCAATTTTCAAATATTTTTGAATTTTTCTAAGTTTTTGAATGTTTAGGGGTTTTTCATGATTTTACAAATGTTTAAGGCTTTTTTGATATTTGAATGTATAGGATTTTTTCAAGTTTTCCGACCAAGAACCTAACCTAAACGACTATCCTAGGGGCCTTGAGGGCTGATCAAATATTAGCTTTACCTACGTTATACACATAGAGACCATGTAGTTCGACTAACTTGACTTATTAATGATGAGAAATGAACATTTGATGGATTGTCAGTTTATTATGACAGACTCCTAAAGACTGACCTGGGGTGTCTCAGGGGCACATCATTGATGGCATTACCTATGTTCAAGCTCAGAGACTTATAGTTCGACATGGTACTATTTTTGGATTTTCAATGTTTTGACCTTTTTAGGTATTTTGATGTGTTTTGGATTTTGACTTTACAATTTTTGAATGTTTTTAGATTTTGATGAGATTTTATGATTTTTTTGGATTTTTTGATGCAATTTTATGAATGTTTTTGGGAATTTTGATGAGATTTTGAGGTAAATGATACCTATATCATAATGTCGATATCATGTTGTGAGATATAAGACATGAATGAATATTTATTCAAAAATAAGAGTGCAATAACCTACCCCCAGTGTCTAGCAATGTTTCATAGATTAATGGACAAACCAAGATAGGTAATGTATATGCAAAGAGTTCAACAAAGTTTTATCATGCTAGATATGGGCTACTAGACTTCATGAGATAAAATGGTAAAACAACTTGTCAAGAGTTTTCCATGAGTAGAGTTGAAGTATACAATTTTTGATGTTTTGAACTTTTTAGGTATTTTGATGTGTTTTGGATGTTCTGGATTTTGACTTTATAATTTTTGAATGTTTTTGGATTTTGATGAGATTTTATGAATGTTTTGGATTTTTGGATGTGATTTTATGAATTTATTTGGGATTTTTTATGAGACTTGAGGTAAACAATACCTAGATCACAATGTCAATATCACGTTGTGAGATATAAGACATGGATCAAGAGTTATTTGAAAACAAGAGTGTAATAACCTACCCCTAGT
This sequence comes from Sequoiadendron giganteum, assembly GCA_007115665.2. NCBI lineage: Eukaryota > Viridiplantae > Streptophyta > Pinopsida > Cupressales > Cupressaceae > Sequoiadendron > Sequoiadendron giganteum. The sequence continues at coordinate 357,235,760 of CM021103.1, forward strand.
GTCTAGCAATATTTCATAGATTAATGGACAAACCAAGATAGGTAATGTATATGTGAAGAGTTCAATAGAGTTTTATCATGCTAGATATGGGATACTAGACTTCATGAGATAAAATGGTAAAAGAGCTTGTCAAGATTTTTCCATGAGTAGAGTTGAAGTACATGTTGAATCTTTGTCAAGATCAAGATAAAATAGAATATCTGGATGAATCTAGATTGGATGGATAGAGGGAACATTGGATTTATCATGAAAATGATGAGATGCTTTCATATGAGAAGTATTATATAGATGCTCAATTCTACTCATGATGCATGTTTGCCAGGTTTTCATCATAGTACTTGCCCAAAGCACCACCATAGTGGTTTTCACTGGAGGATAATTTTTATTTTTACTATTTTTTGGATTTTTTGATTTTTTTTAATAATTTTACCCTCATGTTGAACCACCTGGTGGTACTATTGTAGAGGTCATTGTCATAATGTTCCAATGATACCCTTCTTGAAGAAGTTACTCTACTAAGATACGAGCACTTTGGTGCAAACTTGAAGAACTCTGATTTGCCTTGTGGATACTAGAATTAACCTTGTCTATGTGGGCACATCATGATATGGTACCTTCAGAATCCTTATGATGAAGAGTAGCTACCAACACACGGTTAATGCGAGAATTGGATATCACAAATGAAGTGTACGGTGTCATGCATGAATGAATATGAGATGGACTGATAGATGGTTTGGAACCTTTCACTCTCCAAACTTGGGAAGATGAGCAATGATGGGTGGGAACAAAGGTTTTCATGGAATTAGAACCAACCACTAGATATACTTCATTCCTTGCTTGAGAAGCCTACTTTTGTATTTGAGGACATTTTTGATGGATACATTTCCCTTTTTTATTTTTCCCCAGAGTTTCTTTGATTGATGGAGTTTTGGAGGGATGATTTTATTTATTTTTCTTTGGTGCCCATTTGTACTTGACATGTCTTTTTTGTGTTATTGCTTCATTTTCTTTGATAATCTTCTCCTTGCTTTGATAGGAATCTTTCTTTTGACATTGGTCCCATTTTGTGTATGATATGATGGGTGAATGCACCCTCATGATACATCTAGTTGTAGTGTTGATAGTATTTTCATCATAAGGATTCTTTGTGCCCCATATGTTGATGTTTGTTGTAGACAATATTTCCCTCGGTGTTGTGAAGGTATTGATAATACCTAATTCCTTGCCCTGATAATGTATCCTTTGATCCATAGCCACTGAATATGACTTGTCATGAACACATGATATTGCTATGGGTTCCTACTATTCAGGAATATGAACTGTTTGCTCTGATTCTATGACATCGTTATCTATTGATACTACTTCAAAATATGTTGGTGTTGATTCAAAAGATGTTGATGATGCACAATCACTATAAGAATCAAGAATCTCGACCATTGCTTGCTCTTGTGTGGGAATATCAAGAGTGGGAAATTCTTGTTTTGGATGAAGAATGTTTATATGTCCATCAAAATAAAATATCTCAGGGGTGATATTGGGGACATCTTTCAAGTTTAAAATGGTTTGGAAGATGTCCCTTAGCTCTTGGTGAAACTCTAAGGATAGGGGTTCTTGATCTTGACTCGATTCGGTGAAAATTTTGTTATCCTCAAGAGCCTCCTCTTCACATGATCCTTGGGTGGATGATATATCATCGGTGAAAGACTCTTTGTAATAGTTTGTGGGTATGGGTGAAAAAAGGGATATTTCTTACTTGTTTGGAACTTCTTCAACATGCCCAGTCATTGAGTCCATATGTGGGATATATATTACAATCCGATACCCACTTGATGTCATTACGGTATAAAATATTGCTAAACATTGTTGATGGGTTTGGACTTTGTTTTAAAACAGTATCTTGATGTGTATTTGATTCCTCATGTTGTGATAAATAAATATGTCCCACCGTGGTATCATGGGTATGGTTTACATTTTTTGAGGTTGATGTCTTTCTTATTTTGCTTTTGTATGATCGGGCATAGGGTTTGTGTAAATTTTCATATTTTCATTCCCAAATTTTTGATCGACATCAATGTCTCCTTATTCAATAAGATCCTCTATTAGATGTTTGATTCTAAAATATTTTTTTGTGTTATGACCTTTGTATCGACGAAATTCACAAAAATGATCATCTCTATAGCTATGAGGTTTGACTTGTGGCTCTTGATAGTTTAAGAAATATGGGAGTGTGATAAGATTAGACTGTATCAACCTTTCAGCATATCCCCCATAGGTTCCCCTAAGGGAGTGAATTTTCACTTAGGAGCACTATTTGTTCTTTGTTGTTCATGTTGAGTGTTTGCAATTTTTATTTTTGTTTGATTATTTGATGGTGGTTTGTATGGTTGTTGTGTATTCATGGTTTGGGTGTTTTCTTCCCTAGGATTAGTTAAGACCACCTTAGCATCAACAACACCATCACTACTAACATTCTTTTTCTTGGCTCAAAAGTGGTGTTTTTCGTTAAAACTAGTGGATGGGCAGTTGTCTTTATATACTTGTGTGTTTCCCTGTGAGATTAGGGATCTCTCAATGTTGAGAGAACTAGGCACAAGCTCATCATATGTGGTGGTTTATTGCATATTTAAGTGGAAGGATAGATTTGGATTAAAAAAATCTATGATAATCCCCACTTGTTGTTCATTGGGAATGATCCACTTGCTCTTACTAGCTCTTTGCCTCCATCTTTGTAAGAAATTCATGAAAGATTCTCCTTTGTTTTTCTTAAGTGTGTACAACTCTTCTAAGCTTACATCCATGTCAAGGTTGAAGGAGAAGTAGTCAATGAATTTATCGATGATTTCTTGAAATGTTTTAATACTTGGAGGCAATTGAGAAAACCAATCAATGGTTGGTCCCATCAAGCTTCGAAGAAAGAGGCACTTCAAATAGGAATCATTATAAGCAACCTACATACACATGACATTTAATTCTTTGATGTGATTGACAAGATACGCTCTACCTTTGTATTTATCAAATTTAGGGACCTCAAAACCAAGAGGAAAAGGCATCATTGCGATGTTTCGATCAAATGGGTAGGGACATAGGATTTGTTGTGTATGGGGCTTCCTTGTTTTTCCCATTTGCATGTCATGCATTTGTTCTATTAGTGACTTGACTTGCACTGCTACATCATCCTACAGGTTTGGTGGAGGAACATATGTTGTATATGGTGGGACAGTGGATGAAGTATACGTGGTATTTTGACATGATGGGATGTTGTATGGTGTGTATGGTGGTGTGGGATATTTTAAAGGTGTTGGTGGTGGAGGTGTATGTTAGGAAAAGAAAAGGTGTGGAATCACCTTCCTAATGCTAACTCGAAGGGGAATAGTGCAGAAAAAAGGTTCAATTTCAATTTTAGTTCATTAAAGATGCACGTTAACATGAATAACATAATAGAAAATTTGAAAACCACATGCAGAACTAGACACCAGATTTACGTGGGAAAACCCTTATGGGAGAAAAACCCACCACACCAAATAAATTCACTTGTATTATAGGAAATTGAATTGCATACAATGTTCAAACTCTCCTTCACAGATGTCATCTCATAGCAGCAAATTATTCTAATCAACTTTTCATATAACAAAATCACTACACTTTACAATGCTCATCAGCATACAATGTATACCACAGACTTGCCAAAATGATCAACCATCAAAATACAAACCTTCCTCTGTAACAGTACATTGCATAGCAACCTACAATCTTATTTTGATAAAATTTGTAGAAAATGATTTTTTTCACTAGCCAAGAACAGTTTGATTTAGTTTCCCTGTAGAGCAACTGTCAATCTTATTAGATAATGGACAACCATTTCCCACTCAGCACAACTCTCCAATAACCATCGAACACATCAGCAATCAGCACTTGTTCAACCAGGTCAGCACTTTATTCGACACAGCTCACCTTTAAGTTCATCGGCCAGAGTGACACCAATGGAGACCATCAGGCTAACATTCAACCTTAGAGGAGGTGTTCCAATATTCCATCGATAGTTCATGTTCCATCGATGAAGTTCCCTCTAGGTGATCTCATCGGTAGGTCTCATTTCGAACACAGACCCATCGGTCTAGCTCATACTGTCAGAAGAATGCACCAAAATCTTGGCCGACAACATATGTTCCACTGATGTTGTTCATTGGCGGGACTTCCACCAATCCACCCTCATTAGACTAACTACTCTTTTCGGGCGAGGGCAGAAGAACTTCCATCGACTGTTCAAGTTAGGTCGATCACACCCATTGGCAAGAAAAGACCCAGGTCCCAACAATCCCAATCCATCAGTCTAACTAAAACCGTCGGTCTAATGTTTATGGACTTCACCGAGTACCAAGGTTAGGCCGATGGAGAACCATCAGCTAGACTCTTGTCGATGATCACCCATCATTGAAACTTCTTCCATGGGACAAGAGAAGGTGTTCTGCTGACTATACAAGTTAGGTCAATCAACTGTCATTGACGAGATAGGTCTTCAATCACACTGATCTTATCCTTTCAGGACTTTAGAACATAGCTGCTCATCGGTAATACATTCCAAGGGTCTCACCAATTTTCTCATTCAGGAGGTTCAAGCCAATAAGATTGAGGCAAACTTTCCAACAGTGTATATGTTCCTAACGTGTTTGGGTTAACGATGTTTTATTGCGAGTTATAGTATAAACCCTGTTGTTGTTGTGTGTATTTTTTAGCAATCAATGCTTGTTGTTAGGCTGCCAAGGCTTCTTATTGTGCTTGTTGTTGTTGTTATGTAACGCCCCACCACGCAACCCTAGAGGAATTTACAATTAACTACTAAAATGGACTAATTTTTTTTTGTTTAATTACAATTAACATGCAAGTTCACTACCCAATGCCAACAACCTCTAAGATTACGAGATAGAGGTTATTTAGAAACTCAACAAAAAACATGAACTTAAACCATGTCATTTATTTACTTAAAAAATTAAAACACATACATTCCATATATGATAAATTACATCAAAGCATAAGAGATAACTTTCAAATTCATCTAACAATAATTTAAATAATAAGATTACATCTCTCATTCCCCGAATGAGGCAAGACCAATAAATATGGTTACAATTAAAACTTTCCACCTCGATAAAAAATGAGGGGTAATAAATCACAAGATCAATTGAAATGAATAAAGCATGAAATGAAACTGGATCATATGAGCTCTCCAACTGGAAATCTCGTCCACACAATCAAGAAGAAAAACCCAACAGAGTAAGGTGCACGCCACCCAACCAAGTGGTACCCGAAGGCCCACCCCCCATGCTAGGAGATAATAACAAGGAATCCTAGCCAAGGCCATCTACCTCTAGACATAGGCTAACATGTAACTAAACCAAACTGACACAACCAATCACATGTACCACACAAGTACAACACTAACATGGTCACATTGCTTCCAGACATGAAACAAATCAAGTATGTTACGAGAACCATACACACATAAAATACCAACTGTTGTCCTAGACAGAGTGTCATCTCATAGCTCATCATGAGTTACCCACTATGGATCTTCATAGGCTTTGGCTATCCTGGTGGCCTTAACCAATCCCCAGCCCTCATACTTACTAATGCGGGATCAAATACCTTTTGTAAAGACAAAATAGATGACCTTGCCATTCCAAGCCTTCCCACTCATCCCAAGTCTAAACGAGCACTTGTGTCTATGAGTGAGGTAAAATTATCTTCATTAGTGAGAAGTACCAACTAATCTTCTAAGTATTGTTTTAGTTATCACTTGATTAAACCACCTCTGAAGTTTACCCAGTTTACCTCTTTGGGCTCTGGCCCCTATAGAAGCCACTCTTCTACTTGACAACATACCAAACAAAACCATCCAATCACCAAGGGTACCAAAGTGCAAACAAACAAGATATCATGACCACCCCTTTCTCAGGAGGCAACATAAGTCAAAACCCTCTCCAAACATTGGAGGTAACAAAACTAACATAGTCACTCCTTGCAAGGAGGCACAAAGCATATAATCCACTCCTAACCCAAGGAGGCACATAACATCCCCGTTCGTGGAAATCGGGTAACAAATTGGATACAGTTAAATGCACTACCCAAGGCAGTCCAATGGTTGACTAACATAGTATGACAACCCACATAATTGCAAACCCATCCGGAAGACTTATCATACTCTATACTCAAATTTCCCCAAACGATAACAAAAATAGTTCACAATCAAGGCGAGCAAGAAGACGAGAATTGAATTCTACTTTGGATTCACTAAATCCATTTCCTCATTAACATTCAGTAATTTATTGCATTAAATAAACTGAATTAAATACATCTTTTTCAAACAACAGATGAAATTAAAACACAATATATAATTCCCTATTTTCTTTTAAATAATAATAAAATAAACATTTACTTAATCAAATCAAAGTATGTCATTTTCAAATAACTATTTCTCCATTGCAAAATAAATCATTTTCAAATCAATTAATCTCGCTATTACAACATAATACCTTCAAATCCAATATTTATCTTTTCAAATATAATATTCTATAATAAAATCCATAATTTGACTATTATATATATATTAATCTAAAATTTCTCAAATATATTTAAATGACATTTAGAAAATCAACATTTTCCTATGCATATTAAATTTATATCCACAACAAAAGAAAAGCATATATATATATACCAAGTATGTATATATACCTTTATAAGATATATATACATATATTTATTTATATAATATAAATATATATATTTAATTATTTAATATATATTTTAATATTTTAATATTATATTTTTACAATATTAAAAATATTAAATATATTCTAATATTATAAAATCATAATATAAAATATTAAATATATTTTAATATTAAAAAGGGATGAAATATTAGGGTCAACATTCGTTGGGGCACGCATCGTTTGCAAGGGCAGTCAATTGTCCACACACAGCCGAACCACAATGGGCGCGGCTATGTAAACACAGTCGACCCTTCTGTGGGTATCGGTTGTGTTTGCACAGCTGACCAACTATGGGGCAATCGGGGGTCCGCGCTGAGCGCGGCTCCCCCCACATGCCTCCCATGGGAGGCGCGGTGGGGGTGAGCCCCTAGCGCCTCCCTCCAAATTTTTTTCCATAATTTTTTTTTTTTAAATGTTTTAAAACAAAAAAATAAAGGGTTTTTCAAACCCTGTGGATTTTAATCCGACTGATGGGCATTTTCCCCAAAAATTTGGCCAACATAGCTTTGTTAAAATGAAATTTACACATGTATATATATATATATATATATATATATATATATATATATATATATATATATATATATATATATATATATATATACATATATGTATGTATATATATATATATCAAAATATATATATACATATATGTATATATTTATATTTTCACAAATTGAAATTGCAAAATAAATTGAGAAAACAAAATAAGAACAACCATTTACAGTCAAGAATATCATTTTTCTTTTGAAACAATCCATTTCAAAACAGAGGTTTTCTTCCAATTTTTGAAACAAGAATTAAACTGGGTTTGCTTTGCAAATCAAACAGAGGATTTAAATATTTTTCAACATGATTTTCAACAGTAAAACATTTTTAAATATATTTTCAAAACAAATAAAATTAAAGACATGAACCTGGTATTCTTGAGTTTGAGGAGATCTAGATGGTGCATAGGTTCCTGCCTTGATTCCAACTTCAACTCAACAATTTTCATAGCTTCAATCCAAAACCCACAAAATGCAAAAATTTATTCCTCTCCTCTATTTTCAATTCCTCATACTTGTTGCCCAAAAACTCATGAAGAAAATTTTGATAATAAAGAAAAAAATTCTCCAAAAATATCCATGCACCAACCCTCATAAATTTCAAAAACAGAATAACAAATATCTCTATTTTCAATTTTTGAATTCAAACTTTTCTAAAATGAAATTTAAATCCTTTTTTTCTTTATTTTTCAATTTCATCTTTTCAATTTTCCACTTTCACACAAAATACCCATAAATTTCAAAATGCATAACTTAATTTAATTTAACACAATTAAATTTAATTAATTAATAAAATAAATCTAATCTGAGATTAAATTATTTATTAATAAAATTAAATTAATTAATAAATTAAACCACATTTCTAACATAAAATCAGATCAAATTAATCCCCAATTTAACTACAAAAGCATTTATTTTCCTTTATTGAAACAAGTGATTAAATAATCAAAGAGAAGGAACAATATTCAAAGCAACACAACTCGACTAAGACCCGATGACACACTATGACTAGGGTGATGACTTGGCACGGAAAACCTAGCTACTATCTCCCAATCGAATGTCATTGGGCAATGGACGCGCTCAAACCTGTGAAACCAAGTGGAGTCGATGTCTTGTACCTGTCAACCTGCGAACAAACAGTATATCCACATGCATATATATGTCATAATTAAAACACACTGTGAAGAGGAAATCACGGAATCGCAGGGCGCTCACAAGCGAGTGATGCAATACCTTCCCCTTCACTAATATAGTATTACTAACTGACGTATCTAACATATTACTTTAATCCAAAGCATAAAACAGCATTAATTCGAATATCCACAATGCTAATCTAAAGCATGCCATAACGACAACATCATAATAAAATACATCACATCAAAATATAGCATTCACATCACTTTACAGATAGTGATCAAATAGTAACTGAGTACCATAGTCAAGGTACTAACAGAAAATAAAGCATAACAAAATAGAACACTGTTCGCACAACAGAGAAAAACGGAGGGGTATTACATCCTCCTCCCCTAAGGTTAGGCTTACTCCTGGAAGCCTGCAAACCAATAGGGATATAACTCCCTCACACATAATGCACCAAATCAAAACCTAGTCTACACACCAAGGTATTAAGTGAGGTACACAACTTAAAACCTACACAACTACAAGCTTAATGGGTCCATCATAATCCTAGAGTACCCAGTGTTTAAACCTAGGCTCTGATACCATGTGTAACGCCCCACCACGCAACCCTAGAGGAAGTTGCAATTAACTACTTAAAATGGACATTTTTTTTTTAAGTACAATTAACATGCAAGTTCGCTACCCAATGCCAACAACCTCTAAGATTACGAGACGGAGGTTATTAGAACCTCAACAAAAAACATGAACTTAAACCATGTCATTTATTTACTTAAGAAATTAAAACACATACACTCCATATATGATAAATTACATCAAAGCATAAGAGATAACTTTCAAATTCATCTAACAATAATTTAAACAATAAGATTACATCTCTCATTCCCCGAATGAGGAAAGACCAATAAATATGGTTACAATTACAACTTTCCACCTCGATGATAAATGAGGGGTAATAGATCACAAGATCGACTGAAATGAATAAAGAATGAAATGAAACTAGATCATATGAGCTCTCCAATTGGAAATCTCGTCCACATGATCAAGAAGAAAAACCCAACGGAGTAAGGTGCATGCCACCCAACCAAGTGGTACCCGAAGGCCCACCCCTCATGCTAGGAGATAGTAACAAGGAATCCTAGCCAAGGCCATCTACCTCTAGACACAGGCTAACACGTAACTAAACCAAACTGACACAACCAATCACATGTACCACACAAGTACAACACTAGTACAACACTAACATGGTCACATTGCTTCCAGACATGAAATAGATCAAGTATGTTATGAGAACCATACACACATAATCAAATACCAACTATTGTCCTAGACAGAGTGTCATCACACAGCTCATCATGAGTTACCCACTACGGATTTTCATAGGCTCTGGCTATCTTGGTGGCCTCAACCGATCCTCGACCCTCATACTTACTAATGCAGGATCAAATTATACCTTTCGTAAAGACAAAATAGATGACCTTGTCATTCCAGGCCTTCCCACTCATCTTAATTCCAAACGAGCACTTGTATCTATGAGTGAGGCAAAATTATCTTGATTGGTGAGAAGTACCAACTAATCTTCTAAGTATTGTTTTAGTTATCACTTGATTAAACCACCTCTGAAGGTTACCCAGTTTACCTCTTAGGGCTCTGGCCCCTATAGAAGCCATTCTTCTACTTGACAACATACCAAACAAAACCATCCAATCACCAAGGGTACCAAAGTGCAAACAAACAAGATATCATGACCACCCCTTTCTCAAGAGGCAACATAAGTCAAAACCCTCTCCAAACACTGGAGGTAAAAATAACACAGTCACTCCTTGCAAGGAGGCACAAAGCACATAATCCACTCCTAACCCAAGGAGGCACATAACATCCCCGTTCATGGAAACCGGGCAACAAACTAGATACATTTAAACGCACTACACAAGGCAATCCAATGGTTGACTAACACAATACGACAACCCACATAATTGCAAACCCATCTAGAAGACTTATCATACTCTATACTCAAATTTCCCCAAACGATAACAGAAATAGTTCACAATCAAGGCGAGCAAGAAGACGAGAATTGAATTCTACTTTGGATTCACTAAATCCATTTCCTCATTAACATTCAGTAATTTATTGCATTAAATAAATTGAATTAAATACATCTTTTTCAAACAACAGATGAAATTAAAACACAATATATAATTCCCTATTTTCTTTTAAATAATAAAAAAATAAACATTTACTTAATCAAATCAAAGCATGTCATTTTAAAATAACTATTTCTCCTTTGCAAAATAAATCATATTAAAGTCAATTAATCTCGCTATTACAACATAATACCTTCAAATCCAATATTTATCTTTTCAAATATAATATTCTAAAACAAAATCCATAATTTGACTATTATATATATTAATCTAAAATTTCTCAAATATATTTAAATGACATTTAGAAAATCAACATTTTCTTATGCATATTAAATTTATATCCACAACAAAAGAAAAACATATATATATATACCAAGTATGTATATATACCTTTATAAGATATATACATATATTTATTTATATAATATAAATATATATATATTTAATTATTTAATATATATATATATATATTAATATTTTAATATTATATTAATTAAATATGTATATATTAATATTATAAAAATATTAAATATATTCTAATATTATAAAATCATAATATTAAATATTAAATATATTTTAATATTAAAAAGGGATGAAATTATAGGGTCAACACCCATTGGGGCGCACGTCGTTTGCAAGGGCAGTTGGTTGTCCACACACAGCCAAACCACAGTGGGTGCGGCTGTGTAAATACAGTCGGCCCTTCTGTGGGTATCGGTTGTGTTCGCACAGCCGGCCCACTATGGGGCGGTCGGGGGTCCACGATGGGCACGGCTCCCCCCACACGCCTCCCATGGGGGGCGCGGTGGGGGTGAGCCCCCAGCGTAAAGGGGCAGATTTTAATCCGACTGATGGGCATTTTCCCCAAAAATTTGGCCAGCATAGCTTTGTTAAAATGAAATTTACACATGTATATATATATATATATATATATATATATATATATATATATATATATATATATATATATATGTATGTATATATGTATGTATATATGTATATATATGTATGTATATGTATGTATATATATGTATGTATATATATATGTATGTATATATATATATATATGTATGTATATATATATACATATTTATATACATACATATATATATACATATATGTATATATTTATATTTTCACAAATTGAAATTGCAAAATAAATTGAGAAAACAAAATAAGAACAACCATTTACAGTCAAGAATTTCATTTTCTTTTGAAACAATCCATTTCAAAATAGAGGTTTTCTTCCAATTTTTGAAACAAGAATTAAACTGGGTTTGCTTTGCAAATCAAACAAAGGATTTAAATATTTTTCAACATGATTTTCAACAACAAAACATTTTTAAATATATTTTCAAAACAAATAAAATTAAAGACATGAACTTGGTATTCTTGAGTTTGAGGAGATCCAGATGGTGCACAGGTTCATGCCTTGATTCCAACTTCAACTCAACAATTTTCACAACTTCAATCCAAAACCCACAAAATGCAAAAAATTCTTCCTCTCGTCTATTTTCAATTCCTCATACTTGTTGCCCAAAATCTCATGAAGAAAATTTTAATAATAAAGAAAAAAATTCTCCAAAAATATCCATGCACCAACCCTCATAAATTTTCAAAAACAAAATAACAAATATCTCTATTTTCAATTTTTGAATTCAAACTTTTCTAAAATGAAATTTAAATCCCTTTTTTCTTTATTTTTCAATTTCATCTTTTCAATTTTCCACTTTCACACAAAATACCCATAAATTTCAAAATGCATAACTTAATTTAATTTAACACAATTAAATTTAATTAATTAATAAAATAAATCTAATCCAAGATTAAATTATTTATTAATAAAATTAAATTAATTAATAAATTAAACCACATTTCTAACATAAAATCAGATCAAATTAATCCCCAATTTAACTACACAAGCATTTATTTTCCTTTATAACAAGTGATTAAATAATCAAAGAGAAGGAACAATATTCAAAGCAACACAACCCGACCAAGACCCAACGACACACTATGACTAGAGGGTGATGACTTGGCACAGAAAACCTAGCTACTATCTCCCAATCAAATGTCGTTGAGCAATGGACACGTTCAAACCTATGAAATCAGGTGGAGTCGATGGCATGTACCTATCAACTTGTGAACAAAGAGTATATCCACATGCATATATATGTCATAATTAAAACACACAGTGAAGATGAAATCACGAAATCGCAGGGCGCTCGCAAGCGAGTGATGCGATACTATCCCCTTCACCAATATAGTTTTACTAACTGACGTATCTAACATATTACTTTAATCCAAAGCATAAAACATCATTAATTCGAATATCCACGATGCTAATCCAAAGCATGTCATAATGACAACATCATAATAAAATATCATCACATCAAAATATAACATTCACATCACTTTATAGATAGTGATCAAATAGTAACCAAGTACCATAGTCAAGGTACTAACAGAAAATAAAGCATAAAAAAATATAACATTGTTCGCACAATAGAGCAAAATGGAGGGGTCTTACATGTTTTTGTTGTTGTTCTTGAACTGCTAAGGCTTCTTTTTGGGTTGCTTCTTGTTGTTGTTGTTGTTGAGTTGTTAAGGTTGCTTCTTGTTGTTGTGCTACTAAGACTACTTGTTGTGTTCTTCTTGTTGTGTTGTTTTTTGTTATAAGGATTGAGTTTGGGCTTGTTGTTGTTGCAATTCTTGTTGATAAGTGTCATGTACTTGTTTAAAATCTAGAGCATGAGCTTGTTGTTGGTGCAAGGCTTGTTGATGGGCTTGTTAGTGTTGCAAAGCTTGATCTTGAGCATGTTGTTCTTGCAAAACTTGTTGATAATCTTGTTGTGGTTGTTGTAAAGCTAGAGCATGTGCTTGCAATGTAGAATTATTTTGTTGTTGAGACATCTATGATGGGTTGTGGGTGTTGATGATTTGAGTGGGTTGAGGGTGGATGATAAGTGATTCATGGTTACCTTGGTTTAACATTCCTTTTAAAGTGGTGGATTGGGATGGCAGAATGTAAGTTTGAGGTCCCATTTGATTTTTCATGACATGGGGGACCAATGGTACAGATGATAATGGCACCATTTGGTAGTGTGATGGTAATGGCACATTAGGACCTTGAAATTGATTGAAAGAGTTCCCTTGACTAATGGGTTTAGGGTTCCCTTACTGTATTTGGGGTGGAATCAAGGTATTACCTTGGTTGATGGGTTTTATGCCCAAGGTTTTGTTTATATTTGGGTTGGTAAGGGATGGGATTGATATGGATGGTCAATTGACTTGAGTAGCTTGGATAACCACTTGCTCTAATGTGTCGATGGGGTTGTTGGAACCACTTTTTAAGGGTTTCCCTTGTGTGAGGGTGTTAACTTTCCCTTGTTTTTCTATTTGAGGCACTTGGTTCACATTACCTTGCGTAATGTTAGGCACACTTGGCCCGTATTTGTGGTGATGGATGAAGATGGTTGCACTCAAAATGTTGAGGTCATTGTGGTGTCATGGAATGTAATTGTTTTTCCAAATGTTGGTGTCCAACTTGTGTTTTGGGAAAGGTTGGTGTTTAATGGAATGTTCATGTTGTGAATACCCAAATTTGTGTTTGTTCCTAGACATGAAGTGATACCAAGGTTGATTCCTAGCCTAGTTGCAAGACTATATGTTAAGGATTGACTTGGCACAAGGGATGGAGTTAATTGATCTGTAGATTGGGTTAATCCTTGTGTCAATTTTTGTGTGAGAAAAGTTGGAGCCATACTTTCTAAGGGTTGATGATTTTGTTTGTACTCAAGGAGTTCTTCCTTAGTAAGCTCAATTGGATTGTTGGTGACATCTTCTACCTCATATGGTCCTACTGGATCTTGGGGTTACTTTGAGGGGGTAGAATGACTCCATGGATCAAATTCTTGAGGATTGATATCACTTGTGGTGGATGTAACTTTGGTTTTCTCCATAATTCTCTTGTGGTGTGATATTTTTGTTACCATAAATTGTGGGTCACCTATGGGATAGTTATGTTGAGATTTGTAATGTTTAAACTCTCTAGTTGACTCAAATTTAGGTAAAATGGATGTTCTAAGTTGTTTTAGAGCAATGATGTGAAGTGGATAATGAAATGGGTGAATGATATGGGACGTGAGCTTTGGAAAACTTTTGGGACAACACTTTGAGACCAATAGACTTGATTGGTTTGATAAAGATGATAAGGAACTTGTAAATATTTAAGGTAGACTTGTGACCTTCAAGATTAACTACTAGTCCACAAATGGTGATAACTAACTTAACTAAATTCATGGAAAATGATTCATTTCACACACAAAGTAGCTAAGTTAGGATTTTTATTGATAGATGTCTAAGTCCAAAGTGTTGGTGTGTTCAAAACATTGCAAAGTTTTGTAAAGTGAAGGATGAAATTTGATGAAGGATGGATGAAATGTTTGACCCAATGTTGACCTAGAGTAAACCTTTGGTTTACAAGACCAAGATGGTGAGAAACATGCTAGACCTCTAAAGTGTTCAAACCCTAAGGACTCAATGATTAAGGATAAGTTTTTGTGAAATGTGTAGATCTAGTTCGTCTTCAAAATAGCATAGAAAATGTCTCCTTATTGATCTATCTTGGTTGCGGTGATTCTTTAAGATACATCTCCAAATATACTTTGCACTATAATGTCTAAGTTTGATATAGAGGCATGTAGACCTTCTCTTGGGGATTTTGATTTTGTGAGAGATCATTTAGAGAAGCACAAGATTATGAATAAGAGGATATTTATTGCCACACAGGAGGTGGTAATATGGGCCTTCCGGCCACAATATCGGCTTGTTCATTTTGTTTGTCTAAGATGTTTGCTACGTTTCTCCATTGGGTTTGTGTTTCCTTCATTTCAAAAGTGGAGCTTCTCAAACTAAAAATTATATAGGTTTGTTCCCCTTCTATTAGTTCAAATTTTGGTTGAATGATAGTAAGCGTGAGGTTTGGTTGTTCAACCAGAGTGATCAGATGCCAAATGGTCCTATGGGGTTCAATTTTTCAATTTTTTTTTCTTAAATGAGTTTCTTTTTACCACAAACACTTGTCTTACTTAATTTTCAAACTAAATGTCTATGTCAAAAAAAATCATTCATCTCACAAAGGTCCATTTTGTGAAAAGGATGAAGTTAGGGGCATAGTTACCTAGGTTAACTTTGGGAAGTATGGATTGATATGTAAACCAAAATATTTAGAAGTCTCTAAGAATAAATCCTTAGGACAAGCATCAATATCAAGGTTTTTTCAAAGGGTATCCATACTTATACCAAAGGGTTTGAAATTTGTCAAAAATATTGTTGATGTTTGTTTGCAATGTTTTGGAATCAAGCAAGTATTAAACTGACTCACAAGCATGAACAATCCTAGTTCAGGTATGTATTTCTTAGTAGGATTACCACCATCCCCTAAGAGATGATTAATCTAAGAAGATGGAATGGAAAAATAAGCT
The DNA here is from genome assembly GCA_007115665.2 of Sequoiadendron giganteum. Taxonomy (NCBI): domain Eukaryota; kingdom Viridiplantae; phylum Streptophyta; class Pinopsida; order Cupressales; family Cupressaceae; genus Sequoiadendron; species Sequoiadendron giganteum. Next base: position 357,251,842 of record CM021103.1, read on the forward strand.
ATGTCAAGGAAATGTAACATCTTGACATGCCAAGCAAAGGAGTCCCTTCCCCATTTTCTTTATTTCCTCAACCTAAAACCAAACATGGTAAGTAACTTCTTGGAACGGTGCTATTCCAATTTACTACTTCAAAATACACTTTAGAGGAAATGGTGAGCCACTACAAACAAGGTTCTTAATTCGGAATTTTTGGATAAATTGGTGCTATGTGGTGAATCCACTCAATTAAGAGGCCTCCCAGACCTTAGAAACATCTAAGGGTATTAACGTATCATACGAATACTAGAGGATATTTTCTTCAATACAATTTAACTAAACCAGTTGGTTAATGACTTTTTTCACACCAATTATTTCTATAACGGATCGAAATGAAAATACTGCTTGGGTCATTCCCTCTCACAAGTTGGGAGGCAGGCCCGCTAAAGGTAATACATGTTTGAAGTGTAAAATTATTTTCATCACCCAAGATTTGCCAAAAGGTACAAGGGGAGAGAATAGGTGCTTCCAAGAAGAAAAGGTATATTTGTGTGTTTTTCTTCACCCAAGATCGCACGAAGCGCAAGGGGAGAGGATACGCATAACAAGCATACACAAGTAAATCATACACATGTTCATTTTAACCTTGACAAGCATAATGAATTTGTTTTAAGCACCAAATGAAGTATGTAGGTAGTTTTGTTCAATTTTAAACCAACAAGCATAATGATGTGAGGGTTCAGTTTTAACCGATTTGAACGATCATTTTAAACCCAAAATAAATCTAGTTTGGTCCTAAAACGTGAAAGAAGATATCATAAAATGGGTTATAATTCCCCCATAAGTGTCGAAACACTTGTTACAATAATAATCAAATGACAATAAGCTCCTTCAATTCAAATTTTATTGCCCAAACCAGAAAAACCAGTTAATTGTGTGTCATTGAATTTGAACTGAAGTGTGTTGATGTATAGAGACGCGTCCCTGATGGGTCGATGAATCTTAAATAGTGTCGTTGAACTTGCAAACACAAGGAAAACGGAAATCTAAAGAGAAATTTGTTAGATTGATTAGTTCAATCCCTCTTTCTAGTGCAAAATGTGACAAATGACATAGTATAGGTTAACTACACTTGATCCATATGAATTTGAGGCATATTTAATCCACTAAGCATCAATCCCGATAAGATCATTCAATGTAAACAAATATGAAGAAGCCATTAAAACTAACATATTAAAACATGAAATCTTAACAAACATCTATTCTAAGACATTGAAACTTATCCCATTGGGGGAGTGGTGTCGCATTAATGTGAAATGGCGACCTTCTCCTAATCCCTTGGATAATGAACTTGTTTCAATCGTTTTTATTAAATAAAACTAATGAAACCTAATGAGTTCTCAAAATGACACTTTAATTGATCATTCTATGTTCACAAAGAATTTATTATATTATTAATTAACTATGTTGCCGATAGAATCTATACTTACATGTTTGCTTGTTTTACCTTATATTTAACTAAATTGAGGATTTATTAGAAATAATATTTTGCATTAAATGGGTTGCTTTTAATGATGTTAATGATGGAATGACTATGCAATTTGAAATCTCTGTTGTCACATTAGCATCCTATTTTTGAGGATTTTATTCAGGTGATTAAATTCTTACTTCATGAGGTGGATTTGTTAAACTCTCTATTTAACAATGTGGAATCAATTGCGCTCCTGATTGCTCCAGCTGGATATTGATTCATCATAATTTTGAATTTACTTCTTTAGTCGGTTTGGAAACTTCTTGTTCCAGGTATGATGTGGCAGAATTCTCTCTGATACTTTCGATTTTGTTTTCGTTCTAGTTTTCCGCTTTGTATCTTGGCAAGTAGCGCCATGATTTTGAATTCAAATAAGGGATATTCCTATAAATATTCATCCTTAGATTTATTCTAGAGTTAGATAATTGTTCGCTTGATATTGTATTGACTATACTACGCACTTTGGTTTCACTCGCTTATTTGGGCCAATTTGAATGCAAATAAGGAGTTAATTCGAATCCCAGTGTTAGAGGTCCCACCAGAGGGAGAGCATGGCCCACTCAACTAAAGGAGGTGACCTTATGTTGTGTTATTTTGATTCAGTTAATTTATGTTTAGTTTGTATCAATTCAAAAGTTAAGAATTTGTTTAATCGTTGTTAGTAATTGTATTTACTTATACTCTTAGATTAGTTCACTGTGTTTTTAAGATGGTTCATTATACTTCACTGTAGATTAGTGTTCATTTGTTTACTGTAGATTGAAAATTTATTCATAAAAAATTAGACTTAATATCTATTTTCAAATGCATGAAGGTTTTAGTAGAAGTAATAATGATGAATGATGGGAAGATTAAATTGAAGCTTATTTGGAATTTATTCATGGAAATTAGTGTTGTTTTTTTCTAGATTAATATTTATTTTCTTGCAAACGTAAAATAGACTCTTTTTCAAGTAAATTAAAATTCTGAATTTTTAGATTAAGAGTGAATTTATTTATATCTTGATTTTTCCATAAATCAATTACAATTAAGTTAAGTGGAGTCTAAACTCGGTTATTAGAGTCTGAATAAGCATTAGTTGAAGAATAAGATAGGGTTATAATATAGAAATTAGTTGTTGAGTTCCACTCATGAGAGCTCCTGAAGACTCCCGAAGGAGATAGAATGAAATAAAAAGTCATTGTTTACAGTGCAAAACCCCCCAATCTGTGGAGACATCCTTATCACATATAGCTCTAAGACACACACAGTTTGATAATTGAAAGATTAAATGATGCAAGAAGTGACACCAACGACCTTTCCCATCATTTTTGGCGTCATTGTTGGGGAATAATTAAAATATCTGGCTATTAAGTTTGAAGCCTTAGTGTTGATAAGGAAGACATATTAGTTTGTGGATGATATGGGCTAGAAACCATCTAGGAAGGTTTCTTCCATGAAATATTGATTTTGATCAAGAACAACAAGTTCCACAACATCATATTGAAAATCAAGAAAAGAATCAGGAACATTTTCAAGAAGAAGAAATGGGTGACCAACCAATAAATGATCCCCCACCAAATAGGACCTTTTCCTATCCTATTAATCTAAACAGAGAACTTGATGAGCCTCCCATTAAGAATATTTCACCCTCAATTTTACCTGCCTTTAGGGGAAAAACTTTTGAGGACCCTGACCAATTTCTCTTTGAGTTTAAGGTTTTATGTCAAACATATGATTATACAGCTGATAACCAGAAGTTGAAACTATTTCCTTCTACCTTAAACGAGTCAACCTTACGCTGGTTCATGGGTTTAGGTGCAAGGACAATCTCATCTTGGCATGAAATGGAAACTGATTTTTTGTATAAATACCAAGATTGTTGTCGAGTAAGAGATAGGAAAGAGGAATTGTTCTAAATGAGATAAATGGAAGATGAAATTCTAGAAGATTATGTTGATAGATTTCAGTTTGTGCATAAAAGGTGTGGTAATGGTTTGGATAATGAGATTAGTAAGATATTTTTTCTAAATGGAATTGATGATGAGTCTAGAGAGTCTTTGAATCTTATGGGGAAATGAGATATCAATAAGCTTTCTTTAGAAGATATTATTGAAATATGCAAAAACTACTCTAGGACTAGAGTAGGGACTAGAAGCTCTTGAAGAAACAAAGCTCTCACTCCTTATGTGTCTCAAGTAATGGAGGAAATTTTGAATTTGAAAACTGATTTACTCCTTCATGTCAACATGCAAGGAGATAAGAAGACTATTGGGCCTTTAGCCATTTATTGTTCCAAATGTAGAGGGAAACATCTTTTGAGAGAGTGTCCATTAAATCAAATTGATATCTGTGAAATCTGTGAGAAACATCATGCAACAAGTTCTTGTAACCTCTTACCAGGAATTAAGAATCATTTGAAGAAGCCACGTGTAGTGGAGGAAGAGCTTAATTATGTTGGGTAGAGATCTCAAACTACTATATATAATGCTAATCAAGGGTAGTATGGTCCTAGAACTAATTGGAATTAGAACCCTTGGCCAAATGCAAACCAATGGATCCATCCCTACCAAATACAACCACAACCTACATTCTAGGGTTAACCTAAATGGATGAATCTTCAGTGGAACCAATCACAGTGGCAATCAAATCAGTCACAGTGGTAGATGAATCAGCCATAGTGGTAACAAAATCAAACATAGTTTCAACCATGGAAAAATTTGGGGCTGAGGCATCCCTGGGCACAATCACCTCCATTAATTCATGGTTCTAATCATATTAATGAACAATTAAACCAACCTCAGATGCCAGCACAACCTGTTCCAAATCCAAAAAATAATCATACTGATTCAAATCCTCCTACTCGGAATTCCATTGATGCTAATGATATTCAATTAAGGAACCGTAATGTTCCATCCATTCCAAATGCTAAATATTAGGAGGGTGAGAAAGAGAAAAAAGAGTGTTCGAAGGAAAACTAGAACTTTGATGATGAAAAAAAATTTAATCAAGAACCTTACCCAAAGCGTTTGAAAACAAAACAAGTAGCTCCTAACAGCTCCCAACCAAATTATATGAATGTGGTAGATTCTCAACTTCTTCGTGAATTGAAAAAGATCAATATTAAGATACCATTATTACAGGCCATTAAAGACATACCAGAAATAAATTAGTTGGTCAAGTCTTTTTGTATGAAAACGTCAGGTAGGAAGAAGAAATTACCTCCTACACTATAGATAGGGACCAAACTCACTAATATTTTTTTAGGAAGGCTACTCCCTCAAAAATATAATGATCCTGGTAGTCCTGTGATAACTTTGAGTATTAGAGGAATTGAGATAACCAATGTGCTAATTGATTTGGGAGCAACTATTAATGTTATCACATCAAACACTATTGAAATGTTGGGTATGACAATTGTTCAGCCCACAACAACTGTTTTATAGTTGGTAGATCAATCTACTACCAAACCTAGAGGTGTTCTTGAAGACATCATGGTTACCATTGATACATGGGATTATCTAGTTGACTTTCTGGTCCTTAAAGCTAGAAAGAAGGATTTCGGTTATCTAATTATCTTAGGTAGACCATGGTTAGCCACTGTAGCAGCATTGATATATTGTAGATTAGGAAGTATGATCATTTCTAATGGTCAGAAATAGAAGGATTTGTCACTTTATCCTCCAGCCCAACCATCAACTCAGCCTAACACTCAACTTTGGGTTGATGAAGATATGAAGTCAGAAGGAGATGGCATTATAGAATTGTCCATTGTTACATTGGTAGAACATGTTGAGGAATGTGAAGAACAAGATTTCAATCCTAAAGAGATTGATAAAGTAGTGAAGAAGAATTATCATGGAATGTTACATCAGCAAAATTCACATCCATGTCCCCTAAATACACTTGTAGGGGACCCACTTGATTCTAAAAATGAGATCAAAGTGTCACATTTGGATTTTATTGACTTATTTAATGCAAGTATTAATCATTATGTCGATATTTAAATGGAAATTAAATGATTATTTAAGATAGTTAAATTGAAATTGAAATCAAAATGCAATTATTATGATTTGAATTGTATTTATATTTATTTTGGGGTTTGTCATTACTGATGATAAATCGAGTGCAAGTGAACGCAGGAACAGGTGAACGTGATGGAAGGCGAGAACAACGATCAGGTAGAGTTGTTTAGCCGATTGACATTTATGAATGGATGGGATCTCACACACTCACATAGATATATTTTTTAATGCTTTTTGTGCTATCTTGTTTGAAAGTTTTGAAAATCAAGTATTAATTTAATGCTTCAAATTGTGAAAATGCATGTGATTTAAATGATGATTTAGTTAAATTTGATGAAATGGACTTAAGTTAAATGATTAGATTGATTGTTTAAATATTTATTTATTATTTGGAAATAATATATTTGAATTTCAAAATTTAAATGCAATAGATTTTTATTTCGAAATTAGATTAAAATTTAAAGAAATAAAGTGTTTTATAAATTAAATGCTTTTTATATTGAAATTATGAAAAAAGGAGATTTTTAAATTCAGAAATTGAATTAAATCTTAAATTGGCTAAATGGAGAAATTGAAAACAAATTGAAAAGAAATAGAAAACCAAACATCCGTTCAAATTGGAATTTGAATTCAAAATTAAAACTTCACTTAACATGTGGAAGAAAATATCTTCAAAAAGAGGAAGCAATCAATAAATTAGAACTGAGAGATCAGAGAATTGATCTAGAGATCAGTGATTAAACAGTGGATCTCATTCTCTTGTTGAAGAAAAATGCATGAAAAATAAAATAAATATAGAAAAAATAAAATCCGAAATTAGAAGACACACAGGAAAATTCATCTTAAGAGCATTGTCTATTTCATTCCACATCTGACCCAGACACAGAGGAGGAGGGAGTAATTAGTTTTGAATAGCGGAAATAAAATTCCACTCACCACACATGCATCCGAAGGGAGAGGGACTTCCACCTTTCCATGCAGCCACAGTCTTCATACCACACAGCCACCACTTTTCATTGTCACGCATTAATGAAATAGAAAAGTGTGGCATGTGGTGAAGTGTGCAGGGTGTAGAAGGAGGAGAGCCAGTCCCCATGCACAGGGAAGAAGGAGGAGGATGCAGCCAAGGAAAAGGCACGCACAGCCTTCTATTCCCCACACCCACACAGAGGCCAACAAGGATAGGCACGGCCTATCAATAGGTGAGTAGAGGCTGCCAAGAGGTGCACAGCACCTCAACTCCTCTCACGCATGCATCAACAAAGGGGCAGTCCCCTCATGCGCCCAGGCAGGGATCTGCCACTAATTACCAATAGTAAAGAATAAGAGGAGCACCAGACAGGGAGATTAAGTCCATAGGAAGAATAGGCGTGGCCAGGAAGATAGAAAATAGAGGATAGGAGATAGGAAGAGGTGCCCGGAGGAAAAGAACAGAGAACAGAGGATTCACGGAAAAAGAATCAGAAAAAACATTTCCAGAATCTCTGAATTTTACCAAGTAGGATTTGTAAATTTAAACTCTACAATAGATCTTGCAATTCTTTTTTAATTTTTGGAAATTAGTATCAAATTTAAAAGAGAATATTGTTGTTAAATTTAGAAAAGAGAGATTTAAAGAATTGTTGCAAAACTATTCCTTTCAATTTTATTGAAACTTCAAACAAATCAGACTGTATTTATTTCCAGAATATGAGATGAGATTAGAAACAGAAGAATTTAGGAATTTCTAATAGAAATCATGAATTAAACAGTAAAATGAATTTAAGAGAATCTATTAGATCCAAAAACGATCTTTACTATTTTACAAAATAAAACGATCTTGAACAGAAAATAGAATATTTTTGCTAACAGAAAATAATACTTTGTTGACTGAAAATAAATGACAGAATAAACTTCGAATTTTAACACTATTTTGAAATGGAGGTTATTTAAACTTGAAATTTTCACCTTTCAATGAAACTGTCAAAACTGAAACAAATAGAAGAGTTATTTTAAATCTGATAAACGATTATTATTTTCTGAGAATATGTTAAACTGAAATGTGATTTATTTAAAAATATTCAAAACGCATTTGAAACAGCATTAATTAGATGAGTATGAACAAATGAATGTGTACTATTTTAATTCTGTTTTTATATGTATTTAACTTGCATACTCGAGTTACACCTTCATTAAAAAAAATCGATTATTAAATTAATCAATTTAAAATATTAACTTTATGTCTTTTATGGATTTGAACAATGGAAAGAAACTCTTTTTAAATTGTTTTCGTTTTAAACAAAGTTTTCGGTTTGTTGTTTTTAAAAGCTTGTAAAAGACTATCTTTGACTATTTATACCATGCATGAATGATAGATGATTCTGCATGTTATGTTTTTGGGGAAAGTTACCTTCCGGGACGGGTGCCGAATATAGGTAAATAGAGAGTGTAGTTTTGCTTTTCCAAAACTGTTTTTATTGTCGTGCATGACATTTTACTTGGCCAAGTAATTAAAGGACCATTGAAACAGATGGATTTATTGAATTCTCTACCATATCCTAGTATCGAACTTGCTTATTTCTTAAATGAACTAGAAAAATGAAAATGCTTGTGGTTTACTAGTAGTACTAGGCATGCACCAGATTCCATCTTGCTCGTAGACTGCTTTTTGCTAAGCGATTTGTGCAAAGTCGGGTATTTCTTGATTGACTAAGGAATTCTGGGGAAGTGTAAGCTTTGAGGTTGGGCGGAAAAAGCGCTCGATCCTTGTTCTTGTCTTCTTTATGAAGATTTTCTTTTGGATGGAAGATTGATAGATGGCATCTTCTTTTATGCTTTATTATTCATGATTTATGTAATGACGAGCTTATGGCGACTGAATGCCTAAGTCTCGAATTTTAATTGATATTATTATCAACCATTATATTTCTAATTGAAATAGTGTATTATGACACATGTATGTTTTATACTAGAATTGTTATGAATTTATCTTATCAACTTTTATGTCATTGTTTTGAATCGACTAGTTTCTTGATGTCTAAATGAATGATATGACGACTATATTTTGAATATAATTGAGCTTATTTAAAGTATTTGTCAAAGTTTTGGAATTTAAGACTTTTGCACTTTACATTTGGTATCAGAGCAACCAGGTTCTGCACTGCAACCTATGCGCTCATTACGCAATAATGTGTAAACCTTATCAGAAGATAAAGGTTGAAAATTTATTGTGCCAGAACGGCAAGAGAAAGAACTTAAGGAAGTGAAAAGGAAGATGTAAGTCTTAGTAACTTGGGTAAATTGGGGCTAGTTAAAGATTTGTCCCTAGAATCAAAATTACTAAATCATCAACTTATGATAAGACCTAGGATTGTAGAAGATTATGCAATTGGGGTATGTAGGAAGGTTAGGAAGAATACCCTGTACATACATGACTCTAAGAAAAAAAAAAGAATGAGTAGGAATAAGATAAATTGAACTATAGAAACCTACAATTGTGAGAGTCAGGAACTCTTGGATTAGTGTAATCACTGCGAATCTATGTATACAAGTTAGAAAATATTAGATTGTTCAAAGTAGGATATGAACGAAGGAGGTATCCTCAAGGGTTGGGGAACTCATGAATTAAATTTTTGTGTTAAGATAAAGACCTTGTTAGGAAAGAGTTAGAACAAAGGAATTGAGAAAAGACCAGAATGGTTAGAAGAAACAATCAATGAGGTTATTGAAGTCTTGGAATCGAACAACCTATGAATAATGGTTCCAAAAGGGAAAAGGAATGCAAAATGGCTTTATGTGTCAGGACACTAGAAGTTGCAAGGAAAGCAACACTTTGAGTTAAGAAGTACATCAACAAAAGAGGTTTGTGGGTATGGATATTCCTCCACTAATAAGGATATTAGAAAGAAGATAGAATGTATTGGTTGTTGAATATTCATTGGATATCTTACTGAATAATTCAATATATTGAATCTGTGAGATAAAAGAAAACAATGAAAAATCTAAGTTTGAGAAAAGTGTATTTAAGGTATGCCATGAGGTAAGGATAGGTAATGAAAGGTCAACAAGAAGGGATAACAAAACCTTTCCAAGGAAGCAAGTATATTACTAAAAAAATTCAACATAAGAAGAACAAAGGTGGTGGAAACACTAAGGGGTGGAAAGGAAGAGAGTGGGTTGACTCAAGTTAAGTACCCCACCCAATGAAATTTGGTTATGACTTCTTTGCAAGTCGTAAGGACAATTAAGTCATACATTTTATGACCATAAGGGAAAAATGACAAATGGAAAGGTTAAGAACTATGATCTGTATACCTTATGATTATTTAATCTAAAGATCAAGGATATTATCATTAATATCATAGAAAAGGATAGGAAGATAACTTGATCATGATAAGGAATATCATTGTCTATGGGATTGACAAGGAAGGATCTAAGAGACTCGTGATTGGAAGAAAGTGTCTCGTTACTCCTTTATACTTTATAAAGAGAATTTAATAACGATGTTATTTTGATATGAAATATATTCATGTCGTGAAACAACTTGACTTTTAAGCTCCCTATACTAAGAAACCTTTGGACGAGAAAAAGGTTGGCTATTTAAGCCATTGAGATGAAGTGTAAAATAAAGTAAGATGTGACGTTAGGTGAACCACACCAAAAATCTCTTTTTAAGAATGATTAAATCACTTAATCACTACCTTAACTTTTAATGGAACCTTGGATTAAAGATAACCTATGTGGGACAAGAAGTTTATTCAATAAAGAGAAATATCTAATGATGAGACTAAAACCTATTAAGTTGGAGTATGTATTGGATTATTCTTTGTATACCTATAAGTAGGAATTAAACTTGAATGAGTTGTACATTGGGTCTTGGCTAGCCATATAAAGTGGATAAATCTATAAGCAATCAGACTAGTCAACAATTAAGGATTTCATCCTGAGAATTGGAAGGGAATATTGGGTTAAGATTTTCCCATGCAATTGAATATCATTGGAATTAATGAAACTCTGTAAGGATAGAAGCATAGGAGAGATGCCTAGTAAGATAAAGGAAGTTGTATTACTGATAAGACTTTATTTTAAGTAGCTCTTATATTACAAGAGAAACACTTTCAAAAGGAAGCATCTTTTGTCATGACAAAACATAATAGAATTTTCACTTAGCAAGAAATGTTGAAAATCTTTCGGAAAAGAACATCATAATTGTTACTTGTGCTCAAAATGGATTTATTGAAGTTGAGACTCTCCTATACAATTAAGAAATCATGGAGTTGAATGTTTATGCTTGATGATTAGATATTCAATTAAATTTTTTATTACCTGGAGATCAATGTGATTGAACGAGGATTAATATTCAAAAATTAGTACCAGATTAAATCAAGAAGTTAGATTGAGTTAAAGGATGAATTGCAATTTTGAAAATAATTCAAGGACAAAAGAAAATCCAAGGCATGGATGTCTTGAGATAAACGGGAATTACCTCTGTAAAACCTATTATCATTTACATGAAGGTTAATAATGGCGTAAGATCAAAATAGGTTATCACTTAGTCAAAGGATAGACTATTGTTGGATATAAAAGAACCTATGTGTCCAAAATTTGAGAATGGAATGAGGGAAATAATGTCAAGGTTAGGACATCGGATTGACAAAAGGAATTGTCGGATAAGGATCCACTATTATCCAAAAGAAGAAAGAGTAAGAAACCACACAGAATATAGTAAGGTAATGGCTAGTATGCCAAGAAATGAAGACCATAAGTCCTCATTGGTAGGACATGTAACTCTCTTGAAATTATAGAAGGAAAATGGTAGAATGAAAGACAAAATGATCTATCTTTGATTAGTAGGATTAACATAATGTTCTAGTGGATGGACTCATCAAAGAAACCAATAGTTTTTGGAAACTTGACTTATAGGATTATGACCCTAATTAATATATTGTGGGAAGTAGTTGCTTAGTAAACCTGAAAGGTGATTTTAGTTTAGCAAATGATGATAGGGTTGTGAAAACCAAAATCATACCATGAGACATTCATTTGAATAAATGTGCTTTATATTATTTTAGTCAAACAAGTAAATGGTGGACTAAATCTTGAATGAATTGTAACTCTAAAATTGGCGTTTGGACTATTTTAGGGAAAAAAGGAAACTCTAATAAAGTTGAAAAGGTTTGGATATAATCATAGACTTGATAAAATGTTAAAAAGGAAATGATAGATACAAGTGATCGATTAAACTTAATTGATAACGAAGCTTAAGTGTGGAGCAATATTAAAATTGATAAGTGTCTAGGAGCAAGGTTATGCTCGAGATAGACAAGTAATTAAGGAAAAGTACTTTATGGTAAGTATAATGAATGTGTAAGTGGTGGATGGACTCAGGTTATGAGTTGTCTAACAGTGTAATTCAAAGGAAAGGATTGGACCCACAATGTAGTGTACAATACATTGACATTCCTCTTCCATTTGGGTTACACTAAGGATAAATGTATGGACCAATGAATTTCGATCACTAAATATAGTTATTATTATGTATTGGATATATTTATAGAATAAAGCTCTTGGGAGAGTAAGTATGTGTGAAGCATACGAAATTTCTCTATGTGATAGTAAGGACACTTGAAGCAAGGTCTAGAAAGGACAAGATTGCTGCATAAGAGGAATGTTTTGTAAATCTTTCGTATTTTTGGAAATCATCAAGTTGGCTCCGAGATTGGTGGGACCCTTTGATGTACTGGAAGTCATTAATCCAGTTGTTGATAGACTAGCATTAACAGAGATAGTACTTAGTACAAGGTCCAGCGGGACCAGTATACTGAGGATAGTGCTACATGGGAGGATTCTGAGACGATAGACCGTCATTTTCCTCATTTGCTTTCATAGATTAGCATTTGTTTTGTGCGGAGATGCTTGATACTCTGGTTTTTGATTCACATGTTGTGAACTTGATAACGTGGATGCTACTATATTTGCTTATGCTTATGTTGGAGAACTATGTTGTTAGTTACTATTTCATTATGATTGAGATACTATGCTTTACTTATTGAGATACTATGTTTACTGAGGGAGATAGTATGTTTTATTGATGATGATGATTATGCTTATTGAATGACTAATAAGACATCAAGACGATGTCTCTCCCAAGAGGGGAAGGATGTCACGTTTGGATTTCATTGACTTATTTAATGCAAGTATTAATCATTATGTCGATATTTAAATGGAAATTAAATGATTATTTAAGATAGTTAAATTGAAATTCAAATCGAAATGCAATTATTATGATTTGAATTGTATTTATATTTATTTTGGGGTTTGTCATTACTGATGATAAATCGAGTGCAAGTGAACGTAGGAACAGGTGAACATGATGGAAGGCAAGAACAACGATCGGGTAGAGTTGTTTAGCCGATTGACGTTTATGAGTGGATGGGACCTCACACACTCACATAGATATATTTTTAATGCTTTTTGTGCTATCTTGTTTGAAAGTTTTGAAAATCAAGTATTAATTTAATGCTTCAAATTGTGAAAATGCATGTGATTTAAATGATGATTTAGTTAAATTTGATGAAATTGACTTCAGTTAAATGATTAGATTGATTGTTTAAATATTTATTTATTGTTTGGAAATAATATAATTGAATTTCAAAATTTAAATGCAATAGATTTTTATTTTGAAATTAGATTAAAATTTAAAGAAATAAAGTGTTTTATAAATTAAATGCTTTTTATATTGAAATTATGAAAAAAGGAGATTTTTAAATTTAGAAATTGAATTAAATCTTAAATTGGCTAAATGGAGAAATTGAAAACAAATAGAAAACTAAACATCCGTTCAAATTGGAATTTGAATTCAAAATTTAAAACTTCACTTAACATGTGGAAGAAAATATCTTCAAAAAGAGGAAGCAATCAATAAATTAGAACTGAGAGATCAGAGAATTGATCTGGAGATCAGTGATTAAACAGTGGATCTCATTCTCTTGTTGAAGAACAATTCATGAAAAAGAAAATAAATATAGAGGGAAGAAAATCCGAAATTAGAAGACACGCAGGAAAATTCATCTTAAGAGCATTGTCTATTTTATTCTGGATCTGACCCGATACAGAGGAGGAGGGAGGAATTAGTTTTGAATAGTGGAAATAAAATTCCACTCACCACACACGCATCTGAAGGGAGAGGGACTTCCACCTTTCCACGCAGCCATAGTCTTCATACCACACAGCCACCAGTTTTCATTGTCACGCATTAATGAAATAGAAAAGTGTGGCCTATGGTGAAATGTGCAGGGTGTAGAAGGAGGAGAGCCAGTCCCCACGCACAGGGAAGAAGGAGGAGGGTGCGGCCAAGGAAAAGGCACACACATCCTTATATTCCCCACACACACACAGAGGCCAGCAAGGATAGGCGCGGCCTGTCAGTAGATGAGTAGAGGCTGCCAAGAGGTGCGCAGCACCTCAACTCCTCTCACGCATGCATCAACAAAGGGGCAGTCCCCTCATGCGCCCAAACAGTGATCTGCCACTAATTACCAATAGTAAAGAATAAGAGGAGCACCAGATAGGGAGATTAAAGCCATAAGAAGAATAGGCGCGGCCAAGAAGATAGAAAATAGAGGATAGGAGATAGGAAGAGGTGTCAGGAGGAAAAGAACAGAGAACAGAGGATTCACGGAAAAAGAATCAAAAAAATACATTTCCAGAATCTCTGAATTTTACCAGGTAGGATTTGTAAATTTAAACTCTACAATAGATCTTGCAATTCTTTTTTAATTTCTGGAAATTAGTATCAAATTTAAAAGAGAATACTATTGTTAAATTTAGAAAAGAGAGATTTAAAGAATTGTTGCAAAACTATTCCTTTCAATTTTATTGAAACTTCAAACAAATCAAACTGTATTTATTTCCAGAATATGAGATGAGATTAGAAACAGAAGAATTTAGGAATTTCTAATAGAAATCATGAATTAAACAATAAAATGAATTTAAGAGAATCTATTAGATCCAAAAATGATCTTTACTATTTTACAAAATAAAACAATCTTGAACAGAAAATAGAATATTTTTGCTAACAGAAAATAATACTTTGTTGACTAAAAATAAATGACAAAATAAACTTCGAATTTTAACACTATTTTGAAACGGAGGTTATTTAAACTTAAAATTTTCACCTTTCAACGAAACTGTCAAAACTGAAACAAATAGAAGAGTTATTTTAAATCTCATAAACGATTATTATTTTCTGAGAATATGTTAAACTGAAATGTGATTTATTTAAAAATATTCAAAACGCATTTGAAACAGCATTAACTAGATGAGTATGAACGAATGAATGTGTACTATTTTAATTCTATTTTTATATGTATTTAACTTGCATACTCGAGTTACACCTTCATTAAACTTTTTCGATTATTAAATTACTCAATTTAAAATATTAACTTTATGTCTTTTATGGATTTGAACAATGGAAAGAAACTCTTTTTAAATTATTTTCATTTTAAACAAAGTTTCCGGTTTGTTGTTTTTAAAAGCTTGCAAAAGACTATATTTGACTGTTTATACCATGCATGAATGATAGATGATTCTGCATGTTATGTTTTTGGGGAAATTTACCTTCCGGGACGGGTGCCGAATGTGGGTAAATAGAGAGTGTAGTTTTGCTTTTCCAAAACTGTTTTTATTGCCGTGCATGACATTTTACTTGGCCAAGTAATTAAAGGACCATTGAAATAGATGGATTTATTGAACTCTCTACCATATCCTAGTATCGAACTTGCTTATTTCTTAAATGAATTAGAAAAATGAAAATGCTTGTGGTTTACTAGTAGTACTAGGCATGCACCAGATTCCATCTTGCTCGTAGACTACTTTTTGCTAAGTGATTCGTGCAGGGTCGGGTATTTCTTGATTGACTAAGGAATTATGGGGAAGAGTAAGCTTCGAGGTTGGGCAGAAAAAGCGCTTGATCCTTGTTCTCATCTTCTTTATGAAGATTTTCTTTTGGATGGAAGATCGACATATGGCATCTTCTTTTATGCTTTATTATTCATGATTTATGTAATGACGAGCTTATGGCGACTGAATGCCTAAGTCTCAAATTTTAATTGATATTATTATCAACCATTATATATCTAATTGAAATAGTGTATTATGACACATGTATGTTTTATACTGGAATTGTTATGAATTTATCTTATCAACTTTTATGTCATTGTTTTGAATCGACTAGTTTCTTGATGTCTAAATGAATGATATGACGACTATATTTTGAATATAATTGAGCTTATTTAAAGTATTTGTCAAAGTTTTGGAATTTAAGACTTTCACACTTTACACAAAGAAATTATAGTAGCAGGGGATAAGCCTCTCTTCATTAATTCATCCTTATCCTCCTTACAAGAAAAGAAACTAAAGCAAATCTTGGAAAATCATACTGAAGAATTTTCTTGGGAATATAAAGACATGAGAGGAATTCACCCTTCTATTTGTACTCATCATATTTATATCGAAGATGTTAAGCCAGTAAGGCAAGGTCAAAGAAGGATCAATCATGTTCTTTGAGACTTTGTTAAGCAAGAAATAGAAACACTTTTGAAAGAAGGGTTTATTTATCCAATATCTGATAGTCAATGGGTTTCCCCATTGGTTATTGTTCCCAAGAAAAATGGCAAATGGCGTGTATGTGTGGATTATAGAGAATTAAACAAAGCCACTAAAAGGGTTCATTTCCTTTGTCATTTATTGATCAAGTACTTGATAACTTTGCTGGCAGTAGTTATTTCTCTCTCTTAGATGGCTTTAGTGGGTACAATCAGATCCAAGTGGCTCCTGAAGACCAAGATAAGACTACCTTCACATGTCCTTGGGGTACGTATGCTTATACAGTTCTACCATTTGGACTAGGCAATGCACCAGCCACTTTTTCAGAGAGATTTCCTTTCTATTTTTACAGATCTAACTACTTCATGTGTGGAGGTATGTATGGATGACTTCACAGTTCATGCAAAAACATTTGAAGAAGCACTTGAAATTTTTAACAAGTTTTTGCAAAGATGTAAAGATCATAGGTTATCTTTGAATCATGGAAAGTGTTCCCTTATGATGATAGAAGGGATTGTTCTGGGACACCACATTTCTAAATAGGGAATCAAAGTTGATCCCAAGAAAGTAGAAATCATTCAACAGATTGAGATCCCTAAAAATAAAACTGGTGTTTGTAGTTTTCTTGGGCATGTTGGGTATTACAGAAGATTTATTGAGGGATTTAGTAAAATTATTGAACCTTTGTTCACATTGCTCAAGAAGGATATGGAGTTTTTATAGACAAGTGATTGTTAAAAATATTTTGAAACAATTAAACATGCCTTAACTACTTCTCCGATTATTAAAGGACCTATTTGGGGAGTTCCATTTCATATACATATTGATGCATCCAACTTTGATATTGGTGCATTTTTGGGACAAAAAGATGAGAATGTAGTAATGCGTGCTATCTACTGTGTTCGTAAAAATTTGAATCCTGCAAAAAGGAATTACACAACAATTGAGAAAGAGTTTTTAGCTATAATATATGTAATTAATAAATTTAGGCATTATATTACAGGTTAAAAAACATTCATTCACACAAATCATGTTGTTATTAGGTATCTGATGAATAAAGTTGTAGTGGGTGGACGAGTTATAAGATGGATATTATTATTGCAAGAATTTGATGTGACCATAATAGATAAGCCTGGTAAAGATAATGTTGTTGCTTATTTCCTTTCAAGAATTGTTTTGCAGGGTGATCAAGAGCCAATAGATGACACATTTCTAGATGATCACTTGTTTGCAATATCAATTCATCCTTTGTGGTTTGTTGATCTTGTAAATTATCTTGGAACAAGGAAGTGTCCAAATCATTTTAATCCTAAGAAGAAAAGGAGATTAATTCATGAAATTTCTAGATTCCAATGGATAAATGGACTTGTATTTAAGATGTGTCCTAATCATGTTCTTTGAAGGTGTGTTGTTGAAATAGATGTTTATGATGTTATACATGCTTTCCATCATGAGCCAAAAGGAGGAAATTATTTAGTGATCAGAATGGTTCATAAGATCTTAGGAGTTGGTTATTTTTGGCCATCTATGACAAAGGACGTTTCATTCTTTGTTAAGCATTGTGATGAATTTCAGTGGATGGGAAGACCTACACCAACAATGGAGATATCGTTACAACATCAGATAGCTCTGGAACCATTTGAGAAATGGGGAATTAATTTTGTGGGACATGTTGATCCACCTTCTAGAGGACTGCATTATATTCTTGTTTGCATAGACTGTGTCACAAAGTGGGTCAAAGTGAAAGTTTTTCCAGCAGCAAGGGAAGATAAAGTAGCTGATTTTATGTATAAAAATATTCTTTAAAGATTCGGTGCACCAAGGGAGATAGTGTTAGACCAAGGACCATAGTTTGTTTCTGGTATGATGGAATCTTTTATGTAAAGATATCATATGACACACAAGAAATCCACACCATATCATCCTTAGGCAAATGTGCAAGTAGAAGTTACTAACTAGGAATTGGAAAATATTTTGACAAAGACTATTTCATTGAGGAAAACAGACTAGGCAGAAAGGTTAGATAAAGCGGTCTGGGCTTACAATACAACCTAGAAAACTACTACAAGATTCTCTCCATATGAGCTAGTGTATGGGAAAGCTCCAGTCATGCCTATTGAATTTGAGTTGTAGATATTAAAAATAGCATTGGATGTTGCTATTGATTTGTCTGAGGTAGAGAAAAATAGGATTCTATAGTTCAACCGATTGGATGAAATGAGAATGGAAGCTCTTCAACACATAGAAATAATCTAGAAGCAAAGGAAAGAATGGCATGATAAGCATATTGTGACTAGATAATTCAAGAAGGGAAATTGGGCATTACTATTTGATTCCAAGTTCCAAGAGTTTAAAGGGAAATTCCATACCATATGGTTGGGACCCTATGAAATTGATCAAGTTTTTGAAAATGGAGTTGTTCAATAGGTACCAATAAATGGAGAAAGAAGGATTATGCTGGTTAATGGTCATCGTCTAAAGATATATCACAAACTAGCATCAAGAGAAGAATTTTTATCAGATTTATAGCATAGAATTGAACATTTTCTGGTGGAATATATTCTTCTATAGGAGGATGTGCTCCTGAATAATCTTTTGGAAAAGGCATGAATAAAGAAGGTAGATTGAAAACTAGAAATGGCAGTTTATCTCTCAAAAAAAATTAATAAAAAAATAAAAAGAATCGTTGAAAACCAGAAATGGCGATCTTCCTGGATCAACTTCAGTTTTCTCCTGATGGACCCTAACGACTCTTGATGTTCTCTGAGGTTCTCAGTAATAAATATTATTGTTAATTTTGAGCTTTCTCTAATTGGCTCGTTGGAATCTTTATCAACTGAGTTAATTTGCACGCTTCGATTGACTTTTGCATTAAATAAAAAGGTATGCATTTATTGTAAGTATTATTTTCTGACTTAATTATTATGATGTGAAATTGAGTAAATGTTTTAAATATAGAAATATTTGCCCAATAGTTATTAATAATATATTAAATATGTATTAATTATTCCAAAATCTGGTGGAGAGATAAGGATGTGACATTTAAATCCCTTCTGTAATAATTGCAAGTAATAATAAGATCTTTGTATCAATGCCAGTGAATTTTCTTATGTCAGCACTGCAGCCAACTTTCCAAATCATAATGAAAAGTACAAGGTTGTTGTGTGTGAATCATCCGGAGGGAATAAAGAGAAATTAATAATGGATGATTTGATACATGTGATTTTTGAAAAAAATTGCATTTGAGTGAAGAAACATTCATTTTGTATTTTTCTCAAACAATTTGTGGCTGCAATTTTCTTTGTCGAGTTGCAGAAGTGAAAAAATGAGAAATAAGAGAAATACAGAGCCTGAAAATTTTAGTTTAGACCCTGAGACAAAGAGATTACTTAGAGAAGTTGGGTGGCTTGATTTTATTCAAATATATGAGGATTTTGAGCTTGAATTGGTTGAGGAATTTGTGAGAAATTTTCATGTTAATGTTACAAGAGTCAAAGGGAAGTAATAGAGGTCAGTCCTTCTATTATAAGTGAATTATCAAGTATTCTCATTGAAGGAGAACCAGTAAATAAGGGACATATTAGTTTTGAAGAGTTATTTTTAGCATTTCATGAAGAACTTGGAAGGCGGCCTAAAATTTAGTGGCATAAGGGAAGTTAGAGGGGAATAGCTCACAATAGCCTAGAGGAGCCTTGGAAAACTATTGTTATGTGATTAATGAAGTTCTTCACCTATGAAGGACAATATTGCACAATATTAGGGCCAAGAATATGAATGTTGATGCATTTAAGGTATGGTAATACCAAACCTTCTACAAAAATCAACCTACCTACTTTTCTATTTTCTCAAATCTCTTCTATGATATATAGAGTAAAGTCTAGGGGTGCATCATCTATTAGATATCATAGTTTGATTCATTTGATTATTAAGCACCATTTTATGAGGAAAGATTCTGGTAGGGATAGGTGGCTGGAATTTTTGTCAACTCTAATTGTCAAACGTGAAAGAAAACCCAAGAAGGGACCCGCAGAAAAAAGGGTAAAAGTTGAAAAAGAAGATTCTTCTGAAAAAGGACGGAAAAAAGAAAAAGGGAAGCTACAGGAAACTGTTAGGATAACCTGTGGTACTTTTAAAAATAAAAAGAAAGAGTTGCAAGAAGAAAACCCTAGTACTGACGATTTACCAGAACAAACCCCTAAAGCTCATCAGGACACTTTGGAAAGACATGAAGAGGTTCAAACCCATGTGCAGTCTCCTGAACAAGTTGTTAATCCTCCTAAAGCCCCACTTCCATCTCCAGAAAGAACCCCTGTGATAGAATCCCACGGATCACCTCATTAAAGACAATCTCCTCATATTCCAAAAGAAGATAGCCATGTTGAAGGGTCTGATAATCAAACGGAAGAAAAGGAAGCTTCTGATGAATTTTAAGTTGAGGAGGTTGAATCTTCTCCTTCAAATTTGTTGGTTTTTGAAAGAACGAAGGGTAAAGAGCCAATGGGTGAACAAGAAAATTTTCCTAAAATACAGGAAAGAGAGCAAATGGAGGAAAAGGAAGAGTTAGTAAGGGAAATGGTGATGTCAAGAATAGAAGCAGAATTAGAGGAAGAGAAAAGAAAAATTTAATTTCTTGAAGAGAAATTAAAAAGGAAAGAAGAGGAGTTGCAACAATCTATGAATAAGACAAAACAAATGGAAAAGGAAATGGTAGGAAAAGAAAATATTTTGCAAGGAAAATTAAACAAAATAGAAAAGGCTTTACAACAAGCTAATGCACAGGCATTAGCCCAAGTAGAGGAGACAGTAAGGTTAAGTGTAGAGGATTAGGAAGATTGAGGGTAGAGTTAGAGCAAAAAGAGGAACAGTTAAGACAACAATCGAGCAAATTACATTTTTATGAGGCTTCCACCTCATCTGCTCCAAGGAGATACCTTTCTCTAATGGTAATGAAACTTAAACAAGAAAATTATCAATTGAGAAATAAAAATCAACAGTTAGAGAAAGAAAGAGATGAAGCAAATGAAAGGTTTCAGCAAGTTATATAACTGTCCTCTGCAATATTGTCCATGAGAAATCCTTCAGGTTTATATGCATTATTTTTTAGGGAAAGATTTCTTCAATGGAAAATCAATCAACTAGTTCTGAAGAGAAAATTTGATTATGATAATGACAGTGAATTTCTTAAAGACTTTTACAGCAATAATCCAACTGTTCAAAATCATATGTGTGAATATTTTCAACATGGTTTTCTTCTTGGTCATTTTCTTCAATCTTTTCTAAAAAAAATTATAGGAGAGTTACAAATCAGGTATTTTGTATCATTGTTAAAGAATCAAGTTGAATGGGAAAATAGGGTAGCTCAGTACAAAGATGCACAGATGAAATTGAGTATCCCTATGAGAGATGAGACCCCCTATTCAAGGACTTTCAGAGTTGAATTTAGGTATTTCACTCTGTCACAGAATGTAGCACCAATTTATAAGCAGAATCTATTTGAAATCATTCATGTTTTTAAAAATATTTAGGTTCACCTCCTATATAGAGCTTTGACTGTAGCAAGAGATAGGTTTCGCGGTGTTCCAGCACCATTGAGAAGAAGAGAACCCATCTCTCCACGAAACATTACCTGGAGTCTCACTAGAGTGAGAACTTTGATAGATGTCATAGAAGAGCAGCAAGCCAATTGGATTGGGATGAGATTCAGAACACTCTTGATCATAATGCCTACACCTACATTAGATGCATCACCATAGTTTATAGGGGAGAGTTTGAGAGATTGGATAGAAGAAATTGAAACACTGAATGGATATGCTCATCCTAGGACCTACTTCAAATATATGCTACAAGATGCTGATTTGGTTGACTTAGTTACTTGGATGGTGAGGAAAAACAAGAATTTTTCAGATCCTCAACCATGAGGACATGGTTAATAGCAAGAGGGGGAGAATGATGAGTGCTCAAAATGACACTTTAATTGATCATTTTATGTTCACAAAGACTTTATTATATTATTAATTAACTATGCTAGTGGTAGAATCTATACTTACATGTTTGCTTGTTTTACCTTATATTTAACTAATTTGAGGATATATTAGAAATAATATTTTGCATTAAATTGTTTCTTTTAATGATGTTAATGATGGAATGACTATACAATTTGAAATCTCTATTGTCACATTAGCATCCTATTTTTGAGGATTTCGTTCAGGTAATTAAATGCTTACTTCATGAGGTGGATTTTTTAAACTCTTTGTTTAACAATGTGGAATCAATTGTGCTCTCGATCGCTCTAGGTGGATGCCGATTCATCATAATTTTGAATTGACTTCTTTAGTCGGTTTGGAAACTTCTTGTTCTAGCTATTATGTGGCAGAATTCTCTCTAATACTTTTAGTTACGTTTTAGTTTTAATTTTCTACTTTGTATCTTGGTAGGTAGCACCATGATTTTGAATTCAAATAAGGGATATTCCTATAAATATCCATCCTTAGATTTAGTCTGGAATTAGATAATTGTTCACTTGATATTGTATTGACTGTACTACACACTTTTGTTACACTTTCCTATTTGGGCCAATTTGAATGCAAATTGTAGACATGTAAAATTGACTTGACACCTATCACACACCCTAAACAGCATCAAACAGCATCAAGCAGCATCAAACAGTATCAAACAACATCAAACAACATTGAACAGCATCAAACAACATTGAACAGCATCAAACAGCCTTGAACAAACAATATCTTGTAACACCTTGAAATGACTCAGAATCATCATGTAACACCTCAGAATGACTCAGAATCATCCTATAACACCTCGAAATGACTCAGAATCATCCCGTACCACCTCGAAATGACTCAAAATCATCCCGTACCACCTCGAAATGACTCAAAATCATCCCATAACAACATGGAATGACTCAGAATCATCTCATAGCACCTCGAAATGACTCAAAATTGTCTCGTAACATCTCATAACAGCTCGAAATCATCATATAATGTCTCATAATAGCTCGGAATCACCCCAAAATAGCTCGAAATCATCTAGTAATGTCTCGGATCATCTCAAAATCACCCTAAAACATCTCGTAATGTCTTGGAACATCTCAGAATCATACTGCAATATTCCCACATCAAAACGACATCAAAAAGCCTAATTCCTCTATTAATTGAACCATATAATATTATTTAATTAATTCACTTTTCCATCATTTCAGATAAATAAAATAAATTTCATTTATTTAATAAACTCCTGAAAACCCTGATTCCTCTATTGATTAAATAAAACAACATTATTTAATTAATTCACATTTCATCATTTCGACCAATTAAATAAATCGCATTTATATAATAAAGTCCTAATCTCAATTTATTTCATCCTGGTTGATTAAATAACGACAATTATTTAATTATGTCACTAAATCACCTTATTCCCCTAAGTGGATTAAATTATTAAATAATAATTTAATTACGACACTTTCCCTCCAAAATTTGAATAATTAAATCAAACTATTCAAATCAAATATCAAAAATCAGATCAAACTAAAGCAACTTTATTTACAAAATTCAAACTTGATTTGCACATTCAACTCCAAAAAGGAATTAATTAATTAAATCAATTAACTCATATTCCTCACCCACTTTCTAATTGAGAAAATTATGATTGTTGACTGAGCAATCTAATATGTTAACTAATCAATCCAAATTGTTAACTAAAAAATCTAATTTGTTAACTAAGCCATCACATTCCTAACTAAGCCATCAAAACCCTGACTGATCAATCTAATCTGTTAACTGATCAATCACATCTCTAACTAGCCAATATATTTCTCAATCAACTTTGCACAATTTTCTCATGTCTAATTCCTCTCAACACACTCCGATTGTTGATCTGAATATTCTTCAACACGATCTTGATCATCCACTTAAAATCACATCTTATATATAACAAACCCCTTTCCTCAAAAATAAGGATCGGAGAATCAACATACATTGAGCAATGAAGTGTTGTCAAGAACACCATTGACAAAGCTTCACCATTTCTTCGATCAACCAAACACAACAATCATTCATCAAGCTTTTGCACACGAACTTTGGAGGCTTCATGGTGATAAGAACAACCCAACATCAGGTGAATACACTCCACTACGGGAAGGTAAGATTGTTTTATTCATGTTCATTCGTTTATGTAGTCATAGATTCATTTATGCATGTTAGAATAGCTTAGTTTCATTTCATATGTGTAGGTTTAGATCTTAGATTAATGTGTTTGATCTTAGTTTAGATTCTTAGATTAACATGTGTTATTCATCTTCCAATCTAACATTCTCCCCCTCACACATTCTGGCATGCCCGGTGGGACACTTTTCCCCTCCTCTAACATTCATTTGAGTCACTTTTGAAGCTGCAAGTCCCAAAAACACATCTGACAGAGTTTTCACATGCTTGTCCAGAAAGCCTGAGTGCTTGTCTGTCAAGAAAATTGTGCTATTGTCCAAGAACTATGCTATTGTCATGGGAATGGTGCTATTGTCTAAAACTTGTGCGCTTTTTTTCTTACAGTGTTAGCTTTTTCTATCTGGTTTGAGCATTTTTTTCTGGATCTAGCAGTTGTATTTTTCCTACGTGTTTGCATATTTTTTTCTGAGTAGTTGTTCCGACAAACAAGTGCATGGATCCTGCACTATTGTAATGGGTTTTTCCACTAAAATTTGTTTGTTTTTGGATGTTTAAATAGGTATTGATAGATCTTATGCAAGATTCAAGTAATATTAACATGTTTATTGTAGGGAAGATGATCGGTCCAGAGGATATACTGTGGGAAAGCTTACTTGCACTCAAACCCCAGGGTCTTGAGCTTCATAGCAACCATCCCATAACAACATCAAACTTTATGACCATATGTTGACCAACTGCCCCAGTTCAACAACCAGATCTTGTAGCACCAATCCTTTAGCCTAGTATCACATATATCAAAGGTGAACAAACTGACATCATAAGAACTTTGAGAACCTTCATTTTTTAGAAGAAGGAAACACCCCGCTAGTTTGTCACCGCATCAATTGTCCTGGATGAAGAAGAAGAGAAAGCAGAAATAGCAGCAAAGAAACTTGTATTACCACCACCCACGTGGCGATAATTATCCCCTTCTTGATTTCACATAAGGTTAAGATCCCTAAAGTAAAGTCCACAGGTCGTCATTTTAGACTTAGGCATCTTAGTCCAAAATCTCTCAAGAAATACCTTTGGGCACTTCACAAAACTAGAACTAGGTTGGTATATAACTTCTATAGATGAGCTTCCAGGAACAATACAAACTTGTATTCCTTCTACCATTGTCAAAATCCAGGTTTGTTCCAATAGTTCTAGTATCTTAATGTAAGAGAGGGGGACCAACCACTGCAAGGCCCCAGGTCATGAAAGGTCAAGAGCGGAAAGGCTACCCTAACTTACCTTAGTTTAAAGGTTAGTTAGGATAGGAGGGATGAGAATGATGAATACTATGTGTCCTTCAATCACTCTACAATCCTGAGAACTGAAGGGAGACTAGATGATTTTCTTTACAAAGTCAACTTTGTGTCTTAGGTAGCTCTCTACCTAAGGACAGAAGCACAGTTCTGGGATGACAACATAGCGCGCTGGTGTTCGTATAACCAGAAAACCAGAGAGATGAGGTTAGAATCCCAAAAAAAGGCTAACAATATAGTTTAGTAGTTTCAGGAAGTAAAGAACAAGACTAAGAAAAGCGAAGTATAAATACTGATATGATAAAAGAGGTATATTACCGCAAGGATGACGAAGATAATTTCATAGAATAATCCTCTCACCAACTTGCTCTGAGATCTCTCTACTTGCACATAGAAAAAGGGAAAGTGTTGGGGCTGTTAAGGGGCCTACCTCAGTCAGACCCCCATCTTGGTGTTTCCACCTCCATGGACAGCCAAGTTTGCAATGATAGAAATAACGATAAAGAAGGGAAATACAAGCTACATATGCAAGAAACACAACAAAACAGTACATGCTTACTCAACCAAATATGATAGAGGATATGAGAGGATCTTACCACCTCCATCCAAAGTTCTCAAGGCTTGTGGAGGAGTGAATGAGAGGAGCTCAAGCCTCTGTTGCCATGGTGTTTGTCCTGTGCATGCACTATCGGAGTGATGGAGTGGTAGATTTCTGCAATGGAATGAAGAATGCTACTACAAAGCTTTAAAATAGATGCTCAAAGCATGGAGAGAGTGTTCCAACTTATTCAAAACTTTTGCTAAAGAGATCTATGGATGAAAGAGTGAAGATTATGAAGAGATGAACAAAAAATGGCCATGTTCGGGTTGGGCCAGCCGAAGAGGAGTGTTACACTTCAACTCCCAATTGAGAGTGCAACATCGCTGCAGACTCCAGCCACAAGAATCTTCCAAGGATGTAAGCACGTTGTGCAGATGTCTACATGCCACATGGGCATCCCTGAAAAAAATTCCCCCATTGACACACAAACAGGGTTCCAAGTGGAATGTAAATAGCGGGCTTAAGTGGAATTAAACCTCTGCTTTTGGTTTTCTAAAGTGTAAATGGGTGAAAGGGGAATTTTCATTAGGGGTACAAATTCATGCTCATACATTTTTCCCCCACTTTAGCGAGCACGAGTACTGATGAGTGCTTCGGTAAAGTAGAGTAGTAGGAAACTAATAGAGTAAGAGATGTATACATGAACCAACGAGGAAGCAGAGCACAGTCTGGAAAACTTGGAAGTGCAGGAGAGGACTTCATAGTTTCATGGAACCACAAATTTGAAGTATGAAAGTGCCTTATAGACTCATGGTCTTGCAAGGGAGGTATCCTTCAAGAACTCTCACATGAAGGAAACCAAGAAAAGCACCTTTCAGCCCCGCAGACCTGTAAGGAAGGTATCCCCTAAGAACTCTCACATGAGGGAGACCGAGTAAAGGGGACTTCACAGAGTCAAAGATGGCAGCATGTTTACCCATAGATAAAACACATCAGGAAGCGGTCGTGCAGGCCAGTGAAAGGACAGTCACGTAGACCATGGCTAAGTTGTAAGACTTTCAAAGGGCTCCCTCGAGAACCCTTCAAAAGGAAGGGGGTTCCACTTAAGGGATGCGCTGTTTGAAAATTGAAGTCTAGTCGGGCTGCCCCTGGACTACACGTGAAGAAATGAAATCGGCCTAGTCAAGTTGCCCCAGAGCTAGACGCCATAGAACTTGTTGAAATATTTTGAAGATGTCCCTCAGGAACCCAGCATGAAAGGGAGGGGTCCACTCAAGGGACACACTATTCAGAAGCTATTGTCTTCCTTCTCAAATCGATTCATCACCAAGGAATCCTTTTGAAAGATGTTCACTTCATCAAAGAATTTGAAAGGAAGGAGATACACTCCTGCAAGGGGAAGACTAAGACCATTCCTGCTTCAAAGGAGGGTTTCCAAGTCCTTTCTTTACAAACCCATGATGAAGGAAACATGTTTCATTAAGGTTTCAACTTGAGAATGCAATTCTAACAAAGAAGTGTGTGATGGGTCTTTCAAGAAAATATTTTTTTGATAATGAATGTATTTTCTAAAGACCAAGTAATGTAGAAGAGGCATTGTCACACATGAAAGGGACAACTCAAGAAAAGTCGAGAGAAAGATAAAGAGAAAGGTAAAGAAGACAAATCAAACACAAAGGGCATAGGGGGATCTAGTTATGTGGGTTCATATCTACCTTTATTTATATTAGGTAACCATGGAAAGAGGTGAAAGATCATCAATCCCCAACCAGATCAGGAAGAATGCACGAAAGACAAAGTAAAAATAGAAAATTGGGTCAACATGGAAGGAGGCCTAAATACTCATGATGCTTTGCATCATCCCCAATTTACCGAAAGTCAATCATAAACATGTAGAAGAAGGTTTGCAACACAAACACCATGCCTATATCCCAGCACCAATAGGGGTGACGAGGGTCATCCAAGCACATATAGCATGATTATGGGGGAACACATCACAACACATACATGTATCTAATCTAAAGATCAAGAAAGGGGTCTCCCCCTAACACTGGTCAACCAAAAGGTCGCCAACTTCCCACTCTAGATCATCATAAGAAGGATGAAGAGCCTACAACGGTGTAATGTTAAGGGGAGGAGATTTCAATCCTCCCGCAACAAGGGCCAAGGTAGAGGGACCGGTGAGGTCTCCGTCACTCAACTCTTGTGGGTTTGAGGTTAACGACTTCGCAAATATCGCTGACAAGGTCAAAACTTCATCCATCAAGTTAAACATGCACCTAATGGGAGTACCATGCTTCACCTTGGTGGATGGAGGAGTTTGCACCCAAGGTTCACCGCTGGGCTCACCGAGAGACTCGGGAGCGGTGACAAACTTGGGGGAGTCCGGGATTGGTTTCGTTACTAAGACAAAAAAATTCAACTTGGGGCCACCTTTCAAAGAATGTGAGCTCTTGTTACGTCCTCCATTGCTGGAGGGACCATGCTCTACTTTCTTCTTCATCGAAGGAGGTGAACTCTCCACAGATGAAACAAGGAGGGTCGAGGGAGAAGAGGGAAGAACCGTAGTGGACACAATTGAAGTGTTCATATCCACGAGATTTGAGAAAGGAAAGACATCTGGGATGGAAGTTAACAAGGGTGGCTCTATCAAAGGAGTGATGAACACCTGCACCTTTCCAGGCGCATGTCTGCTCACAACGGGAGTCAGGAGAGATTCAGAGATGGAAGGAGGGAAAGAGGAGGATGCAGCAGGAGGTGCAGTCTTCTCCTCATCCTCCTTTTGTAAGGAGGCTTGCTTGGCTAGGAGGGCCTTTTGCTAACACTTTTGCTCACACATAAGGTGGTCTCTATGGCTCTTTGAACCAGAAGTTGGAGTCTACAAAGGGACGGAAGGATTTTTTTCAGCCATGGGAGTGTCTTCCACAGTTGCTTCCAGTGGAAAGATAGACTCTTGAATGGGAGAAAGAGGGGCAGGTTCAAAAACACTTGGAGGAGTTGACTCTAATGCCTCGACGGTGGGCCTCATCCCATTTACTATTTTAGGAACAGGAATAGTAGGAGGCTGCGGAGGCTGAGACAGAAAGTATTCCCCATGGGGGATTTCTCTCTACCATATTGAATAGGCCTAGGCTCCGTGGGTAGGACAAGAAGCTCAAATGCAAGATGCTTGGCCTTTCGCTAAGCAGGCACCATAGATTCTCTCACAAACGTGAGATAGAAGCATATGGTACCACGAAAGGGTGAGAGGAAGCATCGGGTTGAACAATGGAAGAGGAAGAAGGAGGATCTCGAGACCGCTTCTCTTCTTCTCTTCTACATGCCTTGGCGGCATCACTATCAGCTTTCAGACAAGCTCTATGCAAAATAGCATAAGGTGGTGGAGGGTATCTCACTTTCAGCCTAGCCCACCCCTTCTTATAGTTTTGATATGTGTGATGTATGAGGTCCTTCCTAGGTGAGAGAGGACCAAGGGATGTGGGCCAAAATTAATCTCAAGTATAGCTTCCATGTGCAACCAGTGGTCTATAACCAGCTTCATGGACAATGTGTACCGAACCTCCATGAACAAAATTCAGACATTTATGTATAACTGAGGGAACTGCATTCATAGCTACTAGCCAGGGGATACCTAGCTTCACTCTGAAGAGTTCAGACCCTGCGATGATGTCAAACTTAAGGCTTACAGATTTAGGTCCAACGATGACCAATAGGACAATACTCCCTATAGGAGGTACAAAAATTTTGTCATGTGTGCGGATGGTACTTTCAGGTGCATCATACTCATCCTTATGCAAGAAGTTAATTAGCATGATCTCCTCAATTATGATATTCACTTGAGATGTCAGATCAACGAGAACACCTACTACAGTATTCTTGTTTATCCTTGCAGGAATGTAAAGAGGAGATGGATCTCTATTGAAGCCCATTGATAGGTCCTGTGAAGTAAAGGTTATGATCGTACCACTACTCACAGTCTACACAAAGGCAATAGGTTGATTTAGGAAAAAGGCCATCGTGCACACCAAACAGTACTTCTACAAAGCCTCCTAAGGTTTACAAGATAAAGTAGTGACCCAATTAAGGTTTCATTACGCAATACTTTTGGGACCTTCTGATTACGCCTACTAGGGGTCACAGGTTGGGTTGTGAGGTGAAAACCTCACAACACTCACACCTACAACACTCCTAGGATACGAGGAAAGGAACTTTCAGTATCGCAAAAAGGAACCAAAATGGTTCACATCGAGTTCACCAAAAATGTAAGAGAGGGGGACAAACCACTGCAAAGCCCCAGGTCACGAAAGGACAAGAGCGGAAAGGTTTCCCTAACTTACCTTAGTTTCAAGGACAGTTAGGATAGGAGGGATGAGAATGATGAATACTATGTGTCCTTCGATCACTCTACAATCTTGAGAACTGAAGGGAGACTAGACAAATCGCTTTTCAGAGTCAACTCTGCATCTAGGTAGCTCTCTGCCTAAGGATAGAAGCATAGTTATGGGATGATAGCGTGGCATGTTGGTGTCTCGCAGGTGCACTGGCATTCGTACGGACAGAAAACTAGAGAGACGAGGTTGGAATCTCGAAAAAGGGCTAACAGTCTAGTTTAGTAGTTTTGGGAAGTAAAGAACAAGACTAAGAAAAGTGAAGTATAAATACTAATATGATAAAAGAGGTATATTACCACAAGGGTGACGAAGATAATTTCATAGAATAATCCTCTCACCAACTTGCTCTGAGATCTCT
This sequence comes from Sequoiadendron giganteum, assembly GCA_007115665.2. Classification (NCBI taxonomy): domain Eukaryota; kingdom Viridiplantae; phylum Streptophyta; class Pinopsida; order Cupressales; family Cupressaceae; genus Sequoiadendron; species Sequoiadendron giganteum. Next base: position 357,282,693 of record CM021103.1, read on the forward strand.
CCACCTGCACACAGAAAAAGGGAAAGTGTTGGGGTTGTTTAGGGTCCTGCCTCAATCAGACCCTCGTCTTGGTGTTTCCACCTCCACAGACAGCCAAGTTTGCAATGATAGAAATAACAATAAAGAAAGGAAATACAAGCTATGTATACAAGAAACACTACAAAATAGTACGTGCTTACTCAACCGAATACAATAGAGGAGATGAGAGGATCTTACCACCTTCATCCAAAGCGCTCAAGGCTTGTGGAGGAGTGAATGAGAGGAGCTTAAGCCTCTATTCTCGTGGTGTTTGTGATGTGCTCGCACTATCAGAGTGATGGAGTGGTAGATTGCTGCAATAGAGTGAAGAATGATGCTACAAAGCTTGAAAATAGATGCTCAAAGCATGGAGAGAGTGTGCCAACTTGTTCAAAACTTCTGTTGAAGAGAGCTATGGATGAAAGAGTGAATATTATGAAGAGATGGATGAAAAATGGCCATATTCAGGTCGGCTAGCTAAAGAGGAGTGTTACACTTTGACTCCCAATCGAGAGTGTAACATCTTTGTAGACTCCAGCCACAAGAATCTGTCGGGGACATAAGCGCACCACATGGATTTCTGCATGCCACATGGGCATCCCCGACAGAAACGCCCCCACCGACACACAAACAAGGCGCCAAGTGGAATGCAAGCAGTGGGCTTAAGTGGAATTAAACCTCCACTTTTAGTTTTCTAAAGTGAAAAGGGGTGAAAGGGGAATTTGCATTAGGGGTGCAAATTCACACTCATACACTTACATAATCTGTAGGACAACATCATGTCTTTAGGATTTGAGTCACCTAGAGAGTACACCACTTTCCCATAGGAGACCCAGGTTTGTTTATAACAACCATGAGATCACAGCATAGGAAAAAGATGGAAGCCAACAAAAATACCACCAGTATCCCAACAAAAAATTCCATGAACAATGAGAGTATCCCATGGGGCTATAGGCCAAGTGACCTTGAAACTCCCCAAAAGAGACTAGTATACAAAGACACTTTCACTGAGGAAGAAATAAGTCGCAAACAGAAGGAGGCAATGGAACAAAGTAACCAAATCCGAACAGAGTAGCTATAGAGGAGGTGAATGATGAAGAAGAGATAAACGAGGAAGAATTGTTTGAACATTCTAATAACCCCAAGGTCCTTAGACTAGTGGATAGGTTGTTAAGAAAGGACCCAAACTCCTATTTCTTCAAGTTAGCACAAAGTGGTGCTAAATTACCTGTGGACTTCAACATAGAATCTCTCAAAGACCCCAATCTTATTCCCTTAGGGGGTAACTTGGTTGTGAGACAAATAACCCAACCTCCAGAGATGCCAAATATGTCACTTGTGTTCTCACACAACAATGATCAACCCAAAGAGAACCCCTTGTTTAGAAAACCAACTCAAGTTGAACAAGCAGTAGTGGCACAAATGTACCAAGGGGGTCCATCTCAACATGAACCTCAAAATAACAATCCACCTTCTGGACAATATATACTTCAGAATACATCAAGTATCGACCCTTCCCAGAACAATTAGTACCATCAATAGGGTGGAACACGAGGTCCCCCTCTGAACAATCAGTACCATCAACAAGGTGGAACATAGGGTCCCCTTCGAACATTCACTACCTTCAACAAGGTGGACCACAAGGTCCCCTTTCGAACCAACAATACTATCAACAAGGTGTCCCACCAATGCATCATCAGGGTAACCTCCATTTTAGTTCTACCCAGCAAGGTGTGCCATAGAGTGCCCTAATTAATTCATCCCAACAACAAGGTGTCCCGCCAATGCACCATTAGGGTAACCTTCATTTTAGTCCTACCTAGCAAAGTGTGCCACAAAGCACCCTAATTCAATCATCCCAACAACAAGGTATCCCACCAATGCATCTTTAGGGTAACCTTCAATTTAGTCCTACCCAGCAGTGTGTGCCACAGAGCACCCTAATTCAGTCATCCCAACAATAAGGTATCCCACCAATGCATCATCAGGGTAACCTTCATTTTAGTCCTACCCAACAGGGTGTGACATAGAGCGCCCTAATTCAATCATCCCAACAACAAGGTGTCCCACCAACGCATCATCAAGGTAACCTTAATTTTAGTCCTACCTAGCAGGGTGTGCCACAGAGTGCCCTAATTCAGTCATCCCAACAATAAGGTATCCCACCAACACATCATCAGGCTAGCCTTTGATTTAGTCCTACCTAGCAAGGTGTGCCACAAAGCACCCTTATTCAGTCATCCTATCAACAAGGTCACCCACAAACACATCACTAGGGAAGCCTTTCATATGTTCCACCCCAACAAAAGGATTTAACTCTCCTTATGCACAATAAGGGAGTAACCCTCCTTATATCCCATATGGCTATCAAGGTCCTATACCTTCACAATACCCGATCTATGACCAAAACCTAGTAGGACAACAAATTTATCACACATAGGGTTCACAAACACATGTACCAAGAACAGAGATGGAACTAAGGCTAGATATTGCACCCAATAAATAGCAGATATCCAGATAGGAAACAAAAGAATACCTACACTCTGCAGGAAATTTTTCTGTTCCCATTCGATCATTCCATCACGGCACTACCCTTTCCAAAAAACTTTGAGATACCCAGATTTGAAAGAAAGCACAAAGGAGTAGGAGATCCAGTAGAACATGTACGATACTTCTTGGTATCATGCATGGAGGTACAAAACAATGATTCCTATCTCATGAGGCTCTTCCCACGCAGCCTTACATGTCATGCTATGGAGTGGTTCACCCGTCTACAACCCAGAATCAAAACTTTTGATGAGTTGTCTAGAAAATTTATAACCCACTTCTTGTTTAATATAGAACAAGATGTAACCATCACGAGTCCATCCATAATCAAATAGAATCTAGGAGATTCCTTCACCTCCTACCTACAGAGATGGAGACAGAAATAAATTCAGTGCAAATGGCCCATTCCAGACAAGGAGTTGGTGGATATTTTCATCGCGAATGTCTTGCCAAAAATAAACTATCAACTCACTATGCTATGTCATGTAGACTTTAAAGAAACAATCGAAAGGGGGTTACATTTTGAGAGAGCCCTCATAGAAAGAGGAACCTCAAGAACAAACAATTCAAAAGACAATCCCTCTAGCTCAAATGAGAAACCCAAAGTCTGGGATAAAAATAAGAATGTTACAAATGATGGAGTGGTAGACACTAGAGCAGTATGGAACAGACAAAACACAAATCAGAACAAACCACAGGTGGCACAAACAAGCTATGGTCCCAATAACACACAAAGCAACCAAATAACCTATCCCAAGAACAATCAGGTTGTAAACCAATAGACAAATCAGGGAGGGCAACAGCGGCAATATGATCGACCTAGGAGGCAATTTATTGTATTAGGTGAGTCACTTGAAATAGTTATGTGCAAACGAGTACAAAAAAACCTCATCAAAATAAATGATCACCCAAATTATGAGGAACCTAGCTTTAAGACACCATGGTACAATGAGAAGGACTTGTGTGATTTCCATATGATCAAAGGACATACGACTAACAATTACATGCGCCTCAAACATATTATTCAGGACTTGATAAACAAAGGGGAAGTAGACGTTGATCATTGGCCTGGAAACAAGGACCTACAAATATACTCAAACCTGATCCCAAACCATGCTAAGAGGAACAATAAAGGAAAGGAACAAGAGTACCATAATGCTAATTACAAATACGGTGACACATTTTTAGGAACCCTCTCACAAGTCGGTGAAAATAGGGAAAACATAGTAATGATACGAGGAGGAGACAACAACTGCAACATAACTACCCGTCGCGAAAGAGTTACAATACAAGGAGCACTCCCAAACCCACAATCAAGTCACTAAGTGACTACAACATTGTGGAACAGTTAAAGAAGACACCTGCCCTCATCTCAATCTCAGAATTGTTAAAACTATCACCCGCACATAGGAAGATATTGGAAAAATCTTTGGAAATGTCAGTCCCTAATGACCTCAATCCCAGTCAGTTCCAAGCCATGGTTGGAAAAAGCACTGCAAGTAATCACTTAGTCTTTTTAGAGAAATATTTACCACAAAGAACATTCCACAAACAAGCTCTATACATAGAGGTTGGTGTTCATAAGACCATGGTCAAAAAAGTAGATAATTGTTCACTTGATATTGTATTGACTGTACTACGCACTTTTGTTACACTCGCCTATTTAGGCCAATTTGAATGCAAATTGTAGACATGTAAAATTGACTTGGCACCTATCACACACCTCGAATAGCATCAAACAACATCAAACAGCATCAAACAGCCTCGAACAAATAATATCCCGTAACACCTCGAAATGACTCAGAATCATCCCGTAACACCTCAGAATGACTCAAAATCATCCTGTAACACCTTAGAATGACTCAAAATCATCCCGTAACACCTCGGATTGACTTATAATCATCCCATAATACCCCAAAGCAATTCGGAATTATCCTGTAACATCTCATAGTAGCTCTGAATCATCCCATAATGTCTTCAAACAGCTCGGAATCACCCAGAAATAGTTCGGAATCATCCCGTAATGTCTCGGATCATCTCAAATCATCTCGAAATTACCCTGAAACATCAATCATCATGTAATGTCTCAGAACATCTTGAAATCATACCGCAACATTCCCACATCGCAACACATCAAAACGACATCAAAAAGCCTAATTTCTCTATTAATTGAATAATACAATAATATTTAATTAATTCACTTTTTGATCATTTCGGACAAATTAAATAAATTTCATTTATTTAATAAACTCCTGAAAACCCTAATTCCTCTATTGATTAAATAAAACATTATTTGATTAATTCACATTTCATCATTTCGACCAATTAAATAAATCGCATTTATTTAATAAAGTCCTAATCTCAATTTATTTCGTCCTGGTTGATTAAATAAAGCCAATTATTTAATTACGTCACTAAGTCACCTTATTACCCTAAGTGGATTAAATTATCAAATAATAATTTAGTTATGACACTTTCCCTCCAAAATTTGAATAATTAAATCAAACTATTCAAATCAATTATCAAAAATCAAATCAAAGTAATGCAACTTTGTTTGCAAAAGTCAAACTTGATTTGCATGATCAACTCCAAAAAGGAATTAATTAATTAAATCAATTAATTCATATTCCTCATCCACTTTCTGATTGAGCAAATTACAATTGTTGACTGAGCAATCTAATCTGTTAACTAATCAATCCAAATTGTTAACTAAACAATCTAATTTGTTAACTAATCCATCACATTCCTAACTAAGCCATCAAAATCTTGACTAATCAATCTAATCTATTAGCTGATCAATCACATCCCTAACTAGCCAATCTATTTCTCAATCACCCAAATTGTGCAATCAACTTTGCACAATTTTCTCATGTCTAATTCCTCTCAACACACTTCGATCGTTGATCTGGACATTCTTCAACACAATCTTGATCGTCTATTTCAAATCACATCTTCTATATAAAAAACCCCTTTCCTCACAAATAAGGATCAGAGAATCAACATACATTGAGCAACGAAGTGTTGTCAAGAACACCATTGACAAAGCTTCACCATTTCTTCGATCAACCAAACACAATAGTCATTCATCAATCTTTTGCACACGATCTTTGGAGGCTTCGCGGTGATAAGAACAACCTAACATCAGTTGAATACACTCCACTACGGGATGGTAAGACTGTGTTATTCATGTTCATTCATTTTTGTAGTCATAGATTCATTTATGCATGTTAGAATAGCTTAGTTTCACTTCGTATGTGTAGGTTTAGATCTTAGATTAATGTGTTTAATCTTAGTTTAGATTCCTAGATTAACATGTTTTATCCATCTTCTGATCTAACGTTCACCCCCTCACACACAAATAAGGAGTTAATTCGAATCTCAGTGTTAGAGGTCCCACCAGAGGAAGAGCAGGGCCCGCTCAACCGAAGGAGGTGACCTTGTGTTGTGTTCTTTGGATTCAGTTAATTTTTGTTTAGTTTGTATCAATTGAAAAGTTAAGAATCTCTTTAATCATTTTTAGTAACTACATTTACTTATACTCTTATATTAGTTCATTGTGTTTTTAAGATAGTTCATTATGCTTCACTGTAGATTAACGTTCATTTGTTTACTGAAGATTTAAAATTTGTTCATAGGAATTAGACTTAATACCTATTTTCAAATGCATGACGGTTTTAGTAGAAGTAATAATGATGACTAATGGGAAGACTAAATTGAAGCTTATTTGGAATTTATTCATGGAAATTAGTGTTGTTGTTTTCTAGATTAATATTTATTTTCTTGCAAGCATAAAATAGACTCTCTTTTCAAGTAAATTTAAATTCTGAATTTTTAGATTAAGAGTGAATTTATTTATATCTTAATTTTTCCACGAATCAATTACAATTAAGTCAGGTGGAATCTGAACTCAATTATTAGAGTCTAAATAAGCGTTAGTTGAAGAATAAGATAGGGTTAGTCTATAGAAATTATTTGTTGAGTTCCACTTCTGAGAGCTCCTAAAGGAGATAGACCGAAATCAAAAGTCACTATTTACAGTGCAAAACCCCCCAATCCGTGGAGACATCCTTATCGCATATAGTTTTAAGACACACCCAGTTCGATAATTGAAAGATTAAATGATGCAAGAAGTGACACCAACAACCTTGTCCATCAAAATCGATGAGAGATATATGTGAAACATGATGAAAGTTAATTTAACATGATAAAAGTTGAGATGATTGATGTAAGTGTATGCAAATCTATTCTAAATGTATGCAAGATTCAAAAGATTAAAACCCTAGTTTCAAAATATATTAAATGGATGCAACTAAGTTACCATGGAAGCCATTAATGGATTCTTTAAGCTATTATGATCAAGATTTTAAACTAATACAAAAGCTAAATATGGATGCAAATGAGAGTGATTCTAACAACATAAGTTTAATATTAAAACATGGATGGATGAGTTTCAATAGCATAAGTTTGCTTTGAAAAGGTGGATCCCTATTCAATAGAGGCGTGCTCTATTTATATAATAGGCAAAATGAGATTGATGGTCAAGATCAAAAGGATTAATCAACGGTCATAATGGAAGGAAGATGGAGGCATGGGTCGTGGATTCCCATCAAGGGTTGAGGATGCAATATGATATTCAATCAAGGGCTTACATTAATCCAAACAAACACACTTTCAAAACTTGCGCAAGAAGTCTTGTTGAAAGTTTGTTACCAAAAAGAATATTCCCTTTTTCAAATGAGTGCAAAGGAGAAGAATATTCCATGGGAATATTCTCCTTTTGGAGGAAAATTAGCATTTAGTTAATTAAAACCAAATTTTAATGTACAAAAAGGGAAGGAATATTCTGTGAGAATATTCCCTTTTTGGAGGAATGTGCAAAAGAGAAATATTCTCTTGGAATATTCCTTTGCAAGTGGTAGGATTAGATTTAATTAATAATTTGATAATTAAAACAATGTTTCAATTATGCGAATTGGGGGAATTTAGGATATTCATTAAATAAAATGATTTAATGAAAAGGGGGATGTGATATGATACTTAATTAAATAGCTTAGGGTTATTTAATTAAATAAGAGGACTTAGGGATTAAATTAAATGATTTAATTTATCCAATTTAACAGGATGAAAGATTAGCATGAAAGGGGGTGAATTAACCTAATTAGTTCAATTAGATTAATGGATGAAAATGATGCAATTAATTAAATAGCTAGGCTAATTTAATCAATTAAGCGAAAAGAGGATGGGTTTTAGGATGAAATGGTGTTAATATATCAAATTCGATGTGTGATATCATTCAGTAATTTTTAAGTGTCCACATATTTTCTTCTAAAATAAATAAACCAATATTTATTTATTTTTCCAACTATCATTTTGAATTAAATAAGTTTATTTTTTATTTTTTTCTAACTTTCCCTCCATCGAATTCAAATTTAGGTCTTACCCTATCTTGAATTTTACTATCCATTGATCTTTGAAGTTAATCTCCACCATTGATCAAATGTTAAGTGAAGCATATAATTAAGAAGCCTTCATTTCATTCAAACCCCCTAACACTCTTATTATCAAGAATCTCCCTAGCACTCTCATGGTCAAATCTTAGCACTTTTACTATCAAGCATGGTTATCATTATCAAGCTATCATTATCAAGCAAGCATCTATCAGGCATCCATTATCAAGCATCAAGCCTTCATTCTATCATGTTGATATCAAGGTTATGCTAAAAATCTAAGAGCAAATCTACATTAAGAATTCAAGTATTTATGAAAGAAACAATAGAGCAATCTAAGGTCTTTGCTATGGTATTATTGATTATCATTTGATTTTATGCATAAATCTTAGGCTTTATTGAGTGATTGTTGATGTGTGAATTTTGTACTTTCATTGCATTGTTACTATTTATGATTCACATTTTCATCATCCACACAATGATCTTGGTTTGATATTTGCAGTTGAGGCTTGATAGATAAAAAAGATAACACTAATTATAAAATCCATGTGAGATTGGATACAGTAGATATGTGGATAACATTGTAGGATGTATTTTGAAGAAAACATATCTAAACATCCTAGTTCAAAACCTTATGAAGTTTGATTCAATCATAATATATTAACCTCTAAAACCTAGTGTTAGAAAATTAAAATTATGCATGATATGGTGTAGTATGTTTTGAAACATATCACATAGCTACTCCAATCACCTATGTTATGAGAACAGTTGTGATACTCTGGTATCTTTTGATAGATGAGATTGATTTTAACATATAAGGTAGTTTATAATTTGAGATTGATTTTGGAGAAATAAAATAGGCACACCAAATATATTGAGTGGTGATATCACCTATATACTTATTAGCATAGCCTAATTAGCTCTAATACCATGTTAGAAATTAGGATCTTAGGTTACTAATCATTACACTTAAATATAAAATGAGAATTGCAAGATACACAAATTTGAAATATTACACAATATATAGGGGAAAGACCTTTCAAATAAAAAACTTCATAAAGTATCATTTTAATAATTAAAACACTTCAAATGATATCTACATAAAATATAGACAAAACCTATGGAAATCACTTCCATATGGCCAATAATACCTCCTGTACATATTGATAAAATTAACTATAAATTTCCAAAATTTGCTTACCTCTCAATGAGAGAGAACCTCATTAAATATAGAAGGGGTGGCAAAATACCTAAAGGACCTATTGATCACATCTATTCAAAACTATCATTTATAAAGAATTAATAGTCTAATAATTTATTGGATTATTAATTATTTAAATGTTACATTATTTATAAAGTATATAATATACATAATTTTGTATAACCTTATATTAGAACAATATATAAATATTATAAGGGTATGACCTCTAATAACATTATGTTCTAATACAAGTATCGATCACCACACCTTTTAAGTTGGTGATCAAGTCTCGATACATCTACAAAATGAAAGATTGAAAAGATTGAAAAGATCTTATTACAAGATTCATCCACTTTAGTATGGGCCTACACCATCAACAAGCGAGTAGGAGATAATAAAAAAAATGAGCTTAATCTTCCTTTTTACCTTGGTTGTATCTAGTCTTCAATGCAAATCTCTTGTGCCAATACTTTCCACTTCTATTAGATACATATGATTTTGTAGAGACTCTTCAACAAACAAATATCAATCTATATTGTAGCATTCCCATACAAATGGATCAATTTATTGATGCTAGGATCAAATAGACACATTAATAAGAGATCCATCTCTTCCAAATCATCAAAGTGGATCATATTCCTTCCGCGAAAAAATAGTTTACAAAAGTGTAGGTTATCAATTTATTTCCACACCTTTTGCCACAACTACATGCACTAGAAACCATTTCTCTTCAAGGAATGTGATTAATCCAAGAGGATATAGGTCACCAAATCATAGGTGTTACTTGATAGACAATAAGTTTCATGACATATTTAATACCCACATTCTAAATTGCAAGTTATACTTTGACTTCAATGAAATTATAGGACCTGTCTTATCTTCAACAATTATAAGTGGATATTAAAATTAAAACAAGATACAAAATATCTAGATTCCAAGCATCCCTTCTTCACATGGTTAGAGAGGAGTAACAATAAGCATCGTACATTTATTCTCATAGGTAATTTACAGAACTCCAATAATACAACTTTTTCATAATTCTAAACATGATGTCAACTATCTTCTTTGCTTTCACCATTCATTTTGCACTCCACATAATTTGATCTCTGTCATTAGTCAAATTGTTAATCTGTTTAATTGGGTAGTCCAATGGGTTCTTACCTGGGTCTGGATCATAGAGAAACACACAAAATACAAATATATGGTCTCCTACAAAAAAAAAAGCCCTTATAGGGCAGACACTAAAAAGACTCATTCACTTGAAGTTAACTTCCACCACTAGCTGACATTCATGTATCACAGAAGAGCTCCTAACCTCCAAAATCTTCCATCCTGCAGGTGCGTTGATGATAGGAACCACCCCTCTGGCCATCCATACAAGATACTGAGTCGCATGAGAAGCCCTCTCAAATCTCATTGTGGTGACACAGAGGAAAAGAGGCAAAGGAGAGTGGATAGATCCATAGGAGTGAAACCTCAACCCCCATCATACGCGAGGTAGGTAGCCAGCTCACCAACTAGGGACAAAATTCGGGTCTCCAGCTCTCTGAAGAAACTATACCTTTGAATTCACCATCCGTAATGGGCAAAGGAGGTAATCGATGAGCATCTTGAGAGTCTAGTATGGTTTCCAAACCATCACTAAAATCCTCTCTCACAAAAACTCCAGCAATAGCAAAGACCACCACCTTACAATCTGGCAAGTTGTAAAAGAACATGATAACTATCTTCAACTTGACCCGATTGCAGATGCTTGCCTCTACATAATTAGTCGTGGTAGCAAAATCCCAAGGAAGAAGAAACAGAAAAGATCTCTGACCTTTAACCACCTGACAACAGTTCTATCAACTATAGCCTCTTCCAAGAACTTGATTCCAAAAGTTGGCAAGAAAATCAGCTTCCCTTAAACAATGCTTCACAGAGAAAATCCAAAGCATCCAAAGGTGGACAAACCAATCTTGAAATATTTTCCAGCTTCCAGTGTGGAGAACTCCTAGTCCAAATGGCGTTCAGCATAACCATGGAATTGTCTTCAATGTGGAGTTTAGGGAAGCTGAAATGCGTAACAAAGCATGAACTTTACCTCTTCGTTTGTCCCTATGATACCACTTTTTTCTAAACAATTCCAAACAACATATTCAGTATTTGAGGAATTATATTTTTTTATGAGGTGTTCCATCAAAATTTATTTTTTAAAAATTTAGAGAAAGAATCGTTCATTTTGTTTTTCATAAATGTATAGAGACCCAACTCATTAGACCTTATAAATCGAGAACAAAAAATACTTAAATTAGTATTTAAATTATATATTTTGTTTTATATTTCTTATATTTTTAAATTTAAAGTCTAAAATAAAATAATAGTAATGGTTAAGAGATAAATTGAATTAAAATCTTAAAGCTAATCAATATATTCTTTTAAAATACTAAAATATTAGAAGCATGAAGTAGTGTATCTAACATAGTATTCTACATGTTAAAGTTGGTATTAGAAGTTTACTCATGCTGTTTATTTGAAATATGTTCAAATAGTTCAATTTTAAAAAGTCTTGTTAAATTAAAATAATCAATTATTTAGAATTGATACTAATTTTTTAAAGAAATATATCATAATTTAACTTCTTTATTAATATGTGAAGTAGTCGTTAGGAGCTATAAAGTTGAATAGAATATTTAGGTTAGAATTACAATAATATTTGTGTTGATCTTTTAACAAATTAGATATATAATATTATTATGATTAACAAAATTTAGAACTATATATATAGAGAGAGGGGGGGAGAGAGAAATACTCAAGAAAATAATGGGAACTTTGAAAATAGAATAGATGGTCATTGTTCTATAAGTATTTCTTGTGAGTAATTTGAGTTGAATTCAAGAAAAGTATTGTAAAGAGGAAATCATTTTTCTATGTATTTAAGAGAATTTTCTTTTAAGATAAATTTTTTTTTCAAATTATTGTAAATGTATTTTCAAGCTCGAAAATAACTTTGTCAATTTTTAAATGATTTGTTATTGTCTTTTACATCTTATTCTTTTTTCAACAAGTAATAGTAGGCTATGGCCAAGTTATTATTTTTCCTAATATATTGTGTACTTAAGAACATGTAGATATAGAAATGTTATAAAATCAAAGGTGGTTCTAGTTTTGAAGGTCACAAGCCAAGTGGGTTTCAAGTTTAATTTCTTTTGGCCACTTTGGAAGTACATCTTGATGATGGAGCAATTTCTCGGAAGTGGGAGTTATGATCAACATTATAAAAAATGCCAAAACAAGTATAAGAGATCCTATAATTGAGTGAAAGCTCATTTGCGGTGGGCCTACCAAATACATGTTGACAAAAGAACAAACTTGTATATCAAAGAACAAGAGGAAACATAAATGGCTAACAAATCTCTATCAAATTCTACCCTCTTGTTCAAGAAATAGTCATGCAAGCCACCTACAAGTCCATCCTCTATTTAAATCGTTATCAAATATTTATTTACAACATCCATCATCTTCAAAAGGGGATTATAATAGACCTCTTTTAGCAAAAGAATGTAAAATTGTTAGAAAGAGCATCCCAAAATAAGTCACAAGATCAGCATACCAACGAGAAATAATGAGCATACAAGTAGGGCCTCTAAAAAATACACAATCCCTAGCTATGAAACAGTATGCACCATCATATTGGCTAAGGGGGAAAAATGTGTACTTTGTTAAAGTCCATTAGAAATTCATGGATAAAAAAAAGTGAGACCATTTCTTACAGATCAAAAGATTATAAAAGCATATTCTTAATTAATATCATTATAGTGTGTCCTAAAAGAGATATTTTTTTAAGATAGTTGATTGTACAACTAAAATGAAAGATGCAAAATTCATTGTCAACATCCTATAGTGTCCCTTGAGATAGTAATGCCTTAAAACATTTTCTAAATTATAACGAACAATTTTAAAAATTAAAACTGTAGTCACATGGCTCTTGGATAATGTGAGATACATGCATATATTTTGAATACCTTCTATTGTTCATTTGTTCAGTTTGACATATAGAAGTTGAATACATAAATCAAATAGATAACAATTCTACACTAAATTTAATTCAAATATTTGGATTAATTATCAAAATGTTACAAGCCATCTTTGAGGGCTTCTTAAAATTCAAACTATTAAAAATCTTTTTTAATTTTAATTATATATTTTATTAGTTACTTTAATTTTAAAATAAAAATTTATATTTGTAATTTTACATTATCTATTTTATTTTATATTTAAAATTTTAAAACTAAAATAAATGTTTTAACTTCTAATTTGTTTTAAACCATATTAATTCATTCACACAATTATCTTGAGAAGTTATGAAGGTGCTAATGGCATTGTATGCCATGTAACCAAATAAACTTTTAGGTGTATAAACCCAATCAAATTCAAAAAGGATCCAAAAGGTTAAAATATTGGTCCTAGGTAATAATTACAAAGGCTGTATGAAATATGTGATGAATTTCATGGACCCTATCATGGTACAAGAAAACATAATTGAAATAATATAACATATAAATGTGAAAGCATTTAAAATTGAAAGATGAAACAAAATGATCACTCTACTCATTTTATTGTTTGACATATAGTATTATAAAAAATAATTTATCTGCCTGTGACAGTACTTTCATACAAAGAAGATGAGATTAGCTATGGGTACAAGGTAACATACACTAGTTTCTTCTTTGATCCGGATAATTAACATAGTTGTAGAGAAATTTTGTAAACACAGGGAGGAAGCTCATTCATGGTGGCACATCCATAGCCAAGGATCTATTTACCTACACCACCTTGCGTAGCTTTTTTTTTTTCTTTAGCAACCTTTACTTGTATAATTTATAAATTTATTATTTGTGAATTCATAAAAACGGGTATTTTTGTTTTGAATTTATCTTGAATTAAAGGATTAAGAGTTCCTCTAACCGAGTCGAACTATAGTAAATACTTCTTTATGTAGTGAATTAAGCGCAAATCATTAGCAGCAAAAATGGCAGAGGAGATGGCATAGATGCACCCTTAACTTGTATCTCATCTCACACAAGCAAGTCGAATATAAGGCAAGGAAAAAAACCACCAGGCATTGGAATGCAATTCCAAAGCCTATCGACTTATGTTTATGTTGCACAACTTCTTTACATATCAATACTGAGGCATGAAGGTAACCCACGGAGCATGCACAGTGCAGCAACTAGGAGTGCCATTTGCACTGCTTGTGATTCTAATAAACCAAATGATGGTTTGATGCTCTTGATGAGAACAATATGATGATATATATGGACTTTCCACGTAGTGTTACACATTTGAATTATCGTCTTGTATGTAATGTTGACTATATATGTACACATAACAGCTGTACCCAAGCCATTTAGAAACTGTGTTTTAAAAAAATTGGCAAACTGCTGTATGGAGCTAGAACCCGAACCAGCAACTTCACCTGTGACCATTCCAATAGTTAAACTTGGACCTGCTGCTATTTCAAGATGACGACAAAATGCAACAAGGAAAAGGTACATGTGTGTTATCACCATGTGCCATATTTTCTATTAGCCAGTGGCAGAACTCATTAAGAAATTTGTTATTGTTTTCCAATTTTCACTAAAAAGTACATTTGGTTCTTTTTTTCTCTTTGTCATTTTTTATGAAAGATGCAACATCATTACTCGTATTTTACTATTTCGAGATAGTGTCCATAAACAACCCTGTATAACCATAATCTTTTCAATTATCATACGAAGATACATCAGCATGACAAATAATTGCTTCAAAATCCATATGGCAACTCAATTTGCAAGCCCTTTATGTGCTAAATTAATTTTTTAATGACAATGAGATTTACATAATTCTAGTTCTCAAAATATAGGTGTTCTGATGGCAGGAGCTAGGGCATACAAGTAGAGATACAATAATAAACAAAATTGAAAATTACAACTCCTCAAAAGGCAATGATACAAAGAAGTTAACAAGAATAGAGAGGAACAGAAAGCAGTTTGACTCATTTAAAATATGCCCAAGGGCAAGAGTTCAACATGTCCTCTGCACAATTTGAAATAAAGAACCTCTAGATTTATTCTGCACCAATGCTACTGATTCATACACAACTTCATGCTACATGCGATAATTCAACATTTATAGCCCCTATGAATAAGCTGGAATCTAAATTCCTCTAAACAAAGAATAAATTCACATAAAAATGTTAAGAGTCAATGAAGGCAACTGTAAGATCAGTACAGCTGTAAACTTATTTATAATTGCCTGATAAGCTTAGCCAAAGTGATCCCTTGTTTTACTGACCATGTGCCTATAAACCAAACCCAGGTTGGATTCCATGCTCAAAATTTTCAATTTCCACCTGAGAAACAATATTCCCAAGCAGATCTTTTATTTAGACTGTAAGTTAAAGTCTACAATTGGCCTCCAAAACAAACAAGCTAATTAGTGTCCAGATGCTTGAGAGACGGATCAAAATCAGTTGCTCCATATGACCGGATGCTTTATCCCTATGGGGCTAAAGTATCAAAAGGTTGTGGTAATGTGCCTCAATAGCAGAGAAATCTTACAAAGTGCCTGCATCAAGATCTCTTTGAATACTGTGAGTTAGATGCGGCAAGGAGAGTAGCTCCAATACCTGAACCATCTTTTGAATGTTCTATAACCACAGTTTCTGAGACCTCACTTCCAAGCAATTCTTTGACTGCAATTTGCATGTTATGCCTGAAGAGAGGATAGTGCTCATACAGTCCTCCATCAATTGCCACAACAGTCTTAGTTTTGCCTGTGGGTCCAATGACATCTCTCCCTAGTTTCTTTAATATTCCCACAATACCAGCTCCTGCCAAACGGGCAGCACGTACTGTTACTATGTTGCAAAGTTCAACAACAAGTTTTCGTGTCTCCAGAGGTATGTTTGATATCTGAAAGAAAATGCATCGAAAATAAGTACTAACAGAGGTATGTAAAGATTTTACAACATTATTTGATTTAGAACAAGTTCATCTTTCACAGAGAGATTGAAAATGCACTCCTAAATTTATATACTGTTTGAATTTACTGGCTGGACTTACCCCAAACACATTCTTCAATGTGTTTTCAACTACCACTAGATCCAAAGAGTCATCCTGGTGCATAGAAGATACATTTGGGGTGCTGCATGCTCCAAACAGAGAGAAAATAATTATATCAGTGTGCAGAACTAAAACTGCTCTCCTAGTCACATTTATTTGTGTTGCTGATAATCTGTAACCAGGCTTTGTTTAAGAGATAAAGAAGAGCTATTGGCTAATAAAATATAGACATAAAATGTCCTATTCTTGAACAAAGCAATTGCAATAACCAGGGACATGAGTTAGTAGTGTTCCAGACCTTCAGAGATATCCCAAGGCAGCATAAAATCATGAGATTGTCAATGTAGCCAATGCTTTATTAGGTAAAGTTGCGAATAAAGCAATATTAAACCATAACGCACAGATAACTAAGGAAAAGCTATTAAATGCTTGAAAATGAAGAACGAATGCATAAACAGTTACCATACTTCAATTTATAATAGAATAGAGGCTTAAAATATATGACAGATGTCTGGTCAACATTCCATTTGTATAAAGTTATAAACAGTGAAAAGCCAAAATACAGCAGATGTTATGATCAAATTAAGCATAGCAAGCAGTTCTCTGATAATTCAGTCAAGATAACTTGCAGACTTTTAGGATTACCTATAGATGCATTTAACCAGAGAAAATGTAGGGAAGAAGATGTTCAATAACCTAACTATGAGGGGGACAAGGACTCTTAACATGTTTCCAATGAAATGATTCTGCAGATCTACATTACTCTCCAAAATAGTTTCCTACTTTCTATACAATGCTGTAAGCCTTTCTTAGAAAAGGACTGCAGAAGATGAGTTTAGCTTGATGAGCAAAATCAGTGACCTTTATTCCTTTGCACAAACAAAAGTTTGATTGAGGATTTTCATACAGCTCTTTCGTCATAATAGACATTAAGATACACATATTAGGGAAACTTCAACAACAAAAGAATAAGGGTGACGATGTGCAGGATAATTGCATACAAGGTGTTATGATCAGCTCTCCTGTTGTAGACTGTCTCAGTTTAAATTTTATTAGCCAAACTAAATAAGGAAACAAAGGAAATATTCCAGACAGAACTCACCAACATGAAAAAACAATTTTGTTATTGGCAAGTGTTGAGTAATAGGACTGAAGCTAGATGATAGAACTGGCATTACAGGTGTATTCACTTAAGGGGCAGCTTCCACCAAATGAAAAAGAGATGTGTGTGAAGTTACAAGAATTTAAAAACAGCATCACAATTAAGGGAACTTTGGCAACTCAAAAGAAGCCTTGAATTAACAGTCATACAAGACCATGAAATTAGAGTTGCAGTTTTTCAAGGTGAAACGCAAAGAAAAGAACAGGAATAGTAGCAATCTTGAGAGTAATTTCAAACTTGGGCAAAAGCAAAAATCATAATTAAGAGTCAAAGTATGAACAGGTTCAAGAACAAACCAAAGCTGATAAAGACCTAACCAGACAAATGATTTGCATTGTTGGAAAAGTCCAATGGGCCTGTAAGAAATTAGACATGGACTGTAATTAGTTGAGTGGTACTACTTTGCAAGTTTCTTCAACAATAGAACATCTTAAAGCAATATCCTCGGCTTAAAGTTCCTTACTACCATCTGGCCTGTCTCCCTCACTTCAACAGAACATTTCATCTGCCTAATTCTCCACAGGGATGCCAAACAAGCTATAGTAGGATACATGTGGGGAGAATTTATCAAGATGTGCTGTCATCATCAGACATAACCACAAATAAATAAAGTGTCTACTAAAGGAATGATTATAAAACATGTACTTGTTGCATTTATCAAATATAAGTTTGCTAGGTTCGTCAGATCATGTATGTATAGACAACTGCAGTCAACCATCACACTTAGTGTCCCTATTCCTATATGAACATATTAAGGTTGATGGATTCAGAATTCTCCGTTCGCCCATAAATTGACTAAAATATGTGAACCAGGCCTAATCGAATTGTAGAGCATGCACATTGCAGTGATTATCAATGAAGAATTTATAATTTCTCACATTGTGATGCTTTCATTTTTGTACACAATGACTATTTCTTGTGTATAGCTATTGTATACATTTGAGGTAGGTTTTGTGGCCTATACACTCTCAAAATTTGCCAACAATACCAAGTAACAGTTACTTAACCCTCTATAGAGTTGTAGAGGATAAAAGTGCATGCTTTGCACCTTTCCCCACTTGTTTGGCACTCAATTTAGCCTGTCAATCAAATATGTCATTCTGGTGCTTACTTTGAAAGATGCTAGCATGCAAGCTGACTGAACCTAGCCTTTCCCACACTTTTAACTACTTTATACCCTGCAGTCCAGGCCTTGGCTAGGTTTTACCCCTTTCCTTACCCTGGGTTGTTTGGAATCACAACTTTGATTCCATCTCCTAGAGAGAACGGCTAGGTCGGAATGGTCTGACCCAATTTGAAAATCCAACTGTTGCCTGTCAGTTTGCATGCAAAATCTTTCAAATTAATACCTCGGATTGCATATTTGAAGGCAAGCCCCTGGGGCATTTATGATCATCCCTCCAAAGAAACATTGAAAGTAATTGTTCTAGAACAATTCAAGAGCATTAGATTAGAGCAACCCTGCACTAGCAATAGCATTCTTACATCATGCATCCTGCATTTTGGTACTCAAATTCTTCTCATACAAAATGTGAATAACAAACAAGGGGTTTGGCTTAGGAGACTGTAACACTTCAATCCTTGCATAGCAAGCCCCCAAAGGTGTTCTTTAACACTGCTTTAACCTCAAATCAATTGCTGCATCAAAAGCAAAGAATTTGGGAAAAGCAATTGACAAAGACATGATCCCAGCAAGAGGAATGAAATTGTAGCAAGGTAACTCAGAATCATACCAGCAATCACATCCAACCACAACATAGATATTAAAGACACATTTGCTTTGGAAGTAGCACTTTATATCCGAGTTTTATACTTGAGATGCAGTCCAAGAGAACATCAACAGTCTGATTCCATCGCATTCACATACCTCAATCATCATGTTGTATCCATACAAAAAATAGTAGTGAGACATAATTCAAGCCACAATTCAATTATTAACTCAGTTGCAGGATTCGTACCCACAGGCCTCGAGCCCGGTTGGTGTTCGGGTCCCTGGGTGTGTGGGTGCGCCCAATGGTGGATGTGAGATGTGACTACGAACCCATGAAAAAATGTGGGCCCAAACTTGACTAGAAAACCCTTTTTTTTTGTTAATTTTTTTTCTTCCTAACCCTAAAACGGCCCAATATGAGGCCTTCAAACACATACATTCCATTTTTACCTCTCATATTTTTTGCGGTTTGTGTGGTTTTGAAGGTCTTAAATTGGGCTTTGTTAGCATTATTTTTTGCCACTCAAAAAACCATGAAAATGAGGTGCGCCATGGAGTTTTGAATGGTTTCAAAAGCCTTAAATTGGTGCTAGCGGTGGGAGCGCTACCCCTCGACCCCGCCCTGTACCGCGACAGGGAGCGCGCCAGGGGCACTGCCCTCAGACCCCGCGATGGGCGCTGCCCCTCATCTTCAAAACACCAAAGAATGTCATTGAAGCAAGCTTCTTAAACATTTTGTTTGTTATTGACAACAAATCCTCAAGCCCATCATAGTTGCCCAAGGGTCAACAGTTTGTTCTAACTAACAAGATCCAAGTACAAAATACCAAATTGCACAAGTTTCTGAGGAAAGAATTCAAATTCAAGGTACCATGATTCCTCTTAAGGGTTTCAAGACTTTTTAAAAGAAGTTGCCATGGTCAAAATGGAAGAGCTTCATTAAAATCATCATCAAGAGCCAAGTGTCAAATTGACTATTTTAGTCTGAGCTATTTATAGCTC
This sequence comes from Sequoiadendron giganteum, assembly GCA_007115665.2. Classification (NCBI taxonomy): domain Eukaryota; kingdom Viridiplantae; phylum Streptophyta; class Pinopsida; order Cupressales; family Cupressaceae; genus Sequoiadendron; species Sequoiadendron giganteum. Next base: position 357,302,866 of record CM021103.1, read on the forward strand.
ATGCTAGTTTTAGCCTTCATTGCTTTTTCGAATGGTTATAACTTATTTCAGATTGGTTTTTTTTAGACAAACTTCTAGAAGATCTATTTTTAGTTTATATTCATCCTTATCAAAAATCTATTTTTAGTTTATACTCTCGAGTGTACGTTGTACCCCGAGTTGGACACACCATTGTGTGCCCCTTCTCCAAATGTTTAAATGCCAGCCAAGACCCCAACCTCCACTCCTATGTGCTTTTGAATTCTCATATTGATTTTTCCTTTTTTTCCTCTATGTCCCCGTTTCAATTATTTTATGGGTTTAAATAATAATCCAAGTGTGGTTACAAAAGTCACACCTATTCACAGTAATAATATAGTTTAATTAATTTTAAGTTTACATTCTTTTATTGTAATGTATTTTCATGGGGAAAAGTCCCGTAACAGAAGATTTCTTGATATATTATGGTTTGGAATTTGTGAACAAACTTGTATAATAAGCTTGCTTTGTGCACAAGAAAACTACTCAGCATACAATTTCTAGTTAGCTTTTTTATTATTTGTCATGCAAAACTTTGCAAAACTTTATAAATAAGTATTTTTGACACAGATTTTCACGAATGGTAATTTCATGCCTACTTTCTACTGAAATTATTGATCAATGTTTTGCCTTATGGTATCTCTTGTGTTTAGTTAGGTAAATTAAATTGCTTTTACTGAGTTTCGCAAGCTTTGTATTGTAGGTTCACTTGAGGTTGGCAAATGTGGCTTTGTACACAATTTCTTAGTTCAATTTATCAAAGTATTTGTGTCCAGTTTATCTAATTTAATCGTTGTGTGTACTCACACCTTTAGTTTTTGTCTTTCACTGAAGGGTGTAAGGCTGTAAGTGTATGATATTGTTTACATCAGCATTACTCAAAAACAAAGAAGCTCTTGTATAGTGTGTAAGTGCTGATTTTCCTTGTGGTATAGCCCTAAGAACAAAAAGATAGGTTTATTTATGGTGCAACTTATTTTCCTTTACTTTTCATTGAAAGGTGCAAATTAGAACAATAATTGTTCAAAGAGTTAAGCAATCCCTAACTTCTTATTTCAATTCAATATTTATTTGTCATGTTAGTAACTCAAGTATATTAGTCTATGTAATGTCCCAAATTTGAGCTGAATTGATTTGTAACCTTTTAACTCAATTCCTAAGTTCTTGGAGGATGCAGGGTTAGTAATTCAGGATTTCTATTTTTGGCAATGAGCCCAATTAGAAATATGGATCGCAATGACATTTTCAAAAGTGTTTTTGAGCTCTTGGGGTGTTCTCCAAACTTCTTGGAGAGCACATCTATTTTTAGTAAGTCACCTAGTTGGCTCCAATCAATCTTCCTACTGTTTTAGTTTCAACATGGTGTGGTCAGAATTGGATTTCGATTTCGTTGTAGTACTTTCCGCAATTTGGGTGAGTTATTAAATTATTAATTAATATTTCACTAATGTTGTCTAATGTTGAGAAATAATAAAAAGACATCTTAATGTAATAGCTTGTTGGAAAAGGGATTAAATGTTTTAAAATTTGGACGCCTAATTAGAGGGTGTTGATGTTATAGCGGCGGGTATATCCTTCACCCGATTCGAACAATAAATATTAAACATCGAACAAATAAATAAAGCAAGTTGCTACTTATTTATTTGTGGCCAAGAGTCGTCTCAATTAAAATAACTAATTTATTTCTCAAAGCCAACTCAATGAGAAAGTCGCATCATTTTGTGTAAAGTCGTCTCTTATGTGAAAGAGGCCGACTCTTCATAGAAAGATGCCTTGATGTATATTTAAGCAAGGTGATTCTCTTCATTTGTCAATTCGATTTTATTCAAGTCAAGTTCGTGCCCTAGAAGGAGTTCGTCATTTTGCAGCAGATCGATATTTATTCTTCAAGTGGATTGTGTTTAAGGAGATATCATATTCTTTGTATAATCACACCTAGAAGAGGTGCTTCTTTCATAGCTTCAAATCAGCCTTGTGATTGGCCAAGTTGTAAAGCAGATATATAAGTGATATATTTGTGGCTGGGTTTTTCTCCCTCAAGGAGGGTTTTCCCAGGGTATTTGCTGTGTCTTATTGTTCATAATTCTGTATTTCTGTTTATTTCATTTCTGATCATAAAAATAACATGGCATCAAAGCAGGTTTAAGCAAGATCGGATCAAATTTATTTTTAAACAGCAAAGTCTTCTTCTCATCTAAGAGAGTCTATCCAAGCATCGAAAATGGTGAACGGAGTCAAGGTTGAAGATAGACTTGATGGTGCATCTAATTTCACCTCTTGGAAATTCAAAGTCCTTATTGCACTAGAAGAAAATGATCTTCTAGACTTCGTGAAAGATGATGTGCCCGAGCCATCCGATGATGCTAAGAAATTTCAATGGAAGAAGAATGGCACGAAGGCTAGGAAGATCTTGATAGATTTCGTGAAGGATCATCTTGTGCCGATTATCTCCAAGATGACGAGAGCCAAAGGTTTGTATGAGATCAACAACACCAGCAAAGCTCTTTCCTTGAGACAACAGCTCTATCATATAAAAATGGCTAAGGGAGATTCAGTCATCTCCTTCTTCATGAAGATTACTGAATTGAGAGATCAACTATGCACCATTGGAGATAGATTTGAAGATAGAGATTTAGTTATGTTGGCACTAAATGGTCTTCCTCAATCTTGGGAACCCTTTATCCAAAGCATTAGTGGAAGATCTAAAGTACCCAAGTTTGATCGTCTTCGAGCTGATTGCATTCAAAAGGAATCCAGATTGGCAGCAAGAGGAAATGGGCGAAGCTCTCATAATGAATAAAATCATGCACTTGCTGCTCAAACTTCCAGAAGGAAAGGAAGAGAAGGGAGAAAAGGCAATTTCAAGAGGAATATAGACAGAAAATCAGACTCTGCTCCTAAGCCAAAGAAGAAGAAGGATCTCTCTCACATTCAATGTTTTAGATGTGACAAGCATGGTCACTATGCTCGAGATTGCTTAACAAAGACCAAAGCAACATGCTTCTACTGCAGATGTTGATGTTGTGTCACCTCAAAAGGAATCTAGAGACAACTCGAGGGGTTTTCTATTCATCTCCGCTCTTTCAAGTAATGTTCCTACCGACAGTGATACTTGGTTGATTGATAGTGGTGCTTCTCAACACATTACAGGATATCGGGAGCATCTTTCAGACTTGGTAGAAAGAGAAACCAACTTACAAGTGATAATCGGAGATGACGCTTTTTACTCCGTAAAAGGAGCTGGGACCACCTCTCTTCGTCTAGATTCTGGCATCCCTCTTCATTTGAGAGATGTTTTGTTTGTACCAAGAATCAAAAGAAATCTTGTCTCCATTTCAGCTTTGGAGGACAAAGGATATCAAGTTGCCTTCTTTGAAGCTTCTTTGAAGGGAAAGTTCTTGCTTGGCCTAAGAACTCTAGCATCAAAACAACTCGCGTGATTGGTGTTCGCCAAGAGAGCCAATACAGACTCTTTGTTCGTCCAATTCAAGCATTATTGCATGACTCTACCAGTTCGAGTGAGCTATGGCATAGGAGACTTGCTCACCTACACTTCAGAGCTCTTCCATCTATGGAGAAAATGGTTACTAGTCTACCGAAGCTCAATTTGGAGCACGATGGCATTTGCAGAGGTTGTGCACTGGGTAAGAATATTAAGGGTCCTTTTCATAGTAGTGAAAGTAGATCAAAATAAATTCTAGATCTTATTCATTTTGATTTATGTGGTCCAATGTCTGTGGCATCTTTGAGTGGATTTTGGTATTATGTAATTTTCATTGATGACTTCTCAAAAGACTTGGATTTACTTTTTGAAGTCTAAGGAGTCTGAAGAAGTACTTGATAGATTCAAGGAATTCAAGGCTCAAGTTGAAAACATGTCTAGGAAAAGGATCAAGATTCTAAGATTTGATGATGGAGGAGAATACACTTCTGGAGATTTCCGTAATTTCTACATTGAGGCAGGGATCAAGAGGGAGTTATGTGTTCCGTACAACCCTCAGCAAAATGGAGTTGCTAAAAGAAAGAATAGATCCATAGTTGAGGCAGCCAAAGCTATGATTCATGATCGAGACTTACAAACCTTCCTTTGGGCAGAAGCTTCCAGAACTGTAGTGTATGTTCAGAACCGAAGCCCTCATCGAATATTGGAAAACATGACTCCTGAAGAGGCCTTCACAGGTGTGAAACCTGAGGTTAGTCATTTAAGAATTTTCGGTTGTCCTGTTTATATTCATGTGCCTAAGGATAAAAGAACTAAGCTAGAACCTTCAAGCAAGAAAGGAATATTTGTGGGTTACAGTGAGAATTCAAATGCCTACGGGATTTACATTCCAGGGCAGAAACAAATTGAGATCAGCAGGGATGTCTCTTTCGAAGAGGAAGTAGCCTTCAAAAGATCTAAAGGGTCTTACATGGAGATAGACAGTGAAGAACAGGAGACACCTCAGGATATGGACATTTCTCCTGATCATACTCTTGAGATTCAAAGGGAGTCTACTAAACTAGAAGAGGCTATTGATCCAATTGATCCTATAGAACCAACTGATGGGCCAAGAGATATTGCTATAGGCCGAAAGAGACCTCTATGGGCTAGACAAACTATGCAAAAGGCAGAACAATATGCAGCTCCTTGAGGTACCTTTAGAGAAAGCAGGAGACCGCAAAAGTTTCCAGGCTATGTGGTATTGATGAGTCACATCATCGATTTTGAACCTTCCAGTATTGAGGAAGCATCCAACCAGCAAGAATGGAGAGATGCTATGACAGAAGAATATCAGTCAATTATCAAGAATGATGTTTGGGATGTTGTACCAAGACCTAAAGGCAAATCGGTTGTGTCTTCCAATTGGCTCTTCAAGATCAAGCATGCAGCTAATGGGAGCATTGAGAAGTACAAAGCAAGATTTGTGGCAAGAGGTTTCTCTCAGAAGGAAGGAATAGATTATGAGGAGACATTTGCTTTTGTTGCTCGATATACATCTATTAGGACTATTATTGCTATTGCATCTGCTAAAGGCTGGAAGCTACTTCAGATGGACGTAAAGACTGCATTTCTTAATGGTGTGATTGAAGAAGTGTACATTGAGCAACCAGATGGTTTTGTGATTTATGGGAAGGAGTCTCATGTATGCAAATTGAAGAAGGCCTTGTACGGCCTTAAGCAAGCACCTCGTGCTTGGTATGAAAGGATTGATCAATATTTGATGAGTTTGGGTTTCTCCAAGAATGATGCAAATTCCAATCTTTACTTCAAGGTAATTAATGGTGAGGCTTTGATATTGGTCCTTTATGTTGATGATTTACTTCTCACTGGTGCAGAGTATCTCATTGTTAAATCCAAGAAAGAGTTATCCTCCGAGTTTGAGATGAAGGATTTTGGTCTTATGCATTACTTCCTGGGACTAGAAGTGTGGTAAAGACCCAATCAGATTATCTTGAGTCAAGGAAAATACACTATTGATATCTTGAAGAGATTTGGGATGATGGATTGCAAGTCCATGTCTACACCTATGGAGACAAACTTGAAGAAGTTGAATGACTCTGCAGCTGGTTCAAATTTGATAGATCCCACTATGTACAGACAATTGATTGGATCATTAATGTATCTAGTCAATACTAGACCAGACATTTGTTATGCAATGAGTGCTCTCAGTCAGTTCATGTGTGAACCAAGACAAATTCATCTAGTTGCAGCTAAGCATATCTTGAGATACTTGTGTGGCACAGTGGGATATGGCTTGAGATATACTTCCTGTGAAGATCTGAAGTTACAAGGCTATACTCATTCTGATTAGGCTGGGAGTGTAACTAATTGGAAGAGCACTTCTGGATGTTGCTTCAGTTTGGGGTCTACCATGATTTCCTAGTGTAGAAAGAAGAAGACTTTTGTGGCACTAAGCACTACAAAGGCTGAATATATTGCAGCATGTGTAGCAGCTCGAGAAGCAGTGTGGCTTTGAAAGCTCCTTGTAGGTTTATTTGGTCAAACATTGGAGCCGACTGTGATTCATTGTGACAATCAGAGTTGTGTGAAGCTCTCTGTCAATCCAGTGTTTCATGATAGGACTAAGCATGTGGAGATCAAGTATCATTACATCCGAAACATGGTGCTGAGGAAAGCAATTCAACTCAAGTATATTTGCACTGATGAACAAACGGTTGATATTCTCACCAAGCCTCTCTCCAGAGTGAAGTTTACACATTTTCAAGACAAGCTTGGAGTTGTGGAGAATGTTGCCCTTGCTGAGAGGGAGACTCAGCATCAGTGATCTTTTCTATAATGCATATTTCTCTGAGACAGAGAAATATGAGGTGAAAGCCCTTGTTCATCTCTGAGACAGAGATGTGGTTCTTTCCACACATGGGAGTAGCCATAGTGGATGTCATGTTGAGAGACTCCATGACAACATCACGTTGAGAGACTCCGTGATGAATCCTTTGTACTTGTGTTTTTCCACACATGGGAGTAGCCATGGTGGACATCATGTTGGGAGACTCCATGATGACATCACGTTGAGTGACTCCGTGATGGGCACTTGTGCACATGTTCCTTTCCACACATGTGAGTAGCCATGGTGGACATCATGTTGAGTGATTCCATGATGATATCACATTGAGAGACTCTGTGATGAACTCTTTTCCACAAATGGGTGTAGCCATTGTGGGTGTCATGTTGAGAGACTCCATGACATGGACATCTGGAAGGATACCTCCCTAGCTAAGAGGGAGTGTTGATGTTATAGCGGAGGGTATGTCCTTCACCCGATTTGAACAATAAATATTAAATATCAAACAAATAAATAAAGCAAGTTGCTACTTATTTATTTGTGGCCAAAAGTCATCTCAATTAAAATAATTAATTTATTTCTCAAAGCAGACTTAATGAGATTGTCGCATCATTTTGTGTAAAGTCGTCTCTTATGTGAAAGAGGCCGACTCTTCATGGAAAGACACCTTGATGTATATTTAAGCAAGGCGATTCTCTTCATTTGTCAATTCGATTTTATTCAAGTCAAGTTCGTGCCCTAGAAGGAGTTCGTCATTTTGCAGCAGATCGATATTTATTCTTCAAGTGGATTGTGTTTAAGGAGATATCATATTCTTTGTATAATCACACCTAGGAGAGGTGCTTCTTTCATAGCTTCAAATCGGCCTTGTGATTGGCCAAGTTGTAAAGCAGATTTCTACTTCTTCATTCAATATATAATTGATATATTTGTGGCTGGGTTTCTCTCCCTCAAGAAGGAGGGTTTTCCCAGGGTATTTGTTGTGTCTTATTGTTCATAATTCTGTATTTCTGTTTATTTCATTTCTGATCATAAAAATAACAAAGGGTTTTTGCATGTGAAATATTATTATTATTCAAAAAGGTCGATTTTGAGGGAAAAGAACTATTATAATTTTTTATTGGCTATTTTCTCTCCAAAAGCTATAAAAGGGGGTGTTGGGGGCTCATTTTACATATGCTGATGAATGATAATGTTGTTGGATTGAACTTGCAAGTTCTTACAAAATCAGTTGCTTTTGGAGAGAAAATAGCCTTAGATTTTAGAGGACGAAAACCCTCTTTAGATTTCTAGTTTCAGATTTGAGAGACAATCCCTAGCTAGATTGTGTGGTCTTATTTCAAAGATCACCATTGTGCAGATTGAAGTTTCAGTTGCTTGCTTTGAGCCATGAAGGTTTTTGAGGTGTTTTAATTTGCATTTTTGGGGAGAGATTGTTTGCAGCATAGTTTGCAAACTCTTGCGCACTCGGCGGACTCAGGAGTCCGTTGGCCAGCCGAGTCGACTCGCCACAGACTCGGGAGTCGAGTCCAGGAGAGTCTTGAGTTGGGACTCGGGAGTCCAACCTCAAGACTCGGTCGAGTCCTAAGGTCGGACTCGGGAGTCCCAACCCAGGACTCTCCTGCACGGCTGGGAGTTTAAATGGGTTAAAAACACGTGTTTTTTCACTTTTTCTTTCATTTTAACATTCAACTTTGTGAATTTCAGGTCTGCAAATTGATTTCAGGTTGAAAGAAGTCAGGAGAACGAGCTAAAAAGATGTAGATTACATGTGGTTGTTAATTTTTTCCTCTTTTTGACATGATTATATGTAAACATTTATAAACTTATGATGCTGTTATACATTGAAACTATGACTCTATGAGTATTTGATGACTATGAATGATTAAATTTCAATTATTGAGTGTTTGATGATCATATGACATGTGTAATCTTTGAATTATGAGTGTTTGATAATCAAATTAGGCTCTTATGTTCTCTAAATGCATTAATTTGTTCTTGTTTTTTTGTAAAACTACGGTTTTTTTTTGCCGAGTCCTAACCGAGTCTTTTCCCGAGTCCGTCCCGAGTCCCGAGTCCGAGTCATATTTTTGGGCTGCCGAGTCCGAGTTTGCAAACTATGGTTTGCAGTTTGGCAGAGTTCATTGGAGATTGTGCTTGAGCGCCTGAGGAAGACAACCAGCTGGCTGCACCCTGACTTCTATACCAAGCCGTACAACTACTAGTTGCAAACTTTGGTATCAGTTTTTTGTGTATTGTTCCTTCTTACTACATGTGTATTGTTCCTTCTTGCTACATAGGCTGGTCGTTTGATTATATTACTTGCAGGTCGTACTGATTGTGATTGCAGCAATAGAGAGGTTGTACCATTATGTTGTCAGCCATATCACTACCTGGAGGGGGGCGTGTGAGTGCTGGGTACAAATCACCTAGGGTCTGATTTCATGATGTTTTGAGGCGCCAAGACAAGCTGGTTACTTTCCAGGAGTTAGGCATTGGGATTTTATGGTTTTCATGATGATATGATGTTCTATGAGCATATTGTACCTGATGTACCTGCCATCACAGTAGTACAGAATGCTGTTGCAGATTAGTTTGAGATTGATTTTTGGGGATTAGTTTGCCCTGTTATCCATTGCATCACTTTTTGGCACGAGTTGAGGGAGTTTGGAGGTGTATATCATTACTTTGGCATGAATTTGGTGTGGTTACTTGACGTTGGTTGGAGTTTACCAGCGCTGCAATTTATCTCAGACCTGCACTAACAGTTTATCAGCTAGAAAGGAGTGGTTTCAACCTGTACCAGGCGTTCCCATTTATCCATTCAAGGTACATTGGTTGGTTTGCATAATTGGTGATTGCTCATGCTTATTTTGGGGTTGATATGGAGGTTATATTTGCCACTGTTATTACAAGTTTTCTTATCAGCAGCTAACCTACTTCATTTGATGAAATATGCTCATGCACTAATGTTGTAGGGCTTTGGATGGTCTTACCACCAAATTTGTTCCTTTCTTGCACTTGATTTGTAATACTGGCTGGTATTACCGCCATTGATTATATTATGGTTAATGCTAATACTTACCCCATTGCATAAGTGGTTTGTAATCGCTCCCACTGGATAAGTGGCAGGAGCTTTGATATTTACTTTCAGTTTAAATAAGCTTTCCCACTGAAAAATGGATGTGCATTGTAAATCCCACTGGATAAGCGGATGTTTACTTTCCTATATTACATACACATCCCACTGGATAAGTGGTTTGATCAGCTTGCCGCTTGATGCCTTTCCTTTTGGCAGTTGATTTTAGTTTGTAGCTTTCAAGAATGTTGTATGCTGTCACCTTGCCCTTCCTGGGATATGGGTGATCAGAAAGTGGAAAGGAAGTTATGCATTTTGTTTACATTTGAGCTAATCAAATTCCAAAAAAATCTAGGGTGGTTATTACAATCTAGGGTCTGATTTGTGTGTTAATCAATCTTTATTTTATTAGAAGAGAAGGGTTTCTCAATATTTCTCTTCAAAAATCACTAGCATAAAAACCACTTAATCATTTCTCAACATTAATATTTCACGTGTTATCTCTATAATCCATTTTTTAGCACATTCATATTTTTACTTGTGACCATTATATCAATCTATTTTCAACCACTTAGATTAAATGTCTTCAATCAAATGGCATGTTACATATGTTTAACCCCAATGATAATAGTTATTTTTGTCAAAAATTTCGTTGGTCTCATCCATTACAATATGCTAAGTTTCCTCAAAGCGTATGCACTTGAAATGCAAATATTTTTAATTGCAATCTGTTGATGCGTGTTTTGTGACACACACGAACACACTAGAATAAAGTGTCCGGAGATGCTCTATCCTCTCTTGATAAAAATCACCTTTCGTGCTAAGATTGCTAGATAGATCACAAGGTAATTCCAATGTTCCTAAGTTGGGGTGCGGATAGGCTCTGTGGTAGTATGAGGTTTGCTGGTAACCCAAGGGGGCATAGTATTTCAGTAATTTACTTTGAAAGCAAGGGTTTGAATGCAGTGTTGTATCCTTTTGGATTTTCTGATTTTGGATAAAACTAAAAAGAAAAGGAAAGGGGTGAGAAATCTTATGCTAATCCTAAGGAACTAGGAGACGGTAACGATCAAATGCAACTTAAAGGAAACCATGCTTTGCTTCGTCTCGAAAAACGACAACTACACGAAAGCAGGTGCAATCTTCTGGGATTTATGCTTGAGATTTTTCGCTATAAATAACACCATCAATTCAAACAATATTATTCAAGTAAACGTTTTAAAAGCATTTATATCAAGAGCTCAGTCTAACTTTGCACATCAAATGAAAAGCATCCATTTGAAAAAAGTATGAGCTAAGTTACTTTCAATCCTCACCATCAATCTCTCGCTCCACTAACAAATAAATTTTAATCTATAATAATCCTACGAGAAAGAGCAAATATGCAACCATGCACCCATTTGACAATAAAGGTTTCAAAGCAACTCATGCAATTATGAATTTTATTATCTCAATGGTTTTCACAACAATTTCATACAAGTCTTCTCTTACTTCTAAAAGAAACTAATTCTAACTCAAAAATCTAATCTCTAATCCTCTGATAACAATTTTTCTGATTTCTTCCGATCGTTTGAAATGAAAAAAGAAAGGGTACTTATAGAATTCCCCGATACAATGAATGGCCGAGATTGAAACAAAATCAAGGGCCCAGATTTAAACACGAAAACCCTAATTAGGGTTGCCCAAAACATCGATCAGTTAACTGACAGATGAGTCACCCACTGGCGGTTGTATCCCTCTCCACTCATGCAATGCCTCGTTCAACGAACCTAGACACAATGGCGCCAATCTCCTCGATGGTAATGTCTGGCAAGGTGCTGACATTGTATTCCAGCAGGTCCAAACTGTCCGCACAATTAGCAAAAACAACTACCCATTCTGGTTCGTGCTGCAAGAAAGTACTACGGATAGTCAACAAGTCAAATGCCTTAGTCAGATTTTCGCCCAAAATTGGCATGATGGAGAAAATCTTTTGCACTTCCCTTTGCATATTATCCAGCCACAAGTCATTTTCTCGAACAATGTCTTTGTTCAATATATCTGCAGCCATATGAAAGATGCCATTTTGGATGCTCCTTACTTGCTCCTCGACCTTGATACTCTCTGCCTTAACCTTTTCAAGCATTTCCCTACGGGAGACCAATGCACAATACCAGTTGCTGAAGTCGTAAGCCGCCCCAGCTGCAATAATCTTCTCGTCAATCAGCCTTTGCTTAGGAATTTTCCTTATATCACGGAGGCAAGGAATGATTCTGTCTTGCAAGTCTTGCAATCCGTCCCATGCCTCAGTCAAATTTGCAATCCTTGTGAGCAGGGAAGAAGTTTGTCCATGAGCATGTACTAACTTCTCCACAAATGCCATTACTTCTCCCTCTTTTCTTGCCATCCATTCTTGTGTTTCCCTAGCAGTAGTTAGTTCTTTCTCAAGACTTTCTACCGGCTCTTGTGATGCATTTGAGAGCAGAGGGTTTGATTGGTTGCCTTGGTTGAGTGGCCTTGTCAAATGCCGGATATACTCCTTCAGGCGCTCAACCTCCATCTTATATTCCCTTTTTTTCTGAGTCTCCTTTTCTAATCTGGACTTAATGGTGGAAACGGAATTGTCCAGATCTTCTACTTCTTGCCCTTTGGTAGATGGACCAATATCAATCACAGTAATGGCATAATCCGCAGGAGTAATTTCATCCTGCGGTTTCTCAACTGTCGGGACTGCAATTTGCACTGTGCGGTTACCATCTCATCTCTTTGAATAGTAGAGAATTTCTTGGCCGGTTTTTTCGTATTTACTTGCTCTAACCTTGCCAAGAAATCGTCAATATCATCTGCTTCTGGTGCTGCAACTGGTACCTTAACCTTAATTCTTTCCTTAAGCCAGTTTGGTATTGTAGGCTGCTCGACTCCATTGTCTTCGCAGTCCGGAATATCCTGAATCTCTTGGATTTCTTGTGCCGGCGGGTCCTCATGAATCCCCCTTAGGGCTGAAATCATCCCTTCTTGGAAGTCGCCTTCCCTGTCATTCAGGTCCTCATCTGATTCACAAATCTCTATGCCGGTTGGAGAATGGTGAAAGTCCTGCTCAATCTGCATAGGCTCCGTGTTTCCTTCAAGCACTGGTGAAGGAATTCTTATATTTCCCCATGATTCTTCTTCCATAATCAGTAGCTGCTTGATATTCCCAGATGCGGCTGAGTGAAGGGCCTTAGACTTCTTCAGGATCGGCTTCTCGCTTGTTGCCACTTCTTTGCCTTTCCTCTTCTTCGGGTTGATAGGCTCAATCCGTTCATTTTCCTGAGAAGCGCCAATATTTGAAGAACAAGATTCAGCTTCGCCCATTAAATCGTAGGTAAATGGCACACCTCGTTGCTTCAATGTTTGTACCCGCTGATCTACCCACCATTGTGAGTATTTGACCACTGGTCTCATAAGAGTTGTCAAATCACTTAACTCAGGCTCTGACCATTTGACAGGAGGGAGCGGCAATCCTTCATCATATCCTGGCTGTATGTACACTTCATCGTCATCTAGCTGGTCAGGCACACGGAAAAGTTCTGTTGTCCTGATCATGCTCAAGGATAACCTTGACCAAAGTCTTCTCCTTACTTCATACTCGTCAGCAGCATTTGCCCAAAAATCTTCAAGGTCAACTCTGTGCCTGTATTTCCTTCCGTTTACCATTCCCATGTGATTGAGTGGATCAAAATCCCCTCTGGACTTGTACGAGGTGAACGGATATAACTGTATTTCTATCCTGGCATTGTCTGCTGCCTGCGATGACGGACAGGATTCTACCATGTCTCCTATGAACAAGGGAAACGTGACAGCTGCTTTCTGCTTCGGTCTCTGGAAATTCTGGAATGTTTCCAGTTGCCTGATTACTTCTAGTAAAATCATCTTGTCAGTAGGATAGATTGGCAACCTGTAAGGAGATTCCGTGAATCCCTGTATTCGGATGTACGTGAATCTTGGAAACTGGATGAACAAGGATCCATATTTACTAATTAAACTTTTTGCTTCGGGTGTAAGTCTTTGATGCGTTCCTCCCTGCAGCACCCGAGTGATGTACATGAGGAAAGCGTTATGTGCCCTGCGCCAATGTGACTTCTCACTCAACTGCAATTGGGGATAGCAGTTATAAACTTTGAGCTCTCCTTCATTGTTGCCGACTACACCTTTGCATATCAGACCGGTATATCGGTATGTACGAGCGAGTGAATACACAATATAAGAACCCATATGAAAGGATTCAGTTTTCTCCAGGTTGACCAATTGTTCATGAATACTATCACTGATCATCCTTGACCAGTTGATCATTTTTGTCCCAGCAGATACTTCATCAATGAAGTAATACATCCAACTTTCAAAAGGCGCTCCTTGAGGACTGCCTACTAGTCTGTTCAGCAACAAGACTATGTCTCCGTATTCTTCCTTAAAAAATGGCCTGAGTAATTTCTTGGGCAATCTCTTGGATGAGCATCTAGGTTTTTCGAGCCAGTTCTTGTTCATGTTGGCCATGCAAAGACTGTTTATCTTCGTACAATTTTTGCGCATCCTCCTTCGACCGGTAGTACGTTCGGTGGTAAGCCGGAATGCCAAATGTTTCCTGTATAGCCAACTCGCCTAAGTATGCCAATACTCTGCCATCAGGCGCCTCAATTTGTCTTTCTTCAGCGTTATAGTGCAAGGCGCATTCTACCATCAACTCCGGACACTCGACTGCTGGCGGAAATCCTGCAGCTTGAACTATACCATTTCGCATCATCCTTTGCGCAATTGGAGTCGGCATGCGTGTGTCACTTCCGTACATTCTTTTTCGAAATTCCTCCAAGTCAACATGGCCGAGATCAGTGTCCGCAACATTCTTCCATTTGGAGATAATTTTAGACTCCAGCTGCGCACCTTTGCTTGCAAACTTCATTTTCTTCTTTGATGATTCTCCGGCGTTCAGCATAAATCTGCAAAGAAAAATTTAATAATCAGAAATTATTTATAAATAAATTCCAGCAAACTTGATGAGTTAATTCGTGAAAACAACCGTTGCTGGAAATGAAAGAATTAAATCGCTTGCAAAGAGAAAACTTTGTCGAAAATAGAGGAAGTAAAGTCTGCCTGTCAATGAAAACTGTGTTGCTGCTGAAGTAAATTCGCACTTTCAGCCTTTTACTTCGCAAAAAATATAAAACTTCACAAACTTCTCTGCCTTAACAAATTTTCTCAACTTCGCTTTCGAAAGAATGAATGAAAATGAAATGCAAAGCCAATTTAAGGCTGAGAAAATCGACCCATTTAGCAAAAATTAATTGTTTCCAATTAATTCAGTTTGAACTCGGCTGGCACTTGTCTTTCGAATGGCACTTTCCATCTCCAGCATAAGTCTTTAAAGAACGTTTCTAATTTCGTCGCCAGTCGAGTGAAGTTTATTTTTCTTCTTTCTTTTCTCAGCAATTTGCCTAGAGAAATTCGAATTTTCTCATTAAATGGGTTTTGGAAAATAAAATATTAAAATAATATTTTATGTGTTGTTTCCAACCCGTTCGTTAAAATAATTCAATAATAATATTTAATTATTTTTTCATCCAAAGGCAATTTCGAATTTTTCAAATCTCTCTGTGCCTTTACGAATTTTAATCTTGCCAAGATTTTACTTAGGCGAATTTCAATTTTGCCAGACATATCGTTTGATTTTTCAATTAAATTTCCAATCGTCTGGACTTAGGCAAATTTTCAAATCCTTTGATTTTCTAGGCAAATAATTAAATCTTTGTTCATCCAAGTGATTTTCAATGCGATACACGACTCCAGCGTATTTGCCTTGTGCAATTTTTTCACTTTATCCATGCTTGGGCGAATTTTCACTAGTAATTGCCATTTAATTTCACAAAATGGCGAATTTTCCTTGTATTTGTCATTTAATTTCACAAAATGGCAAATTTTCCTTGTATTTTCACCATCTCCAATCATCTTGGAGCGCACCCCTTAGCATTTTACCCCTTTCCAGCCTTCTTGGAGCAGACTTTAAGACTATTTTGCAATTTCTTCTAGGCTGGGCGGACTTTAAGACTTCTTTGCAATTTTCATTTGCTTGCTGGGCGGACTTGCTAACTTCTTTGCAAGTCATCCTGGGGCGGACTTTGTTATGATTTAGCATTTTTTCTCTTGCATGCTGCTAGGCGGACTTTGTCTCCACTTTGCAATTTTCACTTTTACCTTTGGGGCGGACTTTGTGAGTGTTTTGCAACTTCAACCTTTTTGCAATTTCCCCTAGGGCGGACTTCAAGATATTTTTGCAATTGCCATTTTGCACATGGCAGACTTCATCCTCACTTAGCATTTTCCATTTTTACCTTTAGGCGGACTTCAACTAGCACTTGCAACTCCTTGTGCGGACTTTAACATGTTTTGGCAAGTTCATGGGCGGACTTCATTTACATTTTGCAAGTGCCTTGGGGCGGACTTTGACATGACTTAGCATTTTCCTTTTGCATATGGCGGACTTGCCAACCCCTTTGCATGTTTGCCTATGGCGGACTTCAAGATGTTTTTGCAATCTTCTCCATTGCTGGGCGGACTTTGAGAGTGTTTTGCATCTTTCACTTGCGCTTCACCATTTTCATCTTCTCCATGCAAGTCCATGCCTTAGGTGTATTTTCTGGTTTTTCAAACTTTTTCACCCATTTTCCCCTGTAACCTTTTGAAGTTGATGTTCATGACCTGTGTACCTTCCCAAAATAGAAACTTTCTAAAAATAGAAATTTTCCCAAAATAGAAACTTTCTAAAAATAGATTTTTCCAAAAATAGAAACTTTCCAAAAAAAATCCCTAAAAAATAGGGATCCCAAAATGTGCTAAAAATGCCAAAAAAAAAAGTCCTTAAAAAATAGGGGCCCGGGATGGAAACCCTAAAATTTAGGAAGTGTCAGAATTGACTGAATGGACAGTCGATCTTCGTCCACAAGGCCTTCTAAGCGCTTTGGCAACGTTCTATCATTGATTCGGGCTCATAATCATTTCTTGACTCGGATGACCTTCAAAATTTCAAATTTTAAGTACCCCGCCAAAAAGACCAAAACTCAGAAGCAAAACCATCAGAGGGAAAACTACTAGGGTCCCCATTTGCAATGGGGCGATGTGTGAAAAGGTCACAACACAATCTGAATAGAACGTGATCAGATATTTCCATAACTACATTTTTCAGAAGAAAAGTCCTGTTTTTATGTCCTTTGTGTTCATCATTGTCAATTAAATAGTTCAGTTTCTAGTTTTTTGTTGGATTTGACCCATGTAATTATAATCATTTCAAGATGAAATCAATGAGTAGTCATTTACATTAATGACATTTTCCTCATTTATGTTTGGTAATAATCGGAAGGCAAGGAGACTCACTTAATACACAAGCACATTAAGAATTTGCAGTAGGTGGAATGAATAGTAAATGCAATTCATCATTTTGGGCTTCTCACTCTCCATGGACAATGTTCCACAAGGACACATCCCCATGGATCTAGGTGA